>OX246738.1:49469302-49879344 GCA_945910005.1 Isoperla grammatica
TTGTGTGCATGGGGTGGCCGCCATGTTGGGAAAAGAGTTTTTCTGCCCAGTTTGCATAACATAATTGTTTTTGGCTTCCAAGCGTGAAATATCTCTACGGCTTTTCTAAGTGTCATTTTCAAATCCCTTAAAATTACAATGTAAAAATGTTATTGAAGAATGTGCAATTAAAAGTTAGCCAATATAATAATCAATACCAAAACCTATACTTAAACAGTATGGTCTAATATGCTATCTGGAACAGATGTGGAAAGATATAGGGACCTTGGATGGTTCAGCCCATAGTCTGAGATGCCCCCCCCCTTACTCCCCTACTGAGCACTCATTCAGATTCCTTCTCGCGTGTTCACACTATGACATGCACGGTAGCAGGTTCGACCCCCAGTCACCCTCAAAACAGTTTTATTGTTATCACCCCAGCCCTCGGGTTTACGCGTTTTTACTTCTCTATTCCTTAATCTTCTCTAAAGGGCCTATATAGCCCGGGAGAGTGTTTCCCCAAAGTTCCATGATGAACTATTGTAATCAAGTATCATATAAAAATGAGTATTAACAAGTTGTAAAAAATTTTTAATAGATCTCTTTTATGAATTTTTATTTTGAAATTGCTAAGGTCTGGTTTTACCAAAACGTTTAGTGTCGAAATAAGCCGTTTATCGTTCTCTAAATGCTCCAAACAAACGTGACGACTTGTAGCATAAACCATGCGTTTTGAATGTTATGTTTGTTGAAACCATGGATTACAAATCAGAAATTACCAAAGCAAGGTGTGTAAAGAGTGTGACCTACCCCTAACCACCCGTGTAAGCTAAAACGTTGGTGAATTAGTTACAATATTATATCCTAAAAAATATATTGTAGATGTTTTATAAGTAAATATAACGCTTGCGTCACACAAGTTGCTCTAGGTATGGGCTTACTGCAGTTGTGTTAGGGCTTGAACGCCCAAGCTAATCACTAATTCAGAATGTTCTCATTCACAAGGATAATACAAATCCTGTGCAATACGTCAGTAACATAAACTGTCCCGCTAAAGATATTCATTGTGAAGTACATTTTTAGCAAACTGTGCACAGTGTGCAGTGATCCTCTCGCTATATTTTTATTAACAATTTAGGCTTATTATAAAACTGAGGAGCGTCCCCGATTCTTTTATAATTAGTAATTTTAAAACCATCTTGAAAGTTACCCCGTAACATTTTGTTTGAATATTTTAAGACTGACAATGTTTTAAGCTATACTTTGCCAGTTACATTAAAATCTAATTATCATAAACCTTACTCGTCTGCGATCGAAAGAACATTTTCTCAGAATAATGAAAATTTCAATGATTATAAACTTTCTTCTACGACAAAACCTGTTGGTACAGGAACAAAAACAGTTCTACTAATTGGCTTAATAAAAAGACGAGAAAATACTGCTATCATACAAAGTAAAAGAGATTGGTAAAAGAAGTTTGAAACATTTGATGCAATAAACTACAATTTTTTTAAATTGCTTGGAGCAGTCAACATGTTTTTGCGAATTAAAAAATAATTTGAATGGAACAGTTTCAAAGCAACATAGCTTCTAACCTTCATGTTACAAAGATTAAATTATACCAACAGTTTCATATTTCTATAAAAATAATTGCATAGTTTTACAAAACACGCTTTTAGTTGAATTGAAATGTAGCAACTAGCAAATTTCTTTGATGAAAGTAAAATATAAAACAATTAAACCAACATCTGGAAGCGAAGTACTTTAAAAGTTAAAAGCATTTTTTTGTAATATAAGTAAAGACATCGTCTGGAAACAGACTGAGATAGTGGTACAGACATAGTTCAAAGTTGTTAGAGACATTGAGTGGGACAGATCGTGTTACCGACAAAGTTGTTAGGGACATTGAGTGGGACAGATCGTGCTACCGACATAGTTGTTAGGGACATAGAGTGGAACATATTGTAGCCCATACCGCCGTCTCGGTAGCTCATTGATAGCCTAACCTTCAGACCAGGGTTCGATCCCAGCGGAGTCACTTGTATACTTTACCTCATATATCACGAGTTATAGTATTGCCTATCTAGTATCCACAGACTAAAAATAGACTTGAGTATAAGTTTATCACCAAGGTAGTAAGTGATATTTAGTATTAAAAATAAATAGCTCTGTAATGTTCGGAGTACCTAACTCACGACGTAATTGTGAAAAAAGGCATTCGGCAAAGAACATACCACAAACATTTTGAATACAGTACTTAATATTTTGCACATAATAGCCTGAAAAATACCGATTTAAGTCAAATGAAAGTGCATCTAGTCAAATAGTGTGCTAAACCGAATAAGAATATCCAATAAAATGATCGTGGTTCACATCCTTCACAGTCTCTTGAAATAATCTTAACAAATGTGTCATTTTCATTCCTATTTCAAATTCGGATGAAAAACCTTTGTTCTTATAACGATCCTATCAGAATCCAGAAAATAAAGCTTTCTATGCTATTCAATTCACAGTATCAGCGCTACCTCATATGTTGACAATGACATGTGCTGCAAACCAGATGGCTATAATTTTGTGCGTCATTATTTCTTACAGCAAGATTCCGTGTTTTTCATACACAGCTTGTGTGGTCACCAGGTCTTATATAAAGGGTTCTAACGGTGGTCATTACACTAACTGAGCATTGAAACACCAGCCCAGTCACTCTTGTGAATCTGTCTTAAATTAGCGCCGATAATGTCGGTACTTGAGGGCGAGGGAGGTATTCAAAGCGCGCGGGGTGTAAATTAGCTGGTTGGGGTAGTAACGATCACATCACAAGGCTTAGACAAAGTGGGGTTCTTTTAGAGCAGAGTTCTTGAAAGCAGCGGCGAGGGAGAATGCCTGCCGTGTGTTTTAATTGAGTTGCCGCCTCGACCGCCGACTCCTCAGCGGCGCCTAAGTCGCGTCATGACGTCATTGTACTGGGAGAGTCATGGCTTATTTGACGGAAGTCGAAACACCTCAAAGTCGACTAGATCTACATGACATTGCGCAGTACCTTGATAGTTCGGCAGTTGATCATGACCAAACAGTGTTGATTGAAACAGCTCAGCTCTATTATGCCCTCGTTTCTGTCTTTCTTCTCTTCTGCCTCTTTTGTGCACAGCACAGTTAAACTCGCCGCAAAAGATCTTCGGTAATGCTTCCGTCACGGGTGGGTGAGCGGCAGCCAACCAGCGACCGTGGCTAATTCAGATACCTGCTCGGGTTGGCCGAGACCGTAAACACGTCATTGATTGATGACGAAAGCATTACCGAGGTTGTTTTGCGAGACCTTTATTATGTCATTTACCTTATATTCGTAATGAAAATAGCACAACTGAAATAATTTTTCTTTGGTCAATATTAGAATGAAGATAATGACTGAATAATTTAGCCATTATAAACAAACATAGTTCATATTGAAAAAATTGTTAAAATTTAGCGATTGTGTACCGTCGCGTCCATTCCTAAATATATCCTGACGTTTAGGGGCGATCGGACGGTCCATCTTCAGAGTGGTACCTTGAAGAGTGCACACACAGAACAACCCAACTCCTCTGTGCATGTCAACCCAAACAAGTTGTGACCTTAGTTTTATTAGTCGACTATAAATTCAAAATTATCTTACCTGATCCCTTTCAAGATGGGCACCTTCCCCCTCCTCCAGGTAACGAAGTCCGTGGGTCCCTCAACTTGTGTCGCGTTGCACGTGAGCTCTACTGCGCTGCCAGCCTTGTAGTAACGCTCCGTCACTTGATTGGCGTTCTCGTCCATGATTGTCACTACGGGCGCTGCAACACACACAGAGAGAGAGACAAGTTCTTAGTAAAGCATTCACGCAGAGCTGTACCCACACAGATAAACTTTGTTTCATTGGTATATTTTAAAATGTTTGTAGTTTTTGGAGGGATTGGGAGGGGACTGTGGACATTTTACATTTATTATTACAAGTTTGGGTTTAAATGTATCCTGAATTGATTAATCCGTTACTGAAGTCCAGTTTTAAAAGTTCAGCTTTAGTAGGAAGGAACTTTTAGTAATTAATTTGCATCCGACGAGTAAAATAGAAAAGTGTTTGTAAAATAGCAAACTATTTTGGAATTCTCTCTTTTCGGTACATTTTGTAATGGAACAATTTCGCTATTTGGGACAATATGTGATTTACCTGGGATTTTTTCCCAACCTCATCAAAACTTCTCTAACAATCACGGCACTTCTAGTTTGGTAATTGTATAGTTGACCCATGGTGGGGGCATGGGGGGGGGGGTCTAGCCTACCTCGCGAGGGCTACGCCTATGTGGTTGTGTCTGAATACTTTGGTTCGTAGATTTGTGGTTTACGAATCCATTTATCACACTCGCACAATTTTATTGCTCATTCTAGATTTATCTACGATTGAATAAAGTACGATGACATATCTTAACTGTTCGATTTGATGATTTATGATGCAATATCCGCATCCTTAAAGTACATCTATAGTGAAATGACCACCTTAAAACCATGTTCGATGATCTGCTGACTATTGTGTTTTCTGAAATGGGTACACTGAAATAAAATAAATGTTCGCCATTTTGCTCTCAGTGTTTGTAATCTAAGTGCTTTTAGTTTTTTGTTACATTTCTATACTAACTTTTTTCTAAAATAACTTAAAGTTCCAGTTAAGAACTAAAAGCATACTTTAAATATTTAATAATAATTCATTTAACGTGTTCAGTCCGCTCGGGTGTTTTCAACAATTACAATCTAATTGTCTAAGAAGACATACAAAGATCACTCCTATAAAACAATTTGAAAATTACTCCGCACACGAATGGATATACGTGCCGAATGGATATGTGACGTTCTAGGCCGCAAATGTTTACAAGATGTCATATGGGATTGTACGAGTTTTGAAGCTATAGCCATCTTTATCGATATAATGTATGGAGATATAGCAATTTCAAAGAAAATTTTACTGGACGTGGGCTTCATCCTAATATGGGGCAAACTTTTATTACAGTTGCTATAACTCTATCTAAACAATGTCATTTGAAGCAATAATGATTAAACTAGTGGCTTCAGTAAAAGCGATTGGTGAATGTGTAGATCAAAGTACTGACAACACGGACGAAGATATAACAGTTCACTTCCCCTATGGACATCAGACGCTGTTTCTAACAGTACTGACCCGCCCGAGGCGCTCGACTCAACTGCGGACAAAAGTGGAACCACTCGTTGCCTGCACGTTATCACGCGTCATCAAACACCCTCGGTCCAAAAGAAATAAATCGTGTTCGTAAGTCTGCTAAATAAGCTGCCTACGGTTACTCATACCACAGCTCATACGGTTGTGCAGCATATTTTTATGATTACTGGGGATGCACCACGAAAAAACAAAAACTGAAAAACATTTTAAACAGAAGAGTATTAATAAATCCGTTGCTATAACATCAGACATATGTTGTTAAATGATTGGAAACCAGCAGTTCTTGTTGAGTGAATCAGAACATAACATATCCTCGCAATATTAGCCAATGCGTACTGGTTCAAGTGTACTCAAAGCAAAGCATCAGGTGAAGTGTACAGTATTCGCCCCGGGCTGGCGCTGAGACGGCTTCGGATACGGTTGAGCGCGGATACTTTGCAAACTACACAGGCGGGTTTAATGCCTATAGCGTCTGCATCTGGTAAAGCGAAGATAATATGGCTATACTAATAAACTATTTGTAGTATCGAAGTTTCCACCTTGAATCGTCAGCAGTAATCCGCAGAGCACATAGGAATAACCCAAGGCATTCGACCTTGCAGAGTAAAAATCAAAACTATTTCAAAGTTATTGCAAACGTTTTCATTTTATCAGCCCGTGGGTTGGTTTGAAATGACGCTGCACTCTTTCATCTTTTATTCCTGTCTATTCATTTCTGTGTATACATTATTACAAATTGGTTCTATATTTGCAACAGGTTCTACTAGCGCAAATGATGATGAAGAAAGGAGGAGGTGAAACCTGGTACTGTCACGTGGTCTACTCCTGACAGTGAGTACTAAGGGATTAATAAAAATATGTTTTCGTAGGAAATCTGCTAGAAGCAATCCATGTTCTTCTTCGGGTGTCTAATGTAATGATGGAATGCGCAAATATTCGCTCGTTTATATATTGCTGTTTTTAGGTAATTGTAATTTTTCAGTAACATTTATTTCTATCATTTCAATGTTGCATTTAAAATACGTGTAAGCAATGGGGCAATACTCTTTGCGCCTCTGCGTTTTGTTTTTGTTCAAAACTATTTAGTCATTTAGTTTGTAATTTGTTTCTTATAAACAAGTTTTAAAATAGTTTGTATATGAAACAAATTAATTGTTTCCTACCTTCTTCTGTTCCGATAAACTTTACACTTTGTCTTTCCTCTCCAATAAATAGTATCTATGCAATAAGCCAATATTCTTTTATGTTTTCCCAACTTAAGAAGGATACAATAACTTTATCATTGATGTTGTTTGAAAGAATGTGTTTGATCTCTCTTCATACATTTATATTACAGACTTGGCAAAGAAAACTTCATCAATTTCAGAACGATCAGAATATTTTCATTCATTGATTAGATTGTTATGTTTTTAGTGTAAACTCGTGTGCGTGTGCGTGTGCGTGTGCGTGTGCGTGTGCGTGTGCGTGTGCGTGTGCGTGTGCGTGTGCGTGTGCGTGTGCGTGTGCGTGTGCGTGTGCGTGTGTGCGAGCTCTCGACCACCAAGAAACAATCAAGCTACTGTACTTATCTGCAACCCGCTCTAGTGTGGTTATGCTTGGAGTGGGGTTAGTACAGTAGTAGTACAAGACATCATGTTAACTGTAACTGCCAGACCTGCCCGTATAGTTCAACAAAGCCACCCCTTCGGTCAAACCGTGATGGTCTCGTTAAACGTAATGATACTATACTAACAACCCTTGCCCTGTAGACGGTGCATTGTTGTGCTCAACTTCTTGAAGAAATGCCAACAAGTATGTGTTCTTGAATTTAATGCATATCGACCAAACTACATTATAATAATCTAGAATAATGTATTATTTGTGGAGTGTTGTCGTTCCAGAGAGTGAACGAACACGAACATTGAACGAAGGTTCGTTATTATGAGCTACAAAGCTCGGAACTCGGAACCAGTGTTCGTGACCGTGTAAAAATGCTTGTTACTTCAAAAGTCAGTCACTGTTATGATTTGAAGGATATTTCTTGTACAATATTATGCTCGTGCGGAATTCACTACCTGTAAGAAGCAGATGAATGTTTCTCTAAACCCTGTAAGTGTATTTTGTTTATAGATTAAGTAACTAATACACTCCCCCTTTAAGAACGTGTTTGTTATACAATAAAAAAAGATTTTGAGACGAATTACAACGCAGATAAAACGGTTACAATAAAGAAGATAAATGATCTATGTAGGATTAAGTAATATGTACAGCGTGAGTTGCTGCTGACGCCCCAACTAAAATCCCCACAACTATTCTTAAGCTGAATGTGTAATATACATTCTTAAACATTTCATCTGTCAGTCAACGCCTTCTCCAGTGACGTCATTCTGAGATGTTGAACTCTCATTACACCTGCGTCAGCGAAAAGCAACCAAACAAACGTGGGTTGTATGTCCATGGTGACTGTCTTTATATTGTGCCGTGTCCATGGTGTAGTACGGGGGGGACATTGCGTGACGTACTTCACAACCGGCTGATTGGAGCGCTGTTATGACGTGTCAACGACGTCTCTGTAGTGACAGCCACCCCCCCCCCCCCCCCACCCCCTCCTTATCCCAGGTGAGATACGGACCGACCCCAATGCCAGACGTATCGTCTGATACTCGAATCGTTCAATCTTCGGAAATTGCTTCGTGCAGACGATTCGAATGGAATTAGTGTTGGTAAGTAAGATTGAATACCGTATTAATGCCGCCCAGGGGGTCAAAGCCAACACTGATAAATGATGCAAACGATGTTACGGTTCGAACAGTCTGTTTAGTGGGGTCGAGCGGTCTGTATTGGAGTTGAACGGTGCGAACTGAGCTGCGATCCAAGGATGTTTAGTCTAGCCTAGACCAACCCTGGCCGATAACCAGCGATCAACTACATGTAGAGCTCAAGATAGTAATTCCGTGCTGCTCTAAGCCTCTACTTCGAGATTTAAAACCTCTCATCCTAAAATTCAATACCTTTCCGCAATGCTTTAAACTAGAAAATGCTGCTTCGAATGTGTATTTGCAATCTAGGACCACATTTTTACACATAGAATCCAAGTCGTGAAACATTATTTCATTATCCTCTGTATTTTTTTATGAGAAATTTTCGCAATTTGTTTTAAGTTTGTGTGTAAGACTAATTACAACATTCTTATCATGAATTGGTTTCCAATTCTAACGTTTGTTAGATTGAGGTATGCTATGGAGTATGGAAATGGTCTAATGCATGACTGTCGAGGTTATCTTTGCTCATCAGTCATCATCATGGTCTTGCTCCCGTTTCACTTTTCTTGTCTGCGTCTCTTCTAATTCTAATGCAATACCCTCTTTGCGATTTTAATCCACCGGGCTTCCTTTTTGGATATCGGTGCGTGAAATCCTCATACGTTCGTAAATGATCTTGGAGTCTGTGCGACAAGTAACAATACATTCTGTAAGATCTTTAAATGTTTCGAGCTATTTTCTATGAGTATCTTTGAACCAGAAGAAACGTGAATTTCGCGTGTTTTTACTCCTTTTTGGGGGGCTTATCACACCCTTCAGAAATAATTACGGTCAAGGAAAGTACTTTCAACTTTTATGAAAACTGATAGACAGTGTTTTAAAATGTATTTTGAAGTCGTGTCTTGCCATATCCAGATAATAGAGAAGCCTTGATTTGGCAGGACCAGGAAGTGACATTGGATTGGATGTTTTTATTTGTTTCATCTATATGTGCGATCACAATAAATACGTCTCACCTAGTTTCTATGGTTATCGATAGCGCAGGACTGGTCAAAGCCTTTGTTTGTTTGTCCGCACTACTGGGTGGTCTGTACGTGCCAGGGTCACGGTCATAAATCTATTTTTAGAATCGAGCTTGCGCTATTTTTTCACACCTTATGATATATTACACAGACCAGTAGAGCAAGCTATGTTTTGAAAGCATAACAGTGAGTAAGTGTTACGTATGAATTTTTATTTTAAACTGTAGACCTGACCACTTGTAAACGCAGAAATTTTAAGCATAAGTTTGAGTTCCCGTATTGTTCAACGTGGAACGGAGCGCATTTCGTATGTAAAAAAGTATGTACACACGTTACGTCAAAGCGGCCATGATTGTGGTGTAATTGGTTTTGGCATTGTTGCGTAGTTGTTAAAAATTGACTAGTATGAAGAATTTCAAAAAGTAAGAATAAATAACAAAAATCACAAACTACTTCACATCACATACCAATTATATTCACAAAAAATAGCTGATTTTGAATGTTTTCCTAGTCTATCACGGTTCGCCATTCGCATTAAAAGTTCAGTCGCAAATATGGCCAACATGCACCCAAATTTAAGGTGCGTGCAACTTGTGAACACACGATAATAGCGGTTTCACATTCGTGAATTATTTGTAGGTTCCATCCCTTAAAGAACTCTTTCTTCATCTTTCAACTAGTATCGCCGTGTTCCACTACTTGTCTCTAGACTATAGCTAGAGTCTAGCTAGAGCCGCCCACAGCGCTGCATAAGGCGGAACCTATAGCCTACAGCGTTGTTACATTCAAATCCGGCAACACGGATGTGATATCGGCCGATAAGAGGTTCGTGACAAGGTTTCAGATCGCGCCGAAACGGTTTCGTTGTTAGCCCGGGCGCCGATATGTGTTGGGGGGGGGGGGGGGGGGGGGGGCGAGCCACCCTACAAACGTTTCACCATGGCAGCATCATGCGCAAAACACAAAAATATGATCACCAATGGATTAGTTGTTGTGTATACAAAACAAATGTTGATCTTGAATGCATATCTTTATTTATTAAATTTTATTCAATTGGTTGGCGTATTTATGTATTTGCTTTATATTTTAATAATCAGTGATCATTCGGGTTCACTTACTTTAAAGCTGATGTCATTAATAGACACATTTTGCTAATGAAATCAGACTGGAACTAAGTTACACATTTTGCCAACGGTATATTGGCTTTCCACGGCTAATTGTGCGTTTACATTGTCACCGTGTTCACATTCCTAGTGTATCAATTAGAGCCCTGCGCAACATACAACGTCGAGAGCACAATATGATAAGCCCCGTCAATTCTCGTCGCACTGTGCAATGTTTGGATTTGTTTGACAGGAATGTTTAGTGTGGGGAGTAGATTATAGCTTTACCTAATATACTCCCAGCGAGAGGGGTTAGGGGTGGGGGGAAGGGAGGGAAGAAATGTCAAGTATTTGTAAAACAGGATGTGCTTTATGACGAAGAAACTTTGGAAATACTTTCAGTCAGGAATGTCGCGGATGTGAATTGAACTGACATCCGTAATAAGGGACGCGTAGAATATCACTCAGTCACGTATCACGTGATCCATGCAGTCAATGTTATGGCGGGAACCTTCATTACTCCAACAGCTCTTCTGCCACAGTGTCTTGTTTTCTAATACCGCTGCTGATTGTTGCTACTCATTTACGAATGTGAAATGATTCACATACTATTCGCGCCAGGTATTCATACCGATATCCGCTTACCCTAACTGCATCACCTCCCCCCCCCTCCCCCCCCCCCCCCCCCACCTCATACCCTCAGTGTCGTGGCACAGTCATGCCTCTCTCGCTCGACTCAGCCATCACGGACAACACATCGCTAAGTCCGCTAGTGCTCTTCTACAGTGGTCGTCGTTATTCACACACTCGTCGTGCGTGCGATCATTTCCGTAGCCACACCGTGATTTTATTTAATAACTGTACGTGTTTCTTTATTTCGTTTACGTGTACGTGATTCACTCGTCATTTTAACCGCGTCACGCCGTAGACTTCGCCTCAAGACGCCCCCCTCACATCAGAAGGCCACGCTACACACCAGACCCTGCAAGACAACGCTGTAACATCAAGGCACAGATAACTAATTAACTTGCTACGTAAGTTAATTAGTTATCTGTGATCAAGGTAAGACAGAGATATCGGTTCTGTGCTCGCGTCCTGTCTTAACCCGTTCACTGGCCACGTGGTCCCCCCCCCCTTTTTTCGTGCCCTTGTAGCAACATGTACAATACATGTGAGGGTATAACAAGGGGAGCCGGCAGCTGAACACATTATACGGTATGCACAACTTGCGACCATCTATGATCTATCTACTTTAACCCGTTGCAATATTTGTATTTGCACTGAGTGAAACACAGCAGAGCTAGCGCTCGCCTCATCTGCGGGATAAACCTGACTTAGATTAATTAATGCGTCTTCAGCAAATTATTCAACATGATAATTTAATAGAAACTTCCCTGTGAATCCTACTAATGAATATGTATTAATAACAGTTTTGTGACTAGATGCCCACCTCAAGTTTCTCAGTATTAACATTGAGCGTGTTTGCTCCGAATTATTGATGCATCCCTCTATACTGAAACTTCGAGTTCTGCACTGCTTATTATAGTGCGTGGCTGTTGTATACCGGATAATCCCCAAGTACTGTTGTTAAAAAATAATGTTCACAGATCAACAGCAAAATGATGTAATTTATTTCATGACTGAATTAACATTGGTTTTAACAAATTTGGTTTTCATTACTTCAATATTAAACATGTTGTGAAGTACACACACGCATGCCAATACCATCCATACACAATATACAATACATCGATAAGCTTTGCTTTGTTGTCGCCGCGAGAAAAAATAAGACACACTTGTGAATTAGACGCCCCTTTCTACCTAGTCTAGGTGACTACCTTTTCTATATACACTCCAAACACAGATGACTAAAATTTAGTCATCTTTGACGTGCCTTTTTTGCAGCCTTGTTATAATTGCCAATTGGTGACTATTTTTAGTCGTTAAAGATGTCTAATAACGCATAATATTAGTCAATTTATAATGACTATTTACCTTAATGACTAATTTTAGTCACTTATAGACGACTAACTTTAGTCACTTATAGGCGACTATTCTATTAAATTCTATCTATTCTAATTTTAGTCACTTATAGACGACTAATTTTAGTCACTTATAGGCGACTAAATTTCTTCCTTCCGGATATAATAAAATCGCTCGGGGGTCAAAAAGGGACTCCACAGTTTTGAAATTTCAAAACAAAATTGTTGTCGAGGGGCAGTGAGGAAGGGGCTTGTGGGAGGGTTATTGATAAGAAGGTAATGATGAGGTGTATGGTGTGTGAAGGTAGAATAAGTTTAAGTAGGGGGAAGTTGGGGAGCTTGTGTTATTTGGGTGCTGAAATACGATAGGTGAACGGAAAATGGTTTGGGGGGGGGGGGGGAGGGAGTTAGTTTGTTCAAAGAACAGTGGGGTAGTATTTGGGTGCTAAAATATGATAGTGAATTAAAAGCTTTGGACAAGTGTTAAGGGGGTGTTAAATGTAATGGGTAAAAGAGGTAAAAAGGTAAAAACACTCCCACATTCTTCATACATTGGACAATGCTGTCGAGATAGATACACACATTGCACAACCTGGTTGCCCAACCATGTTTGCATAAATGTACACATTTATATGGAAAGGATGGGATTTTTTGTTGATATTATTTTAGTGCTTGTGGTTGGGGAAAGGAGACCAATAGCTTACCTGAAGAGGTGGTGGGTAGCTGCGTGAGATTCAAAATACGAATATTATTCAAACCAACACAATTGTAAGGTTAATTACATGTACTGTAATTATTTATTGAAAATTATTTACCCATAGTTTGTAGACAAGGGGTAGGCAAGCATATGGCACAATGTAAAGCAGTATCACAAATGCACACTTAGTTTTTTCCAACCCAAATATCTAATCTGTGAAATATTTAACTAAAAAAATAAATAAACAAATACAAAATATAAATATAAAAAATATAAGAATATATAAAACATGTAAAAATAAAATATAAAAAATAAAATATAAACATGAAAAATAAAATATAAAACATAAAAAATAAAATATCAAACATACACTCTTAATCTTAACAACTTTGGAATGGAGGAAGGAGAGTTAGGAAGTAAAAGATGAAGGAAGTGAAGAAAGGGGGTTTGATGTAGCACCTATTAGTTTCTCGCAGGGATTGGAACGTTTCATCCATAAAGGCTCCGGTTCTAGTATATAGCATGATTACATTACGGTACCTATTTTGATACTGGTTCCCTACATAAAAGTTCCATGAGAACCGATTCTTAAAAGTTCCGGCTCGTACGTTGAAAACACTCCGATTTTAATAGCTGAACATTAGTGGTGTAAACATGAACCGGTAAAATAACTCGAATACGTAATTTCTAAGGTTGCCGCCGATTATCGATTAACCAATTACTAACCGATTTTTACTTAGATAATCGATTGATTATCGATATGAAATTTGTAATCGATTGGCAGGTCTGCTTACCTTATTCCCAAACGATTGGGCTAATCCCACACCAGAATAGTTGAAAACTATGGCATCCCTCTAGTTTTTTAGTCCTGTGTGGCACTCCTGCAGGCAGACGGCTTTCATACCTTACCTTCCCCTTGCAGCAACCTTTGCCACAACTGGGTCACTTGCAATTACGACCCAATTACTCTAGGTAAATCTTCCCTTGTGAAAATGTACTGTTGAGATTACTATTGGTATCACTATTGAAAAATTACGTGCTAGTAAATTTGAACAAACTATTCAGATTTACTATTCATTATTATTAATTACTATACAAAATGAGTAAAATTACTCTTGGGATTTAACATGTCAACTAAAAGATCAACGGTAAATTAGTAAATTATTATTAGCTGCTGTGATAGTAAACTATTAAAGAGATCAATAGTAAACTATTGAAAATTGGAGAAAGCGTTCAGCAGCTGAAAATAATTGACATGGATTTAAAGCAACTTTATGGTCAACTAAATAATATCTCACCCTTCTCAAAGAAATAATTTACACATTTAACTATGCAGACAAGACATAAGAATCAACTAGGCTGGCTATAGAATAGAGTAACAGAGATGCATATTGAGTTGAACATAAAGTGCTTTGTATCTATTTGCAAAAGTAACAACATTTTAAAAGAAAAAATGCCGCAGCACATTTTATTGGTCAATTATACACACTTGTACATTTATTTAAACAATTTCATAATTTACTTCAAAGAACAATTAAAAATTTCAGGTAAGAAACATTGATGTTCTGATAAGAAATAAATTGTATGTGTAGACTTCTTGTTCTGTTTTGCACTGAAAGCCTCATTCTCTATTGAAGCAGATTCCATTTCTGCAAGGTGGGCTCAAAAGACTGAAAACCAATCGATAACAATGCAATCAATATAGGCCTAACTTCAGAAAAGGAATTGATAGGTAGTTATGTATAGTTTATTTTAATTATATAAAGCTTTGGTTTTTTGACATCAATGTTTTACGTGTCAGCATTGTAATGTGACATTGATATTTTTGTTTCGATGTCGGATGCTGTAATTTTACATCAATGGCAAGTTGGCAATGTTATTTTACTATACTGTACATACCTTCAGAAAACGATAGCCGGAAAAATGATGTTTGACCAAGGTGTCTCTTTAGGCGTAGTTAAACAGGATCCATACTGTCTTTCCCAAGTTGAGGTGTGCGAATAAGTTTGTCATCGGAAGGCCTCTAGGAATAAATAATAAATATTGATATCAGCAGGAACTTATTTAGGTGATAGAGTTAAGACTTAGCTTTGAAGTCTCTAAATTATAAAAAATGGAAAAACAAAAATGTCAGGATGATCGACATATTTTTCCTTAATTTTAAAGAAACTTAAATTGAACATTTAAAGTGATGTTCCAAGTAGGTAGGTCAATTCAGGTAATTACAGACTAGACCTTCTGAGTCAATCAAATACGTACTCATGTAGACCTACCTCACCCGCACAGAATGTCAACATTGAACGGTGGATTACATAATATGTTGTTCCATTAACGCACTGACTTAGTATCATGCAAACTGATAAACTAACTGCTAACTGATATATTTTTTTTAGTACATATTGATTGCTGTGTACGGAACTTGATAGGTCTATAAAGTTTTCGGATTAAGTTATTTTCCATAATTCGTAACTAGTCATACTTTTCTATTTTTTTCTTTTTTAGCAAGGTAGGCCTACGTCTAAATCTAACTTTGTGAAGGTCTACAGAAGGCCTACCGGTAGGCCTACCCTGAAAACTATAGGCTTGTAGGCCAATGGTAGGTATATGTCCCAGTAGGTCTAATGATAACTTTTATATGCCTAATGGTAAGCACTAATGTGCAATAAAATAACAGGTCTAGATACTCAATACGGTAGTAGGCCTACTAGTAACATATTATCAGTGTGTGTAATTTGCAGTCTGAACGACAAGTTCGATAGGCCTACTAGAGACCACTCCCTTACAGTTACCAGGAAAAATAAACTCCATCAGGCTTATGGAATGGTATTGTGCATTCTCATCGTAAGATAGAGGCCTATGCTTAACAAGTAAATTTGCATTATGCTTACAATTGCAGGGGTAATTACTAGGGCTGTGCGAGCAGGGATTTTTCAAGTCGAGCGAGATCGAGCAAGATTCAGAAGATATTCTTGAATCTCGAGCGAGATTCGAGATCGAGCGAACCAAAAATTTTCTTGAATATCGAGCGAGATTCAAGATAAAAACATACTTTTCTTATTACCTTCCTAGTACCATAAAGGCCCGAATATAACGCGATGTTTTTTTTTAAACAAAAAATTCCATATCTTCGCTCGCGCTAGAATCGGAGACTACAAATTTCCAAACGCATTTCGCGATGTTTGAAATTCCCGCCTAAAGTCGATAAAGTAGTAACTTTCGATACAGGCAAGTCGATCAAGTAGTCCCAGGCTAGCCCCGATGCTAGCGCAACCTCTTATTAATTGAAGAACTTCTAAGGGAGGAACAGGGTGTTGGGAGTGGGGTGATATCCAAGATGGACGTCGTCAATGGAAAGTGATGACTTGGTCTGCGGAATTTTTACCAGCTGACCAGCAAGCAATTTTGCAAAGAGTTAGACTATTTTTGAAGTCCATGGCATATTACTAGAATCCATGTTTTGGTAGTACAATCACGAAAATAGGCCGCCTAAATGTTGTATCTAGATTATACAAAGCCTAGGCTAGAGTAGGCCCAGGCCTAGGCCTAGGCCGAGCCCTCTCGAGCCCGCTCGAGACTCGAATTTTCGAGCAGGTGTTTGAGCAAGTCGAGCGATACACGAGCAGAATTTTTATCTCGATCTCGTCTCGAAATTTCGAGACTCGCACAGCTCTAGTAATTACAGTTAGGCCTATTGATACTGTTACCCGGGACTCAAAGTATCGGCATCGAGATGCAACGTAACATAAAGGAAATGTTCCTCGTTCACAATAAACTGATGGTAGGCCTATATTGTAGTAGGCCCTACGTATTAACCTAAGCAAGGAGTAAGGACACTAGGTATTAGGTACCGGTACACTACAACAACGGAATTCACAATTTTAATCCAATACACCTGTTGAAATCCTGGGGTGGGAGGTGGTCTACACACCACACTGACTGGGTAGGCATAGATTATGATTGTGATTTTATTGTGAATTTTTACACACTGTAAAAAATAGTAGGCCCAGCTTGAAACATAAACATGCCCTAAACTTTACGATATGAATCAAAATGATGGGTTGTGATTGGGCTCTGTTATACAAACAGGCAGGCTATGCCTAGGCAGACCTGCTACGTCAAGCTTGAGAAAATATTGATTATGAAATGGATTTGGTAGATCCCACGAATGAGAGGCCTGCCCTGCCGTACCTAGGGCTAAGGTAGGCCCTACCGTACCTAGGGCTAGGGTAGGCCTACAGTAAAGGTCGGTGCACAATCGCCCGGTAACGATAACTGTAACGATAACGATAACTGGAATAAACTTCGATTCCATGTTAAACTACGATACGATGCACAATCAGAGCTTCCCGTTACCGGGCCCAGTAACGGGAACGGGAAGTTCGCCAAGTTTTAACTTAACGTTACCGTTCCCGTCTGTACGTTACCGGGACCAATCAGAATCAAGCATCCACGGCCTGTTAAAAGTATTAGCAAATAGCCGAGCGTCTGCTTAACGGGCAATTGTGCATCGAATGCCTTCCCGTTACCGTTTTATGGTTATCGTTATAGTTACAGTTACCGGGCAATTGTGCACCGACCTTTAGACCTACAATCATGCACTAGGCCTAGGCTAGGCCTACATTTTACAAATAGGCCTAGGTTCTATGCCTAGGTGGATTAGCTGACAACACTGTGCCTGCATTGTTGTTAAGGGTCTAGGCCTAGGCCTACAAGAAGATATGTTAACAAAATATGATTGTACTGAGAACGTATATTAGGGCCTAGGCCTACGTGTCTTTTGATGAACACAGAGTAGAGACTTCCAAATGTGCGGCAGGGCCTGCCACTAGGCAAAATGTGAGGTTAGGTTAACCACCTAGCTCGAGTCTAGAGGTTATTGTATAGAATTCCACTAAAACAAAGCTTGGCCCAGAACAATTCAATTATATTATCATTATATTAACAATAACTAAACGTTGTACTTACCGAAATATCAGGCCATCGACGGTTAGATCTCGATGCAGGCATTGTCAACTACGCACTCCGCGAGGCGCGAGGCAGCGAAGATATGGGTCGCAGTTCGCCCGACCACTGAACACTTCCGTTTCCGTCTGCCGCTTCGATACGCGCGCGTATTCAAAGATCATATTCAAATTTGCAAAGATTAAAGACGTTTTGGATAATGGAAAGAAGAGGATGCGGCTTATAATATATAATGTGCATACTATGCATTAATTATAGCTTCTTCAAAATTATAGGTCTTTCTTAAATCTACCCGCTTTATATTTTTTTAATAAAATTTTTACAAAAGTCACTGTTTATGTTACCTGTTATAAATATTTCGTAATTATGTTTTAATTTTTAAACCAGTTTAAATATGTAGTTTTGGCTACTGCTATGCACGGATTTGTAGATGATGAGCTTTATGTTTTTGGTATTTGGGGAATGAATGTGACTTTGTTTTTTTCAACGAAAGTAAACAAAAATCATTTTTTTATGTTACCTGTTACTGTATCTTTCCAATTATGTAAGGCGCATGCTTCAAAAAGTACATATTTATGTTTTAAATCAATTTAATTCTGTTCAATTAGCTAGAGCCTATGCCTAGGCCTATGCACGCCATTCGCCATTGTTCAACAATAGGATGAAGAGAAATATCTCTGCAGCAAAATAAGTGCTTTGATTCTTTGTTATCAGCAGATGCACCAACTTAAACATAAGTTACTGTATAATAGTCACAGTATTTTTGATAAATTACCCCTTCTTCAAATTTGAAGAAGGGGTAATTTGAAGAAAGGGTTATTATTTTAAAATAAATTTATACCCAAAAAATAAATTACCCCTTCGTCAAGTTTGCGGGCGATATTCGGTTTCATTTCATACGTTGGCTACTGAATCAACGTAGAACAGCTGATTGTAGCATCCAGTAGCCTGTGTGCATGTTGCTAATGGTGAATGGCGTGCATAGACATAGGCTCTAGCCAATTCAACATAATTAAATTGATTTAAAACATAAATACGTACTATTTGAAGCATGCGCCTTACATAATTGGAAAGATACAGTAACAGGTAACATAAAAAAGTGATTTTTGTTAAATTTCGTTGAAAAAAACAAAGTCACATTCATTCCCCAAATACCATGTTTTTTTATGTTTTTTTTAATATTTCCAATTTGAAGAAGGTGCTATTTATTTTAATTTTATATTATTCCATTTCTTAAAATTTAATAAATAAAACACATCAAAAACCATAAAGTTGGTAGATTTAAAAAATACCAAATTATATAATTACTACCTTCACAAATCAACGTTGACACATCGATAAACTTCAGCAATGCTGGATGCGACTAAATGACTAAAGCTGTGACTAAAGTAAAATGTCTATTTTGACAGTCAAGTGTCTAATTTATTGCTTGAATATAAATATGACTAAAATTAGACGCTTTTAGTTTAACCAAATTAGTCGCTTTTAAATAGTCACTCTTTTAGACACTAAAAACCGACTGTTTGCTAAAAGAGTGTTTAAAATATAAATTTGGTGTCTAATTTTTACTTCAAGTGACTAAAATTTAAACACTGCACACAAAGATGACTAAATTGGTGTCTAAAACGGTGTCTTCGTGACTAAATTTTAGTCATCTGTTGTTAGAGTGTAGCAGTTCAGCATTAGTCGGTATCATAGAAAACTTAAATGAAAACGTGGTAATTAAACACTTTTATTTTGACAGAATAGAGACACTTCTGAGTCTGAATAGAAGGTAAGCGCACGTTGAGCCTTTAACTCGTACTTATCTACTTGACTTGAACACTGCCTAACTAGACGACTTTACCTTCAGATTTCTGTCAAAGTGACGTCTTGAAACATTCAATGGCTGAGATTATGTTCCCCCTGTGACAAACTAACACTTTTCTTGGGTGTAAAGTAGGTCTTGACAATATTAGTAATTCAGCAAGTGAGTCCTGTAAGGATAGCTGAACATCTCTAATGTGATGAAGAATTAATCCACTCAAAATAGACTAGATGCATTCTGTGATTCTGGTTGCAAGAAAAAAAATATTATGAGGAGGACTTTAGTTGTCGATTGTTCATATTATAGGCTATTTAACTGTCAGACAAACTCATTAAGCAGCTTCTGGTTTGTTTGTAGTTGCCGCGATTAAAAATCAGTTATTTAATTCGTGTTCATGATCAAACCTAAGTAAAGGAGGCCACACGTATGATAAGTGACACTTTTAATAATTTGTGTAAAATTGCATTATAAGAATAATAAACGGTAAAATATCAGTTGTAAGAGTTGAACGTTGTCGAGTAGTGAATTACGTCACAATGGTTGGAAACTATGCTGCTTGCGCAGAGGGTCATATTCCTATAACATGGTTACACAATTTGTTGGTGTTCTTCAACTTACGTTTCTCCGGGACATCGTAAAGAATAATGTGTCCATGACTCGCTTGTTTAATAATCTTCCTCCTAATAAATGTTCTACAATAACATCGGTTGAGGTAAAACATCTCACGGAGCCCAATGTTTCCGCCAGGGCAGCAAGTCAAGTAAGGGGTTGCTACAGCGCACGCAATCCCGAGCTCAGGGGAGACGGTAGGGTTGCTAAATAAAATAATGAACCAAGTTCCCTGTAGTAATTCCGTTGATGCATTAAAAATGTGTTTCTCCATTCTTATAATTTTATTTCTCGTAGTAACATCTTCTCCCTTGCCCTTTCTCCTGCGTGCTTCGCGCATATCGATCACGAGTCTGGGGTAGATAAACTAGCCCACACTTGTCTACCCCCCCCCCCCCCCCGCTCTTATTGACGCCCTAGCAGAACGCGGCGATCTAGAACAGTTCTACCCCTACTGTATCTGGCCTTCACGTGATTGTAGACTCAAACGTGTGCGTAAATTGTTACACAATTTTAGTACATTTTAATATTTGAATTACATTTTTTGCGTGTATCTCTTAACGACGAACTCAACAGCAAGGTCATATGGCATAAGCACAGGCTACTATAAACGTAGCCTAAGTGTAATTAAACAATATGTAAAAATCGTTGTACTGTTTATTGGAAATAAAGCAGTACTACATAAAAGTCAGTTCTACAATGTACGAGTCAGGTATGGATCAACTTCTGTCTTCCTACCGCCAATCTATTGGGAGGAAAAGCAATGCGCAGTAAAAGCAAACCAACAAGGCCTATTATAATCTAGGAGAATCGCGTGGATTACTCCTTACACTGGATAACACGCTTGGAACTTCCACCGTTTGCATAATAGAGTTAATAGTGTGTGCAAACATAAGTAGGCCTACATCCGAGTAATACCGGACAACCATTGCGTGGGTCCCTAAAGCTAATCCGTACGTGCACAACACTTTGAACATTTACTGGCCACGACGTAGTGTGTTGTGTGAACAGGGCTCTGGACTCTATACAGGACGAGCGGATAACGGTGCTGGGTGAGACTTCTTGAGTTCATAGTCTGCCATACACGAGTGGACATTTCAGTGGACCAAGTCTGTCACAACAAAGCGCGTTAGTTATGTATAGCGGACCCCCAACCCCCCCCCCCCTATCAGATATAGGGGATCACCTTGTGGTCAATGATAGTATGGCTTCCAAGGTCAAACACTCAACAGGTGTGCGCCCATATTGACAGTACTTTGCGCCATTACTTGAACTGTTGCGGGTTGGCGCTAGAATAATCGATCATGGATTGTTGGAAGTCATGTTGAACCAGAGCTGTAATAGTTAAGTCCGATGTACACAACTGAGTACTGATTAGTGACTTGTTTTAAAGCGAAGTGAAACATGGGTACTACGAGTTGACGTTCACACAACTTTGCTATTGACTAGTGAACAACGACTTCTGACCAAGAATCTAGTTTTGTTCAATTCTTTGGGCAAGCTATAGTTAGAACAAATCAGGAGTCGGCACGTAGAACTTGCAGTCGTTTGGTCAATGAATGTGAAGGCTGGTTTGACTAACAAATACCCATGGGCAGGTTAGTCAATAGTCAGTTGTGTGTGGCGTTGTTTTGAGAGGTAAGCGTAACTGCATGTCCGATCACAAGAGAGGAGATTAATATTTAAAAGTTACTACATAACTCATTCGTTTAGTTTAGAATATATATAAGCCTTAATAATTTTGAAAGAGTTAAAAGGGGCCCAAAACCTGATTCCTTTACATTTCGTAAGTCAACCCAAGGATTTACTCTACAACTAATCAGGTTCAGCAACTAAAACAAACATTTTTATCGTTGTTTTGAGGTTATAATTGACTATTCTAGGTATTGATTATTGTTTCTATTCTTGACAAGATCTCCACTCGATCGGCACAGATTGTCCTTTCAACGTCTGTCTCGTGATGGACCCTAGCGTTACCCCCCGGACCATATCACCCCTGGGACGGTACAGAAATACCCTTCGACAACCTCTCCACGCTCCTCAACACCTGTTCACAGTGGCTCTCTAAATAATTGATACTACTCAACCAGAGCTGCTGTAGCGGTCTTTGATACTGGCTAGGATTTAATGTTATGGGAATAACATGGTTACGAACTTTGTCTGTGACTTTGGTTTGAATGATAGTTTATTTATAAATGTCCTGAATCCCTGATCGTCGCGATCTCCTCGTCACCTAGTAATGGTCAGCCACAGTCAGTCTCTCTCGACAGAAACACTGTTGCACTGTGTCATCACGTCAACTACAATGCAGTGACTGTTGCAATAGAGATAAGTGTTCAGAATGTTTAGTTTTATTTTGAAAATCCCTTAAAATTGACTTTATTCCATGCGTTGTCGGAAATAAAGCTGTTTTGGGATTTGAAAGAGATATTTAATTAAAGTTGCGAAATTTAATGAATGAACACGTAGAAATGGGCTCTACCAATTGTTTCGTTGTTACTAAAAGAGAAAATATTTCCCCTGTACTAAAAGAGTCCTTGAAAAGTATAAGAAACTATTACTGAAGTACATTGTAGTTGATTGTAGTTTTAATAGTCATCGTCGTTTGCACATACAAAAGAAATACGTTTGTTGGAAGGTATGTACGTCATTTTACTTTCACACATTAGAATATTTTTGTGCCAACTGTTAATTAGAAAAATACAAAGCATTAAATTGTACTTAATTAAAAAAAAAAAAAAATAGTCAAACCTGAAACGGTTTTAATATTTTTATTCCACATTATCGGAGGCAAACACAGAAAGAAAGCCGTTAATTAATGTTTGCCTTGCGTCGCGATGTATTGCAGTGTAACGTCCCCGCACGACACTCGACTGACTATGAGTCGCTCTCAAGGGCCCCGAAACAACCCCGTCATTACACAAGGACGAAGCCACGACCATTCAGTTGCGGCCGAGATATCAAGGGGTTTCAAGCACTGAACAAAACCAACATGATTGGGTTGGGGAAATTACTTTCAGCCGCACAAGCATTATTATAATTGCTGTGAGCGTCAGTTCAATTATTTACTATTTCCCAGATAAACGTGCGTGTTATCGTCTTGGTTCTGCGTTTAAAATAATGAAGGAGCCATTTTGTTAATGAGTTTGTGTCGGATGCTGTATTCGTATCCGTTGTCTGGTGAGAGGTTCTCTCTCTCTCTCTCTCTCTCTCTCTCTCTCTCTCTCTCTCTCGCTCTCTCTCTCTCTCTCTCGCTCTCTCTCTCTCTCGCTCTCTCTCTCTCTCGCTCTCTCTCTCGCTCTCTCTGTAGCCAACTCGAAAGATCAATGCGGTAATTGCTCAGTTTATCCCTATCTTCGCGCGAATTAGCGGAAAGTGTTTAGATTTTCTTACCAAGGGTTTATATGTATCTTCACGGCAAACAGATGCATCGTAATGATGCAAAGAAATGTTTTTATCTTCTTGGCTTTCCAGAGAACAACTTTCCATTTTTTACATTTAAAAAATCAAATTGTGGTTTTGATTTTGTTTATTTGACCGAATTCCTATCGCAAGTGTAATCACCAATCTAATCGGGTCATTTATATATTTCCTTCTTTCTCAAAAAATAAAAACATCAATACCTAAAAATAATATTCATACAAATTTTGGATGAATTATATTTAAACTAAGATCTGTCTACGTTCTTAAGTCTTGTGTTAGTGCCTAGTGAGTATAGATAATACGCGTTTATTTCAAGTAGGTTACCTGACTGGGTATCGAACACAGTCTTCAGGTCTCCGGACCCACAGAGTCGCAATTGTTTGACAATTTCTTATCAGATATATTTTAATGTTGAACACGGTTAAAATATGTATTCATTTCATATGCTGTAAATTTTAATTTATGTCGATTTAATGTCATAAGATTAAGGAAGAAGACATTTATTATTATAAACACAATCGTAAAACAAACTCTCACTGAATTGAAGGCGGTAAGATGTAATCAAAGAGTCAATTTGTTCGCTACCGCTTCAATATATTGAAGGATACATTAGGTTTGTATTAATGCCACAAAATTCAAAAGTGAAGAGTATATTCTAACATTACAACGCGCCCTCCACACGGTTGATAGGAGGAAGGGGGTGTGGGTCTGAACGCCACTGAACGCTGTTCTGAACAATATGTGTTATTAGGGTAAAAAGTGCTCCGGCAGATGCTCTCCCCTACCTACACAACAGCTGGCGATGCAGTAGATGTTTTGATACAACAGCTATCACCATAGGCAGGCGCGAAAACAACTTGTTTGCTGTGGTGGGAGATATTAAAAACACGTTTGCATCATGTTACACGATAAAATTCACCTACGCGATTTATTTTCCATCAGGAACATTGCACAAAACTGTGCGTTGTTGTTTACATACGCAAAAAGTAGTGAACACATCGTAACAACACCAACGCGTTTTTGTTTTGACATCACGTTCGTACGTGTCGAAACAATATTTGATTTGATTTGATTTGATTTGTAAATTGCCACTTCTGTGTTGTTTTTTGACGATCGTCAAACCTGTCACCAATATTACCTCTAGCTGTTTGCTACGTTTGAAGTTGGTGGGTTCTGTATTAAAAGCACGTAAAATGAGTTAGTTTTTAATCCAACGCAATTGAACAATAGTATAAACTATTAAGTTTAAATTGAGTTAATCCTATTACAGAAAACAGATCAAAAACGCTTAAGATTTTGTTATAATTACGTTTATTATTTTGGTAAATTTTAATCCCTTAACTGGTTATCAATATGATAACCGCACACTCATGACTGAGTGAGTTAGTTTTCTGATTAGAGTGATGTTCCATTTTACACTCATGGTGTGTGTTAACATTACCACAAATTAACTTAGTAAATAAAACTTGTAAATTGAATATTTTTAACCACTTAAACATAAATACATTATAATTTCCGTAATTCATTGTGTGAAGTTCAACGTTTTATTTATAAATGTTTATAAACGCTTCTCTTAAATTTCGTTGAAACTACGAAAACACGATGATACAAAAATGCCAGCATTAGAAATGTCAAGTAGATTTGTCTTCGGCAAATTGTAGCGACGTAGCTTTGAGGTAAAATAAAACAACAGTATATTCGAAATACATCCACGCCCGAAAGAACAACATCAAATAATCCCATTCTTTGTGATTTGAAACCAATTCTTTTCATTCCGTTCCGTCGCGTTCATTGATTATGTACTTGAAAACGTTCAAATTGAGTGGATGTTACTCGAAGCACCGGGAAGCGATCTGTCTTGAAGAGCGTTTCTAGGGTGAAACCCACTTTGCAGGCAACTGTTTGACTCCTACCCCGACGCTGTGGATCTTAACTTTGTCCACGATTAGCGCTTGAATTCCTCTGGTAGATTAATGTCATATTGAATGCTAAGATACTCTCACATAATAGAAAACGTAGGAATGTTTTGGGGTGGTCTATTTCTATCATTGTAACAAGCATGTGTACAAATAAAACAAATTAATTTGTGTTTGCTGATCTACCCACTTACTGGTACAGTTGGCAGGACATCATATCATTTATTGTGCTTCGTTGTTAAGATGGCTTCCTAAATAAAGAAATAAATAAATTAACATTTAAGTCTACCCTCTCAGTAACAAAACTGGTTTTCAGTGGGGGACTTTAAAGTGACTAAACCAACCCTGTAGGCACCGAACACCATCGACGAGTGAGCGATAATAACCAATCAAAGATTTTTCAAATACGAAACATATTAATCAGTATTTGGACAGTGGAACACCTGCGGACAGATGTCAGAATCAACAAGGCCGATTCAGAACAACTTTGAATTTATTGAGTGCTTCGTTACTAGTCACTGTTTGCATGCATACAAATTAATGACTAGAGATTTATTGTTGCATATCACTTGTCATGTTACTTCTTCATCTGAACGTAAATAATGAATTGAATTCCAATATATTGTATAAATAATGATCACAGATCCACTGTGAAGAGTGTATGTGCAATATTATGCGGGAACTAAAACAGCGTAAGTTTCTTGGATTCTCAATCGTATCTTAAAAACACGGAAGAAACACAAAACTCTTCGACGGTTCGTGATAAAAGTTGATGAGGGCAATAATACACAGCATCACATTTTATTGAAATTTCGCGTTGAGTGAGGAAAGAATCACAACGACCGTGGATTCTAGAATGTGTCCAATATCACGGAAATGCAGGGTATTATTTTTTAAATTGACTTTTTATTCTATCGCATCATATTTAGAGACTATTCTTTTTTTATTTATTTCTCTCACTTTTTCTTCCGTATTCGTTGTATCGCAAATTGTACGTTTTTGAAATAAGTGAAATAATGTTACTCAATCATTCTCTTTCATTAATCGAGGCTATCCAGCTAATTCAAAATCAAAGCCGATTATTTTTATTATACTATGGTGGCTTAAAATGATAATTTGTGAAAAATTGTGACATTATTTGATAGCATTGATTCCATAGTACAATGAGCGTACTGAAGACGTAAGCTAGCGTTTCCACGTCTTCCCATGTCCACGTCTATGTCCACGTTCATCATCCACGTCCACGTCCTTCCCATGTCCACGTCTATGTCCAGGTCCATGTCCACGTCCATGTCCACGTGTCTTAGCTCGTGCTTGTCATTTGTGATTCTTTCTCTTCATCTAGCTGAACATGCGTTATTTACCTGAAGATGTATTGTTTCAAGTGAAATAAAACTTGTGTTGTTCTTAAAACTTATTTCCAAATTCCAATACGTATATCTCATTATTAAACCAAAGATTACTGCAGTGGCTCAGGTGGAGACAAGGTTTAGATTTGTATTCTACTAAATAATGTGAAATGTGTAGTTGAATATATCTATAGCCAATTGCCTGAAACAAATTTGCGATTGGTCGATCACTTTTGATGTCCATGTTTGTTCTCAGGGGATTGATGCCAACGCAATGTTGCCACTACATATTGGATGAATAAATATTGAATTATTTTCAAATATTATCACCAATGTTTGTGTTCACACAGAGAGTTTAAATGAAAACATGTTCACACCCCTGTTTATAATAAGCTTGTATGTTTCGAACAGATTCTATGTGGCAGTTAATCTGTTTAATTAGTTTTAGTATGAATAGTTACAAAATTAATTACATTACACTTCAGTTCAACCAGTAGCTCAACAGTCAAATTTGCTTATTATAACCTAACCATCCAGACTTTGATTTGGGTACGATGTGTTTGTTTGTCATTTGTATTGAGTAATAATGATAATGTTGTCATTGTTACCTTCTGTGTTGCCTCAAACAGAGCATGGCAAGTAATTGTATTAAATCAATTGTTACTGGATTGCAGTCACTCTGAAAGCGCATTAATACATCAATCAGTAGAGTAGTGAAGTTTATCGAAGTCCCACATGCACAGAAGTTTCCTAGTTTAATAATAGGGCCTTATTGTTCGTTTATGTGTGCACTCTATCCTACGCGACAAAACATAGTTGGGACAGTTCTGAAGCTACATCTATCTTCAATCGGCGCCAGTTGACAGAACACCAACATAAACTTGCCTGATGACGCAGTCCGACCCACGTTTCGTGTGCGAGATTGGATGGTTTAGCGTCATGCGCGAAGCAAGGGTCGGACTGCGCCATGCACTCAACACTATACCGCTCGCAGCGCTCAAGCCACACAACGGAAGCCCACTGAAATTACACACATGCTATGAACAAGAATCAATAAAACGAAATCAGCGTTGTAGTATTTTGTACAAGTTATATTGAATAGGATTATTTTAATATTTTAGTTTTGCTGTGTTTTATTATTTTTTGACCACCTAATAACTTTATATTAATTGTTCAATAAGATTAATTTAAAGCATTTAATTGTCAGTTGCTAAAGTAGATACATGTGAACACGTTATTACTTAGCTAGAGATTGTTAATAAAATCGCCTTTATTGGAAGCATTTCCTAAGATGAAAACTAAACCAAACCAAACACAACTTGATAAAACACGAAGCTATCACATCAGGGGGTTGGGTTCGTTCTTTTCAAAATCTTCATAACAACTGATCACATTAGGGAAATGTCACAGCCCCGCATTAGTAATTCTTCATCTTTACAAACGCCGCAGGAAAAGCTGAGCATGAAACCATCCGCTTTATGAAAGAACACATTTAAAAAAAGAACGAAACAAAATAATAAATTATTAGATTTTTTAAAAACATTTCTGGAAATAATGGTGAGCTGTTCTAAATTAACACGCTTTATCATTTTGTTTTTATTATTTAAATTGGCAATATTTTACAAAAAGAGTCGCTCACCAAACAAAAACTGCCTCCCTGACAGGCATATCAATATGAAATCATCCAGAAACAGGGACTATGCAAATATTATTGATTTTTACAGTAGAAGTTGCGGCTCTTTTAATGCCGTGTCAATCATGTATTGAATCACTATATAACAACCCCCCTTAGCTGTCAGTATCTTTTCTGACATGCTACCTTATGTGAAATAATATTGTGTAGTCCACATTGAGCTGCATCATTTCCGTACGCTGTACAACATGACGCTTGTCCATACTTGTAACAACAGTAATAATAAAACATTAAATATGAATAATAAATGAACATAGAGGATGAATATTCCTACCATGAAACATGTGTTTGTAAAGTAATTGTTGTGTGTTTGTAAACTGTAATCCACAAGATGAGTGGACGAAATAATCTGTTTCTTTATTTTCTTTTTTAAAAATTGCAACAATGCGTTTAAAATTTAAATAGACATAATAATTATCGTACATAAAATGCATTTGTATGGGATTTTGTGTGCGTTTTATCCACACTTAAAGCCATAACATCAAAAACTTGATATTTGTCAAAGGCATTATTTTAACAATGGGAGAAGGAGAGTTTTATTCACGTTTTAAAAACATGCAAAGAAGCTGATCACCTTCAGAACAACATGTTTACAGTATTTATCGCCGTTATTGATGAATAATTTGAAAAATCAAGACACAAATCCGCCCATTTGTCCTTTATATTTTGTACAACAACTTTTTTCCTATTCATTTTGGAATACAAAACCCCTCGCCGCTTCCGCTGCTACTCTTTATGCATAACAGCATCAAACAGACTGGCCTACTTGCATAATATGTGGGAGCTTTTTAAATTGTATGTTTGTGAATTAAGCAGGAGAGCTCGTGTACATAATAATGTTACTCACTCACTGCGGGTTTATAATGTTACGAGCGAGTAATTTCATTTACTGGATCTCGGTCTGTGATCACACTTCATACTGGTTGGGGCGAGGATGTCCACTATTATACAACAGCCGCGCAAGGTTGCAGCTTTTTATACATAATATTGAAATGGTGATTATTAAGCCAGATGTCTGTTCTGAAGAAATACAATAGATTAGTTTCAAATACTGTTACCGTTATAGTTTTCATTTTGGAGACTCACTAAAGCAATGGTAATTACTAAGTTATCAAAATAACAACCAAATTTTTAAGTATTTGAAAGTTTTTTTTCAAGTGTAAATCTTGCAAAACCACGGTTTTTATTATTAATTTTGTCACTGTTGTGGAACTTCCTCAAGATATAAGAAACCATGTTAGTTTAGTACATACATCTATAGTTGTACACAATCATAGCTGTACCTTACATTCTTGAAGGAACCCACCACAAGCATGACAGATAGGCGAGCATATTCACCATAGCATCAGGATATTATGAAGAAACTCGGCAGGAAAATAAGGCGCTCAATCCAACGCCAGAGTGGGTTTTATGAACGCAAGTGTATTTTTCGTTTTGAACTAAATTGAAACGTCCTGGCTTTGAAGTACCCTCATAAAACCACGCTGACAGTCATTCGCTTGTCTCTACGGCAGATTAGGTTTCCGCAACCGGCCGCAAGAAGCACGTTTCAGCTGGGCCGCATTCTTCCCATCCAACAACCAACTTTTGTTTTTCGTTTCACATTCTAGCCTGAAAATAATTACGCACACTACAAAATGTCTCGAACCATGACTTTATAATAAGCTGTGATGCGTCAAACTTTGCGTACCGACGTGAATCTTTTAAAAGAGTTTTCCTTGATTATGACGCGTAAGAATTGTTTACGCATGCGCGTAGCAACTGTCTTGCGGGGAGTTGGCGTTACTCTGAAAGACAAAGCCAAGAAAATTGGCCAATGCATTATTTATCATGTCTCAAGCTAGACTCGAATGTTTAATGCAAATGGAGGTAACTTTCTACCTACTTTGTCAAAATATGCCGTTGTGAATGTAATTTTTAAAGAAAGAAACCTCACACACTTTCCGAAGGCAATTCACTTGAATACGTGTGCATATATTGCATAAAGACAAATGTTTGGTGAATTGTTGGTTGTGATTTGCATACCCACAAAGATTTGACAGGTAGATGGCAAACGGATGGAATTAATGTGGGTAGAACGAGATGGGGATCACATATCAACAGGTTACCTGAGCAGTGTGAGGGGGTGAGAAAGCGCTGCCGTTCACATAGATAATAACGATGATCTTCTAGCTGTTGTTTCGTCCAAAACACTGCATGGAGTGCACCACCTTCGTTCGGAATGTATCTGGACAACGCCTACCAACAAACGTGCTGATAGTATCACTACAATGCCGGAGACAAGAGAACGAGATAAATCTAGATTTAGGCTGGAAAGTAAGAAGCATGTGGGCCCGAGACCATCGCTCCACGCGGTCTATTTCAACGGTCTTCACTAAGAGATTTCTCTATACTTGGTTGTTGTTGTCCACTGCATTGACTGCGCCGACCGTGCGACCTCACCACGCTTGACAACAGACGCGTTGATACAATACCAGAGTCATGAGAACGAAATGCAACTGAATTAGGATGGTAGTTGTCAGATTATATTAGATAACCAATGGAATGTGCTTTACCTGTGACTCTGAGGTTGACGAGCTTGAAGCGCGGCGGGTGAGTGGCCACCTGACACTCGTAGACCCCCTCGTCCCTGCGCGTCAAGAACTTGATCTCAAGGCGCCAGTTGTTGGGGTAGCGGAAGCTGAGGGTGATGCGTTGGTCGGACGAGTACACGAGCCGGCCCACAGTCAGCAGGTGGATAGACTCGCTGCGGCGGTGTGACCACGTGACCTGTACAACAACAACAACAACAACAACAACAACAGGGCGTCACTACTTGTTGTCGGGGTAGCGGAAGCTGAGGGTGATGCGTTGGTCGGACGAGTACACGAGCCGGCCCACAGTCAGCAGGTGGATAGACTCGCTGCGGCGGTGTGACCACGTGACCTGTACAACAACAACAACAACAACAACAACAACAGGGCGTCACTACTTGTTGTCGGGGTAGCGGAAGCTGAGGGTGATGCGTTGGTCGGACGAGTACACGAGCCGGCCCACAGTCAGCAGGTGGATAGACTCGCTGCGGCGGTGTGACCACGTGACCTGTACAACAACAACAACAACAACAACAACAACAGGGCGTCACTACTTGTTGTCGGGGTAGCGGAAGCTGAGGGTGATGCGTTGGTCGGACGAGTACACGAGCCGGCCCACAGTCAGCAGGTGGATAGACTCGCTGCGGCGGTGTGACCACGTGACCTGTACAACAACAACAACAACAACAACAACAACAACAGGGCGTCACTACTTGTTGTCGGGGTAGCGGAAGCTGAGGGTGATGCGTTGGTCGGACGAGTACACGAGCCGGCCCACAGTCAGCAGGTGGATAGACTCGCTGCGGCGGTGTGACCACGTGACCTGTACAACAACAACAACAACAACAACAACAACAGGGCGTCACTACTTGTTGTCGGGGTAGCGGAAGCTGAGGGTGATGCGTTGGTCGGACGAGTACACGAGCCGGCCCACAGTCAGCAGGTGGATAGACTCGCTGCGGCGGTGTGACCACGTGACCTGTACAACAACAACAACAACAACAACAACAACAACAGGGCGTCACTACTTGTTGTCGGGGTAGCGGAAGCTGAGGGTGATGCGTTGGTCGGACGAGTACACGAGCCGGCCCACAGTCAGCAGGTGGATAGACTCGCTGCGGCGGTGAGACCACGTGACCTGTACAACAACAACATCAACAACAGGGCGTCACTACTTGTTGTCGGGGTAGCGGAAGCTGAGGGTGATGCGTTGGTCGGACGAGTACACGAGCCGGCCCACAGTCAGCAGGTGGATAGACTCGCTGCGGCGGTGTGACCACGTGACCTGTACAACAACAACAACAACAACAACAACAACAACAGGGCGTCACTACTTGTTGTCGGGGTAGCGGAAGCTGAGGGTGATGCGTTGGTCGGACGAGTACACGAGCCGGCCCACAGTCAGCAGGTGGATAGACTCGCTGCGGCGGTGTGACCACGTGACCTGTACAACAACAACAACAACAACAACAACAACAGGGCGTCACTACTTGTTGTCGGGGTAGCGGAAGCTGAGGGTGATGCGTTGGTCGGACGAGTACACGAGCCGGCCCACAGTCAGCAGGTGGATAGACTCGCTGCGGCGGTGAGACCACGTGACCTGTACAACAACAACATCAACAACAGGGCGTCACTACTTGTTGTCGGGGTAGCGGAAGCTGAGGGTGATGCGTTGGTCGGACGAGTACACGAGCCGGCCCACAGTCAGCAGGTGGATAGACTCGCTGCGGCGGTGTGACCACGTGACCTGTACAACAACAACAACAACAACAACAACAACAGGGCGTCACTACTTGTTGTCGGGGTAGCGGAAGCTGAGGGTGATGCGTTGGTCGGACGAGTACACGAGCCGGCCCACAGTCAGCAGGTGGATAGACTCGCTGCGGCGGTGTGACCACGTGACCTGTACAACAACAACAACAACAACAACAACAACAACAGGGCGTCACTACTTGTTGTCGGGGTAGCGGAAGCTGAGGGTGATGCGTTGGTCGGACGAGTACACGAGCCGGCCCACAGTCAGCAGGTGGATAGACTCGCTGCGGCGGTGTGACCACGTGACCTGTACAACAACAACAACAACAACAACAACAACAACAGGGCGTCACTACTTGTTGTCGGGGTAGCGGAAGCTGAGGGTGATGCGTTGGTCGGACGAGTACACGAGCCGGCCCACAGTCAGCAGGTGGATAGACTCGCTGCGGCGGTGTGACCACGTGACCTGTACAACAACAACAACAACAACAACAACAACAGGGCGTCACTACTTGTTGTCGGGGTAGCGGAAGCTGAGGGTGATGCGTTGGTCGGACGAGTACACGAGCCGGCCCACAGTCAGCAGGTGGATAGACTCGCTGCGGCGGTGAGACCACGTGACCTGTACAACAACAACATCAACAACAGGGCGTCACTACTTGTTGTCGGGGTAGCGGAAGCTGAGGGTGATGCGTTGGTCGGACGAGTACACGAGCCGGCCCACAGTCAGCAGGTGGATAGACTCGCTGCGGCGGTGTGACCACGTGACCTGTACAACAACAACAACAACAACAACAACAACAACAGGGCGTCACTACTTGTTGTCGGGGTAGCGGAAGCTGAGGGTGATGCGTTGGTCGGACGAGTACACGAGCCGGCCCACAGTCAGCAGGTGGATAGACTCGCTGCGGCGGTGTGACCACGTGACCTGTACAACAACAACAACAACAACAACAACAACAGGGCGTCACTACTTGTTGTCGGGGTAGCGGAAGCTGAGGGTGATGCGTTGGTCGGACGAGTACACGAGCCGGCCCACAGTCAGCAGGTGGATAGACTCGCTGCGGCGGTGTGACCACGTGACCTGTACAACAACAACAACAACAACAACAACAACAACAGGGCGTCACTACTTGTTGTCGGGGTAGCGGAAGCTGAGGGTGATGCGTTGGTCGGACGAGTACACGAGCCGGCCCACAGTCAGCAGGTGGATAGACTCGCTGCGGCGGTGTGACCACGTGACCTGTACAACAACAACAACAACAACAACAACAACAGGGCGTCACTACTTGTTGTCGGGGTAGCGGAAGCTGAGGGTGATGCGTTGGTCGGACGAGTACACGAGCCGGCCCACAGTCAGCAGGTGGATAGACTCGCTGCGGCGGTGAGACCACGTGACCTGTACAACAACAACAACAACAGGGCGTCACTACTTGTTGTCGGGATGCCTTGGTGGATCTTGTGTGACACTTGAATCCAAAGGAGCACGGTCTACGCGTTTGACTGTGTGTACCTTTATTTAAAAGAGGGAAGAAACAAGAATGAGGATATTTTCTTTTGTAGAGTTGGCACCTTATCACTAAGCGAAAGGACAACCCGGAATAAAGATAACAATTTATCGTGTGATTTACGAAGGGGTTTAGAGAGTGATCGTGCAGACTGATGACGTCATAAGGCTAACCGACCGGGGTGCGTAATATCTCCTGCGTGACGTCACAGGGCTGAGATGACGTCATAAGGCTAACCGACTGGGGAGCGTAATATCTCCTGCGTGACGTCACAGGGCTGAGATGACGTCATAAGGCTAACCGACCGGGGTGCGTAATATCTCCTGCGTGACGTCACAGGGCTGAGATGACGTCATAAGGCTAACCGACCGGGGTGCGTAATATCTCCTGCGTGACGTCACAGGGCTGAGATGACGTCATAAGGCTAACCGACCGGGGTGCGTAATATCTCCTGCGTGACGTCACAGGGCTGAGATGACGTCATAAGGCTAACCGACTGGGGAGCGTAATATCTCCTGCGTGACGTCACAGGGCTGAGATGACGTCATAAGGCTAACCGACCGGGGTGCGTAATATCTCCTGCGTGACGTCACAGGGCTGAGATGACGTCATAAGGCTAACCGACCGGGGTGCGTAATATCTCCTGCGTGACGTCACAGGGCTGAGATGACGTCATAAGGCTAACCGACCGGGGTGCGTAATATCTCCTGCGTGACGTCACAGGGCTGAGATGACGTCATAAGGCTAACCGACCGGGGTGCGTAATATCTCCTGCGTGACGTCACAGGGCTGAGATGACGTCATAAGCCTAACCGACCGGGGAGCGTAATATCTCCTGCGTGACGTCACAGGGCTGAGATGACGTCATAAGGCTAACCGACTGGGGAGCGTAATATCTCCTGCGTGACGTCACAGGGCTGAGATGACGTCATAAGGCTAACCGACTGGGGAGCGTAATATCTCCTGCGTGACGTCACAGGGCTGAGATGACGTCATAAGGCTAACCGACTGGGGAGCGTAATATCTGCTGCGTGACGTCACAGGGCTGAGATGACGTCATAAGGCTAACCGACCGGGGAGCGTAATATCTCCTGCGTGACGTCACAGGGCTGAGATGACGTCATAAGGCTAACCGACTGGGGAGCGTAATATCTCCTGCGTGACGTCACAGGGCTGAGATGACGTCATAAGCCTAACCGACCGGGGAGCGTAATATCTCCTGCGTGACGTCACAGGGCTGAGATGACGTCATAAGGCTAACCAACTGGAGAGCGTAATATCTGCTACGTGACGTCACAAGGCTAGGAGCCCAGGCGTACCCGTAGAGCTGTAAACGTGTAGCACAGTAGCAGATAGCTACGTTTTTTAAGGAATAGTTGTTCATTCAACCATTTGAGATTTGTATCTTTCATCATCTCAAATAGTTTTAACTTTTAACACTCTTTTTAGGCAAATACGCTTTTCGGAACATCAGTACCCCGAGAAAATTTAATGATATATGTTACACTCGTTTTTATTTTCTTTCCGTAAAGTAAGGATTGTTGGCCACAATATCTAACGTCCCGTTGGCTGTTGAACATCTCCCACAATTCATTGCGTCCGACAGGAGAGTGATGACGCGTCCGGCGGTCCCGTCGATCTTGCAAATGGATCTGTCAGCGCGGCGGTTACTCAGCAGTCATCCGCGCATATGTTGAGGCTAGTTGCTGCGGTAGCGGACATCCCTTGGGAGCCGCAACACCGGCCGAGCAGGAGATGCGGTTACTCAGCAGTCATCCGCGCATATGTTGAGGCTAGTTGCTGCGGTAGCGGACATCCCTTGGGAGCCGCAACACCGGCCGAGCAGGAGATGCGTTTATCGATATTCATGTGACCACGTCTGATTGGCCGAGCAGGAGATGCGGTTATCGGTATCATGTGACCACGTCTGATTGGCCGAGCAGGAGATGCGGTTATCGATATCATGTGACCACGTCTGATTGGCCGAGCACGAGATGTGTTTATCGATATCATGTGACCACGTCTGATTGGCCGAGCAAGAGATGCGGTTATCGATATCATGTGACCACGTCTGATTGGCCGAGCAAGAGATGCGGTTATCGATATCATGTGACCACGTCTGATTGGCCGAGCACGAGATGCGGTTATCGGTATCATGTGACGACGTCTGATTGGCCGAGCAAGAGATGTGTTTATCGATATCATGTGACCACGTCTGATTGGCCGAGCACGAGATGCGGTTATCGGTATCATGTGACGACGTCTGATTGGCCGAGCAAGAGATGTGTTTATCGATATCATGTGACGACGTCTGATTGGCCGAGCAAGAGATGCGGTTATCGGTATCATGTGACGACGTCTGATTGGCCGAGCAAGAGATGTGTTTATCGATATCATGTGACGACGTCTGATTGGCCGAGCAAGAGATGTGTTTATCGATATCATGTGACGACGTCTGATTGGCCGAGCAAGAGATGTGTTTATCGGTATCATGTGACGACGTCTGATTGGCCGAGCAAGAGATGTGTTTATCGGTATCATGTGACGACGTCTGATTGGCCGAGCAAGAGATGCGGTTATCGGTATCATGTGACCACGTCTGATTGGCCGAGCAGGAGATGCGGTTATCGATATCATGTGACCACGTCTGATTGGCCGAGCACGAGATGTGTTTATCGATATCATGTGACCACGTCTGATTGGCCGAGCAAGAGATGCGGTTATCGATATCATGTGACCACGTCTGATTGGCCGAGCAAGAGATGCGGTTATCGATATCATGTGACCACGTCTGATTGGCCGAGCACGAGATGCGGTTATCGGTATCATGTGACGACGTCTGATTGGCCGAGCAAGAGATGTGTTTATCGATATCATGTGACCACGTCTGATTGGCCGAGCACGAGATGCGGTTATCGGTATCATGTGACGACGTCTGATTGGCCGAGCAAGAGATGTGTTTATCGATATCATGTGACGACGTCTGATTGGCCGAGCAAGAGATGCGGTTATCGGTATCATGTGACGACGTCTGATTGGCCGAGCAAGAGATGTGTTTATCGATATCATGTGACGACGTCTGATTGGCCGAGCAAGAGATGTGTTTATCGGTATCATGTGACGACGTCTGATTGGCCGAGCAAGAGATGTGTTTATCGGTATCATGTGACGACGTCTGATTGGCCGAGCAAGAGATGTGTTTATCGATATCATGTGACGACGTCTGATTGGCCGAGCAAGAGATGTGTTTATCGATATCATGTGACGACGTCTGATTGGCCGAGCAAGAGATGTGTTTATCGGTATCATGTGACGACGTCTGATTGGCCGAGCAAGAGATGTGTTTATCGGTATCATGTGACGACGTCTGATTGGCCGAGCAAGAGATGTGTTTATCGGTATCATGTGACGACGTCTGATTGGCCGAGCAAGAGATGTGTTTATCGGTATCATGTGACGACGTCTGATTGGCCGAGCAAGAGATGTGTTTATCGATATCATGTGACGACGTCTGATTGGCCGAGCAAGAGATGTGTTTATCGATATCATGTGACGACGTCTGATTGGCCGAGCAAGAGATGCGGTTATCGGTATCATGTGACGACGTCTGATTGGCCGAGCAAGAGATGTGTTTATCGATATCAAGTGACGACGTCTGATTGGCTGAGCAAGAGATGTGTTTATCGATATTCTTGTGACGACGTCTGATTGGCCAAGTGCTCGCGTCACTGTTACATTTACATAACATACGGAACATCTTTGAACTGTCATATAACAGAAATGCACACATGTGTTAAAAGGGAAGTAATATCAGTGCACACTTGAGAACAATATGGAGAGAGAAACATAATTAAAAACAAAGTTAAATGAAGCTTTAATGAAAGACAGCAGTATGGAAGGAATTGAAGAAAAGAGAAAAAGTAAAAGAAAACACATAACAACATACAGACGTCTGAACTCATTTGACTAAAAAATAAGATGCAAAGTTATATCCTAGCTTTGCATGTTTTAATGTTCTACACTACTAATCGGATCATCTGAAAAGATCTTCGCTGTCTTTTCTTAGTATTTAGCTGGTACACAACACAACACTGTGGTATCACCGGCATCAGTTTTGGAAGTATGAAAAATCACGACAAAACGTTCCAATTAACAGGTATGCCTAGTCTAGCGCTTGTTTCAACATAATATTAATACAAGTTTAATGGCAAGTTTATATTGATCGTAAGTAAAGAAACGGATAACGCCTTGGTACGTCGGTTTTATAAGTCTAGTTAAATACAATTAATACGATGTGAAAACTTACTAGCGGCGGTGTTCCTCTACCGAATGTTTAGTTAACCTCAAATAACTGTAGAGCAGCTAGTCGTACAATTATATGTTTCCAATTTTAATTTAATGCTATCGATTTTCTTAGGGTTGCCATGTTATGTGTGAAAGGAATGAGAAGACATGTACAGTGAGGGAAATGAATGTTTACTTGCGCTGTGTTAATGGAAATGCTGAGTGGTTGGAGAGTTAGCTACGCGTATCGAGTGAATGACAGCGCAACAACATGTTTACCAGTGTTGTGTTATGCAACCCTCGCCCCCACATTTACTCTTTCATCACTAATATGAACACTTTTTCCACGGATATTTTTAAGATCTCAGGGTTTACAAGTTGAAAGTTGTCATATCTCTCTCTCTTTCTCATTAATTCACAATTACTGCTGATAATAATTACGTTTTATACCCGAATGAACTCAAATTCATGTGCTTCATTTGCAGTTACTCCGATTAGGTGACCCCGGCGCAGTTGGCCGGACATCATGAAGACTAGATTTAGAGTATTCTTCACATTATGGGAGTATTGATATTGAGCCGTTGTTTGCGACGCCAATATTATATACCATGTTATGTAATATGGGCTGCCAACAGTTCCCTACTATGCCTCGGGCTTAATAAAGATACGTCTGCTGGAATATGGGGAGGTGCTTTGATTACGTAAACATGTAATATTAACGAGGCAGGTATCCTTAAGGAGGTACTTTAGTAGATACCTCGCATTCGGGCCGCTAGAGTGTGCTGCCTGGCGGGCACTCGGTGACGAAACAACGCCTGTGTAAAACTTACAAACATTAGGAAATAGACATTAGGAAATAAATTATTAATTATCGGTTAACATCTTTACAAAAATAGCCTACCCCGACTTTTAGTTGCAATATCTGGCACTCGCAGGTCGAGTACTTTACCGTGCCGATATTGCCGAGTAATAAAGTTGTCTTACTTCGCTTAATGTCCCGTCTGATATGACGAATAGTTCCATCTATCAACCGTACAGTTCGAGTACACTGACATTCTTCGTGTGACAAGTGCTCGCTTTGCTCCAGTATACAGACACTGCGGCAACTTGTTTGATCAACATTCCGGCATGTTCAATCACCTTGCTCAGGTATGTCAAAGTCATCAATCATGCTCAATATCACACGTCGAGAGTGTTTCACACTAAAGAAGTGACAAATATTGATTGCAAATATTCATTTACAAGGTTATACGATCAAGTAATAGTTGGCTGGTTTAGCCAGATAAACTTGAAATTTGCGATTAAGAATTTTACTATTTATCTACGGTTCTACGAGGTTCACACAAAACAAGAATTAGTGTTTCAACTAAGATGAGGTTATTTCGGGAGCTCTTTGGCAAACCTTTGTTCAAATACGTTTGCATAGCGTTAATTGCTAGGGGTGAACTCTGAACTGAAGAACATTGTAAAGCATTCGATATTATTTTAGTTATACAAGTTAGAAAGTAAGCTTTGACTTCGATAGAGCTTGTACATTGAATGCGGCTCGTAACCGCTTGTTTGATTATAGATTCTCTCATCATTAAAGGCTTTGTTACTTGAGTTCAAAGTTGTTGAACTCTCCTGATCTCTAAAGCAACGAACCTGAGATTGTTGAATGAATACTTGTTAATGTGGACATTCAAACGATACCAATACAATATTTTGTATAGACCCGCCTTTATGACATTACACACAATGTTGATCATATCACCCTTAAGTTTGTTTAAACATTCCATACAAAGCTAAATCCCCTAGGAGTAACATTATCATTTAAAAGAGAGGGTGTATGATCGCCATCGAGGGAGGAACATAGGAAGTAAGACTAATCAAGTTATGTATCGTCGATCCATCGACACCTCAACTGATCTTTGAGTCTTTTAATCGACAAGAACGCAATTGGCAAACTAATATAACAATTATTAATGCGCTCTGGCCTATTGGACACTATGAGGATGTCACGTATTTCTCACTACGAATATAGGGTGTATGACGCCGGCCTATCGCGTGAATTCGTTGGCCAATCAGGCTGCGTAACGTCTTACGCGACTTCTTCGGTATCTCTTACGCCAGCGTAAGGGTTTGTGAACCCAACACAAGTGCATCGCTAATAATGCTCCAACTAAAGTATACACAAGTGAGATTATATTTTGACTTGTCGAGAGTACTTCAAATGTTTACGTTTCAGAATTGCTCTACGTTCGGGACGACTGAAAGACAACGAGAGTTTACTTAAACTTAAAAAATGTATTTATTTCAATGCTGCTATCTATTGTTTGTGCAAAAACTAATGTACGCCATACAGTTTAATGTTAAACTAAAAATGTGTAGCTCTCGGGATCATGTAATTGAATGAGTGAAATAATATTCTATATCGTTGAAGGGATTCATCGAGAAACGAATCAGTGTTAGATATTATCAGTATCCGAACGAACCTCTCACGCGGCAGCAGGGTAAATTGAAACACGTAGGGCGCTTTAGTGTTTAGACCATGACAGGTCTTTATGCTCCATGGCTCCCCAGGGAGGTCATAACGAAGCCTAGATTAACATCCCGGCGAACTACCCCAACTAGCGGGGTCAAACGAGAGCAGCCTTTCATTACACCTACGTCATGCGGCGGCTAAACCAAGTTTTTTAATTAATTATAAACGACGCAACTCGAGAACTTTATAAAGAAGAGAGTGAAGCATTTCAGCTTGGAGTGTTTGGTGTAGCATGTACGCGCGGACGAGTCCTCGAGCAATTTATGTTTCAGTTAAGACCAACCGAGAGAAGATGAAAAGGGACAAAAGAAAGACAAAAGACGAGCGGCGTTAAGAGGGCACTGCCTCCACTTGGCCGAGACTCAACGAGGAGAAATCATGGGGGCCGTGCCGAGGGAACTGATTAAAGGGGAACAAGAACGTTCTGCGCGCCTTGTTAGGGAAAATGTGAAAAAATGTGAAAGCGAAAACGAAAACGAAATTGGGGTTCGCTGGGGTAGGGAGAGGAGTGGGTCATATCGGTTGGCATAATCGATAAGCGAGACGGTTTATAGGTCTGTGAATATATCTGGAAGATGCCAAAACGAGCCGTCAACTGGCTGTTGAACGAACAGGAGTTTAATGACTGACCTGTTACAACAGATAATGAAAATACTCGATGCATTTTGGAAGAAACAAAATTAACTAAAGTAAAGGTTATGTTTAGCAGTCAGTTTTTGAGTATTTGTATTTATTCAACATTTTTCTTACGTGAATGATTGATATTGTGAATTTGTGCTAGACATTAGCGCCTGTTTCTAGCAACGTTTTCACGCAAACAAACAGATTACCATAAATTCAAGGATCGTTTTAATCGAGACAAATAAATGTTCACTTCGAAAAAGTGTTTCCTGTCTCCTCTATAAGTTTCAAGACGCGATGGTTTTCCTCTATGCTAGTGTTGTTTTTGTTCGTACGTTGGCTGCAGTGTCTGAGCGACAGAGCTGCCATTTCACGAGAGAAAACTTCTCTCTGTGTGTTCGCAAATTCAACGTTTTGAAGACGGTGATTCATTAATGTCTGAAATACTGTTCGCAAAGTCGTGTTTGTTGTTCACGCTTCCCTACTCATCAATGAGAACATTACTTGTTATTGCGCGAATTCGGTTGACATGACGGAAACCAAGAACTATGAGTGATCACTTCACAGACATAAAACCCTGTAGACTTCTCCGAGACGTAAGAGAACTCAAGAGGTACTTTCATAGATGAACTGATGACTACATGAAACAAGGGTATAGCTTTCTTATATGGATGAACAATCATCCAGTTTCAACTTCACGTTGAAATATGTTTCTAATTATAAGGAAAATCATTGCACAATATTGTTTAAAAACGTCTTTAGTATCATTTTTATTTTATTTTTTATTTTTTTATTTATTACTTGTTCCATAACAGAAGAAATCATAGCAGAAAACGTTGCCCTATTAAACCATCAGTTGGTGGTCATTTAACCTTTAGAAACTTTTTGTATTTCTTTAACCATTGACAGATTTCATTTACGTTACCATTCTCCCCCCCCCCCCATCACCCACACAATACGCCCTGAAGTTCGTAAAATTACACATTTAGTGCGAGCGAGACAGACGTTATACTGACAAAAGTGGGTCAGTAGTTAAACGGGAGATAAATCTGCTGATCGCCAGGTCGATTCCCGTCACGGGTAATCCTGACGGGGTTTTACGACAATTATAAGGTAAGTGCTTGGACTGATCTCCACAGACAATCCTACCTGGCTATAAAATACTGGGATATACCTACTTAACCCCTAAAGAGGGGCGCACGGCTTCAAGGTGGTTTGCACCCTACAGCGCGGATTACCCAAAGAAGAGGTCGTTATTTGCAGGCAATTGTTCATACTGTGTATTATGCAGCAAGGTCAATAGATCAGGCCCAATATTCAATCAGAAAAACAAGGTACTATGTACAACCAATTAATGTACAATGCTACATGTTTTCTAGTATTTTGATAATTATTTCAGTTTTTTCCCCTGTGGGCGCTTCAATAGCAAATACGACACATTTTACGCTTTTGGGCGCGTTTTCCATTACACGATTCATATTTATTTATTAAGAGAGAATGGGAATGACAATCGGGTTGTTTACTTTGGGTCAGATGGATTCGTAAAACCTGCTCAAAGCACCAAATATGACAAATTTACAGTATTAAAATGTAAATGTACATTTTGAACGTTCAAATACACGTTGTTGGTTTCGAGGAAAGCAATTGAAAGCGCATAAACGCCAACAGATGAATTTACACCGAACATGGTAATATTTTATATATTTTTATAAACTTAAATTGCAACTTTTCTAGGGCCTAGTGGAGATGTGTAGCTTCGTTGGCATGTTGCCATAATTACAGTACCGTATAAAATAAAATTCCCCCAACGTAAGTATTCTCATGCTTACGACACAGCCGAGTCCACTGGTACCAACTTAATCTTCTACTTCTCTAGCTCCCATCTTATTATTAAAACTGGTTCAATACGGATAATTGACGAACTTCAATTGATTACCTGGAACTGTGGGCGTGGCTAGTCCGGCTTGTCTACGCTACTAAGCGGAATATTTTTGTTACGAATCTTTCAAAGGCCATCTGTATTTCCATGACGTCATAGTGACGCGCCGAGTAAGGGGCGGACTGCGCCTTTGTTGTACACGTCACCGCTCACAGCGCAACCGACGCACGGTCGCCTATTGAACTAACCAAGCGTCTGTCCTCATTGTTGTCGTTTCCTTTTCGCAAAAATATATTTTCCTTCAAATAAAATTCTAGACTGGGGTTGAAATATGGACTGTTAAAAAAAATGTGATACTTAAATATATAATGCGTCTATATTTGATGCATATTATTTTGAATTATGAAATATTATAATGTACCATTTTCATTTAGGTCTTCTCTCTATAAATAAACCTATAAAAGTGGATTGGATCAATTAGGCTTAAATTATTTTCGCTTTAATATCAATACAAAAATAATATTTAAATTAACACATCAAGGAAATCTCTTTATTAATAATACTAATCATTACACTTCAACGCAATAGGCATTCCTTGTATTATTAATTACTTTTCGAGAGCAATTAAATTACTAATACCATTTACCCTAATACGTGTTTAATTATACAACGGCGCATTAATGTATTTTCTCTGAAGAGGTGTTTCTACCAAGTTGGAAGACTGCATCAATGCAGGGGAATTGAAAGAAAAAATTATATTCAAACTACTGAATATAATTACTTTACTTAATATAAAAGTTTTGCTACAGACGTTGTCAATAAACACCTCACAAAATTAATTTAATAACTGTTGCCACAATGAACCTACTACGGGTGTCAATACTTTATGAATGGCAACATTGTAATTATATCGAGTCTTCGGCCATGATCTGTGTCGAGTGATCAAGACTGGCAAGGCGAGCAAGACTGACTGACACCGGCATTGAAGCAGCGGCCAGTGTTGCCAAACTGACGGCTTGTCTTTCTGCGAGGCCAGAAGATATATTTACCGTGTAAACCCGAGACTCATCAGCTGTCAAATTATTATAAATTGAAATTGACATCTCAGCTGTAGCGTTGGATGAACTCTACCCGGCAACGAATCAATAGCCAAGTGGCTTTTATTTTGAGTCAATTCTAGATGTGTTTATATAAACACGTCACACGTCATACGTCACACGTCACACGTCACACGTCACACGTCACACGTCACACGTCACACGTCACACGTCACACGTCACACGTCACACGTCACACGTCACACGTCACACGTCACACGTCATACGTCACACGTCATACGTCATACGTCATAAGTCACAAGCCATGATAACTGTTCTCCAGTTGTATTTGTAAAATAAGTATCACTTACTCGTTCGGACACTTTACCCCGGAATTTACCCGGACTTTACCCGGATACAATATTCCGTAGCAAAGCACTTGTGTAATGTTTGAGCAAGTAATGATCTATTTGTTCTAAAAATATCTAAGATTAGAGTACAAAAATGTTTTTATAATGTCACAGACTTTACTAAAAACGCAATAATGTTTATTTTCGTTAAAAGAAACCTATTGATACGATTTCCTGCCTCTTGGTAGGAAATAAGTCACGGGAATGTTAAATTATTGACCCTTAAAGAAAAAACAGAAAAAGAATTCCGATTTTAGCTAAGTTTGTGACATAAAATCTCATCAATTAGAATCGGAACGAAGAACTTTTTACCCAGGGAAGAAGTTGAATTCTCGATTTCCTGAATCTTTAACATAAAAAAAGGTTTACATCCTGCTTATATAAAGTGTCTAAAACTAGCTTGACGCAACTAAATACACACAAGTTAACATTGAGTGTACAATGTGCCACACGAAATATAATTTTGTGTAGTTTGTTTTCACTTCAGTTAATACATATTGACCAAGCAGGGAAATTAAAAATATACGATAATAGTGAACTTTTATTTATTGGTCAGATTTGTCCAGGATGAAAAAGACATGAGATGCAAATAATAAACAGTTTGTTCCAGTTACTGATACTCGAACTTAGCTCATCAAGAGATTAATGACGGTTATAATATCAAAAGTTCATTATAAGTTAGCTTAATAGCACTAGCATATTGCTAGGGGATAACAATATCTTAAATTTGAAAATATCTAATTATTTATGTCATTGTTCAACCATTCCGTTCCCTAGAATTACAATCTGTTTGACAGACACATACTTGTCATAAACATGACGCGCTCTTCATGTGATGATATCTTACATTCTTCAGATGGAAAAGCGATCATCGCCCGATCGTTGCCCATTACAACGGACGTTACGTTTATAAACACACGCTTAATATTAACTCTATGCTTACAACATCCCAGGTAAAATAACTCTTTATTTGCAAGAAAGGAAAATAATATTCTCTTACCAAGAAAAGTTGGTGGGCTTTATATGAATGTTGCTTTTTAGAATACATAGTTTTGTTTCTCACATTTTTAATATAGAACTGTTTTTCACAAACACACTACACAATTTTTATAAAATCAGTTTCGCAACTGAGTGGGTATATAGACTCTAAATGTGAATTTATTTATTTATTTTTATTTGAAAACTACGTTTGTGAGATGGCGTGGTATATTTGCACACGGATGTCACATTCCTCCTTCAACGCTACAATTTTATATCATTAAAAATCAACTTATCTTACATAAATCATGATTCGCTTGTAGTAGGAGGGGGGGGGGGGGGGGGGGTATCATTCTTCTTCGCGTATAGCGTAATTCACCTCATGACTTGTGTCATGTTACCTCAACCGTATTGTGAATCCAGCCAACAGAACATCGGACTTCAGTTTGATTACAGATGTGGTTTCTATTTCTTCAGTAAGATTCTGGTTCCCTGTCTCGCTTCCCGTTTGGTCGTTTGTTACCAATTTTTTACAGGCGTGTTTTATTTCTTGAAAATGATTAATGATAAGATCGTAACGGAGACTTTGTATCCAGTCCAGCCACGCTAGGCAAACAAAAAATATCCCCAGAATCTCACACATTACGCCACGCAGCATCTTGATACGTTTACGGTTAAAACGTGAGGAAGTATCATTTCAGATTATATGGATTACATAAGATATAACCAATCCTCATACAAGTTAGCTCGAACGGTTGAATTTGATCAGATTCGTGTGTAATAATAAAGATTTTTACGAAGCAATAAAACAATGGTATTTCGGAATAAAAAAGTATTAAAAATCCAATGATTAGTAACTTTGTGAAATACTCTTTTGGGAAGAAATATTTAAGTGACAACAGTAAAAATAACAAGTCCAGCCCCAACTGGGGATTGAACCCCGATCTCCAACCTGACGAGCGGGGTTCTTGTCATATTCATATTGCACATGAAATAGATGTTCAACTTTCTGTATTTCTAAGGTCAAGGCGCCCGCTTGGTAAATCGGACACATGGGTTCAATTCCCAGTCAAGATTGATGGTGTAGGGTAACTAACTTTGATGTTTACTGAAACTCCATCATAGATATTATATTGATAACGATGATGATAATGGTGTTCATTACAACCACTCCCATGGCTTTCTAATGGTAACATACAACGACCACTAAGGTAGCGACGTGTAATTAATTAAAGAATCGAAAATTCTAAAAGACTGTTAACATTATTTAAAAATACGACTCCAATCAGGAGTGTAAATTTTTGCGCGAGGTATAAATAGACAAAACAAAATGGCAGCACGGTAGAAAATGGCAGATTTAAGACCCGCGACTTGAACACATGGCTGTTAATTGTGGAGCAGCGGTGTCCTGAATACCGATGTGAAGGATGCAATTTAGCGTTGTCAGTGAAGAAGAGCTGATTCAGCTGTGGGGCAGGTCAAACCGGGTCAAACTACTGACCTAGACGAGTCAGTATTCAGTATCCATCGTACCCTGACTCGGAGTCACCTCGCGTTGTGTAGACTTATGACTCAGTTGACTCAGATCCAACGTTTAGAAATTCTAATTAAATATCTTGAAGTATTAGATTGTATATGAAAGTAACTTTAAAAGCAATAATAATTGATGGATTTTTGAAGTTTGCTGTAATTAGCTGCAAAAGCCGTCATTACGCAAAACCTTTTAATAGTTGTGAGTATGTTTACCCGGTAGTCTTTAAAATTAAAATCACGGTTAAAAAGTAAAATAGCCCTATTACTTTTTAATATTTATTGTTCACTGCTTTACTACAAACAGGTTTGGTGGAGGCGCCGAGTACGATAATATGCTGTGTTTATTTGTTGTGCTATTGATTTAATAATTATAACATAAATAAACATAACATAAATAAACATTAAACAATACAATAAAAAAAACGGCTGTGTACGCTACGAATAGGCCTAAACGACGGTTGGTTATTTGATGGGACGGAGTATTTTTAAACCGTCTCGCACTTTGTCACCGGTCTCATTCAACTCGACGCGTTCAAATATACAACGGAAATGTCACTAACCTCCCCCACCCTCACTCAACCTGCTGAGCTCAGCGAAGTCGAGAACACTTTTCCTGGACCACTTTGATTGCTGGCTGAAACAACGCTGATTACTATACAGACGCGTCGCCGAAGCTGAGCTCAGCACTGGGGTTAAATGAGACTGCACTCAACTCCTGTGATGAATATTGGCACGATACAGCGAGCAGCTCTGATTATTGGGGTTCCTTCTCTGTCTGGTGGAAACACAGCCGGGACTTCTATTTAGGAGTCAGAAGAGAAAAGGTTTAGATTTTTGTCTCTAAGAGTGGCAGATTTAGTGTCTCGAGCCGGAGTCGAAAACAGATATTCAAAACAAGAACTGTAGGGTTGGGATGTTCTGTAGAGTGGTGCGAGAGAGAGGGAAACTGAAACAGATTTCCCTAGGGGGTTGATGTATGCGAGGGGTACCTCATGTCCAACAGGTGAACGTTACAGCTAAACATCCTTGGGCGTTCAGTGGTACACGGACACACAAGCAGTACAACATTTATTGGTCCAGAGCCTCTTAGAAGTTTTCTGCCCGTTGAATTTCCCTTCTCGCGAGGGTTTTCCTCGCCGAACGACAAACTAATATGGAAAACTTTTTGCTCGTCTCTCCTTCCTTCTAGAACAAGAAATGTCGAAGTACTTAAGAGCTTAAAATGCAGAATATGAGGATATCTAATTTGGTTACAACACAGCCTCGCTGAGACGTTGCGGTGGTAAACGCTGAACAGGAGACGGGATTAAATTACTTCCAAACTCATTTCAAAACCTCCTTTATGAAATAACATCTTCGAAGAAAACGAAGCTCTAATTCAATCTCAGGTCTACTCCTTTAAATATCCTTTACCCGCGATGTCGATGCGCACGCATTAAGCCGGCGATAATACGGTCTTCACTGGCCGATACAAAGACACTTCAAATAATACTGAGTGCTAAGAACATGAGCATTAGGTATTCACAGGAGGAATTATAACAATTACTTTTGCAAAAATATCCCGAGCTCGTCAGTCATATGTGTTTCTTTCTGCTTCCAATGCAGAAGGTCCAGGGTTCAATTCCCGTGTCAAGTGGCGTTTGTTAACTTTGATATTTTACCTCAATCTGCCTATATGGTACTGGATAGTACTATGTATTGTCTAATAGGAACGAAGCAAATTATAAATTATGTATATAATGTTCCCACATTGATGATCAGTTCTTGTATCTGAGTGGGTATAGAGCACAAATAAAATGTTCTTTATTTTCTTGCTAAGTAATTACATTACTGATTATAAGAACCACTAGGAGACGCTATCAAATCCTTCCGAGATCACCATAATTACTCTAAGTGCAGTCAACAACATTATGCTAATTGTTGTAAATATGCACATACATATATTTCTCAGCCATGAATGTTCCCCAAACTGTGATTTTACTTCGAGATTTCTCACTACTTTCAACCCCCTACGACAAAATGACTTCTCTTGTTAAACAGAGTGTTGCCGCCACTTGGAACGCGACGCAACAAAGGTATGACGTCATGCACACATGCTCACGTGTTTTCAATCGGACGCACACAACGACCGACCCGAGCGAATACGAATAGTCTCATCGGACTCGTGAAGTAGCGGGAGGAATTACTCGGGCGTCTCAAGTAGAGGGAGGAATGACTCCCTCGTTTCAACCTTTGAGAATCAGTGAACAGACGTTTCACTGGTTTCGAGTGTTCTTTTATTTCGGATTGTAAGTCGCGCTGGCATCTGCAGTTGAGCCCCACTATATCAATCGGGCAATGGCTTCTACAACTCTCTCTGTTACTGCGAGGAGAGAGTTGCGACCTAGAACCAACCAACCATACAGCGTTCACACAACTCCAGTATAGAATAGAAACATGTACCATGAGCAAAGGTGAAAATATGCCCCATTGAGACGACTTTCACTCAAGGTCGTTTGAATTCAAGTACAAAATTCAATCAAAGACAGTGGAGCGGTGTCGTGTTTTATAATATACGCTGATTTTGATGGATTTGTGTCCTTGAAATTAAGGCAACTTGTGCGAGAAATGGAACCGTAAAAATAGAAAAAAACTTATGTCTCATGAAAAGGTCAATAAGGATGTTAGTCCATCTTGAATAGTTGGGGAGCTGTACTCTTTTAGCCAGAGTATTACGATCATTTGACCGAAAACCAATCGGCATAGAATTTATTTTCATCGGGATTTGTTTGCTACAATTATTTGTTAAAATGTCATTTTGTATTTATGACGCCCTTTAATAGTGCATTTAACAAAAATGTGGATCATTATCAATACTAGCGTTATAGTGCTGTTTCAAAGATTTTACAAGAATGTATCACGAAATAGATACAATAATATATTTTCAAATATTAAAACGATAAATAGATAGCCTACATATTTCAAAATCATCCAGAGCAAATATCCAGAAATAAACCATAATATGCCGATGCCATACGAAGATGGCTTCTAAATGGTACGTATCGTCCCACCGCACCAGCGCTAGGAGTTTAGTTGCGTGGCATTGCGTCAAGCACACAGGAACAAGTCACGAAGCTTCAAGGAGACAGCTTGGTTAATTTTTACTCCAGTTCCCCGTGTTATTTTTACTCTCTCAGACTCCCCCCCCCTCACATTCGTCATCGTTATCCCCCACCGCACCAACCTAAGCCCCCACCCGTCTTCGCGAACATTTCCCTCCATCCCTCCAGACAATTTAGTAACTACTTGTTCTGAGAGTGAGCGCGCATCCAGCAAGCGTGACGATTTGCCCTTTATTTTAGCTAAGTAATTACAGTTTAAACGTAACTCTCGCGTAAATTGGATTAAGGCATAATTTTCATAAACGTGTAGGTAGACAACTTGTTAGAAACATAAGCGAAAATTAACCGTCTGCATCACCACGTTAGAGACCGGTAAAGACAGAAAACACCTTTTGACATTATGTACTTACAAGAAAACAACACAACTAAAACATAGAAAGCGGTGTTAATTTATTTCGAAGCAAGCTGTGAACAAGAAAGTTCTCAAACAAAACGAATAGAAACAAAACATGACAAATCTGTATTGTACCCTTCTGTTTAGCACCTCATTCATCACCGCCAAGTTTCTTGCAAACAGTTGGTGCGAAATGCGGCAACATTGTATTGTACTTGTTTTGACGTGTCAAGTATAAAGCCATAAGACTTAGTGGCTCTGAGCTCTTTGGTTTTATTTCACGTTGTTTGTTGTTTGTTATCGTGTCTCTTTGTGCATCGTATATGACGTCAGAGGTAAGCAGAGGCGTATATTACCCCTGCTCTGATTCGCTGCAGTAATATTACACCTTCAGGCAAGCGAGCATTTCACAATCACTTTGGGAGAAGCTCTAATAAGTTACTAACTGATTTCTATACCGTTCTGTGTAATGGAATTGTTAAATGACTTCATAGACTTAGATTTACAGTTTTAGGTTCCTAATTCTTGAAATGAAATTTGAACAATATCGATTTTTGGCAAACTTTAATGTGCTCATTTATAGTTGTGGTAATAACATTAAAGTGGGTGTACATCTGTGAGATCTTTAGTACTTCTCTATTCAATCTTCTCTATCAGACAGCTGAGTGAAGGAAGATCGCTTCACTCACTTGGTTATTACTTCATTCTCACGTGGATTCATTTCATATTATAAGCAAACAAAATTAAATTATATTTTTTTAAATTTAATTCTTAAGCTCTTGACACTTTTTATATTCTGATACTTAATAGGTATTACGCATTCGACCTCTATTCTTATATTGTAATATTTATGTTTATGATTTAAAGCAACTCAATTAATAACTGAATATAATCATGAGACGTAAAGCCTCGCTACCCGAACGATGCAAAATTAGTTGTATAAAGTTATTCGTTTGACGTCATTTTATCTCCTGACAACGGCAATAAAATAAAATTATGTTTACAAAACAAAATACACATTTTGCTGTAGGAATGCAATTAAGAAAAATAACATTCCGTCGAGATTCACTCGCGAACAAGAAGTCTAGAGTTGAGACGGAATGAGCGAGGAAAGTTGACGAGGTCGCCATCAAATAACGTGGGTTCGTGGAGCTGCGCCGAACAATGCGGGGTTGCCAGCTTTCAACTAGTGACCCGGACACGGGACCCACAGACGCCCGCAGACATACACAACACATTGCGCTGCGTAACTGGATCTATGAGGGAGTCCATGATTTTAAATGTATCTATATTATTAACTACGAAATGCTTTCAATTAAAATGTGAGTGAAACCATGCTCGTACCTTCTGGAATCTGGGAGAGTTTGATAATAACATCAGTCCCCACGGGCACGTGAGAACAATGGCCGACAACGATATGATATATACACTTATCTATGGGAAAATTCAAATTACCATTATCATGCCGTAATTGTTTGGTTACAAACAACCTTTCAATGCAGGAAGTGGGATGTAAAGTATCACAAGGAGCCGATCAAACCGCTATTTGAATGTCGCGGTTGTAGCAGAGAGAGCTTCTCACTCAATAGAGCGCCCTCTATATGAAACACACAATAGAGCGCTCAGAGTGTATCATCATAACACTATGGACGTCGGTAGAGCCTTCGAGAGAACATAGCCAATTAGAAAACGTATCAAGAATCAATTAAGGTCGTGTTTCCATATTCGACCGGTCTGAGTTGGTCGTTAGATCGCCATATGCTGGATCACATAAAGGAACGGTGCAACCGGTCGTCGAAATGGTAGAGGAACGAAATTTGATTTACTTTGTGCTTGATGAATGAATGAATTCCTCTAATTCAGTAGAACGTCCTATGATTGGATGGATCAGGGACATATATACGATGTTATATGACAACGGAGCCTATGTCACCTCGTACGACAGGTAGGGCTACCCAGTATCCACTCTAACTACCCTAAGGTCGCACAGGAAACGAAAGTGGGAATTATGAGGTTAAACGAGGGGGGGGGGGGGGAGAAGACGGTAGTCATTTATTGTGTCAAATTCTACCCCAGTCCCAGCAAACAGCATGATTAGAAATATTTGAAAGAAATTGAAATGCTATTTGATGTGCCATTAACCTAAAGATTGTTATAATTATTTCTATATTTTGTTCATTGATTTTCTCCATATCCCGAACAAGGAGGTAGAACTCGTATAGGGCTTATCTTAACCCATTCAAGCTACTTATATCGTTGGGGTGAATGTACTATCGTTGTGTGTGAAAAATTTGACTCTAGCATTCACCACGTATGGCTGACGAAATCATCAGCTATATCCTCCAGGATTATGATGCGGAAATCGAACCGGTGTTTAGTTTTCCTTTGCTACCATTAAGCCACCTAATGTAGTAAAACCTTGCACAACATACATTAACATGCGAAGAGCTGGAGGTGCTTAAATAAAGGCTTCTAGGCTATCGGGTTTCTTCACGTGATCACGCAGCTATTTGGCGCACTCGGGTACTGCAGCACTCCTTCGTATACCGGGACGACGATATCCCAAAGATATTAGAATTGAAAGACGTGTCATTGCTCCACGTTCTATCCATCTTAAAATATCGCCGTAAATCCCATCTCTTTCCCCATTGTGAGTTGCGATAGGTTGGGAGCTAGACTGCGCCATTTGGAATCTCAAGTCGTGCGGCTAAAGATAGGGGCGTATTGTTCAATACCCCGTTCTCTGCAGTCCCATCATAGCCTTAGCGCGCAAAGGTATTGACATGCATGTTCGAACACTAGTGCGCGATATTAGGGTGCACAGCTTTACGTGATGTGCCCCTATTGAGGTGATTAACTAGGTATGTTAGGGTGTTTGGATGGTGGGAGGACTGTATGACTAAATCCCACCATTCGCCTTTACGACTCAAGAAAACCTCGGACAAACCTTCAGTCAGGATTGCCGGTGGCTTGAATTAAACCGGCGACCTCCTGAATTAGAGTCTCGAACATCGCAAACTCGTCCGATTTTATCAAACTTTATTAATCTCGGAATTGGTAGTCTTGGAATAACGGGTAATTGTGAGACCGAAAGTTTGGACATGGACAGGCTGTACAATAAAGGGAAAAGAGCAAATTGGTTTAATTAAGTTTGAAACGCATGTTATGTTATTGTGAAACAGATTGACAATGGGAGAGAAACAAAACGTGTAAACGTTCCCCCTGTATTGTATTATTTTCTTTACGTCCTTTGAATGGACCATTTTGTTAGCCAATATGTTGTACTTACGTCTGCCTGTTATTTAGATACAATTCCAGCAGATAATCTAGATATTTACAGCTGTAAGAAATCTGCAACAGCTGACCGTAAGCTTATCATCCATGCGACCCTCTTTTACCGCTACTGTTGACACAGCAAGAAGCAGCGCAGAGGGAATTGGGGAGTAAAACTCAGTTCCGAACATTACAGAATTAACTAGACTATTATATGCGAGTTATGCGGAGTTTTAGCAGCCTGTGTAAATTCACAGAAATTAAATATTTAAAAAGGAAATTACTGTCGTTTATTGTTAAATTGTCTCTAAAAAGCTCTGTTTAAACGTGTCTGACTAAAGCAAAACCAACAACCTCCAACCGATGAATGTAACTAATTAAATATATTTTATAGAAGCCGTGATATTTTAACTGGAAGCAACGGACACTAAACAAAGCACGGCTAATACGGGACAAGCAATCATCGATAAGTTGAGAGTTGCGCGGCTGCCCTTATATTAACTAAACTTAACTAACTACACTAATAACCCAATATTAACTGTAACAAAACTATAAGACGTCGTTATGTACAAAATGGCTGATATTTCCATCTGTACGGGCCTAGTTGTTTGTTTCCCTTGATACAAAATAGAGTTTCTAACAGGAAATTCAGTTGCAATGGCTTTGATAAAACTTGAAATTATTTTTACAACTAAATATTGAAGGAATATTGAATAATACATCATATTTGATGTTACTATTAAAAACACCTCACATTCTTACAGGATACTAATTTTTTTGTTAGGTGAATTGAAAGCAATAAAAACCACCATCACCATCATTGTTTTAAAAATTACCAGTGTTATTAACTGTAAAAGTATGTTTCCAAAACGCATTAAAAGAGTTAAACGTGCTAAATGATAAATGCAAATAGAATATAATTATATACACATTAAAACACACAACTTTCACAAGAACACATTCAAATCTCTAGGAAAGAAATATTTTGTTCTTCCATGTACAATCTGAAGCATAGAAATGATGTTTCGTGCTGGGTTGGCGGACATAAAATTAATATGCGTTGACGGTGGGAGATATCGTTACTAATGAGGATATTGAGCACCTTAGTTGGCGCGGGAGCCGCTAGGATGCGCGGTAAAAACATTGTTTTGCAAGCGGCGGCGGCTGAGCAGCACCATCGCTTTCATTAATTAAAGCACTCGCCAGTTTAAACATCTCCGAAAAGGCCGCCACTCCAAGGTTGCAAACTTTACACGTATTATCATAAAACTAACGCACAAGTTGCCGAGCTGGTGTACTTCCGGAAAATACATTGCGAGAGAGAAAGCTATTTTCTGAGAAAAGAAGAAAATATTCACTTTTCCTCTGTAAGATTGTTTCGTTCATATTGTCAGTGTTTGTTAGATGAGAAAGGGACATGTTTGTATGGGCAGGGCTAGAAGGAACTGAATGTCACATGACTTCCAAGAGTGACAGAATGTTTACTGAACATTTTATTAAGAAAATTTGTAAATGTGTACTCCAATTATTAGTTTTTTTTTTTTGCATTTTGAGAGGTTGTGTTTTGATGTAGTTCGATTTTACTTACGTATTTATTCGTATTATTCTCATTCATGCAGCCAATTTTAATTAAACTGTATTGTCTGAAGGTGACATAAAGTGTGCATCAGAATGAGATTCTATGCCAGTCTCATTCTTAAATAATTTAAATAATTAATCCAAAATTTTTCTCCCCAATCACGCCTGCACATTATTAAATAATGATTTATTTCCCGCTATATCTCCTCATCAAAACCCGGCATTCTTCTGCAGATCCGATCATTCTTCCGCAACTATCCAAACAGCGCCATATAACTGTCACTTGCAGGAGGACAGATCAGCAGGTGTAAATCGTACAGCGGCCATTCCTACAAAGTAATATTGTTCTTAGAGTACTAAAAATAAATATTAATAAAGGTAAACTTGATAAAATTGGAGAGTTCCTAACTCGTGTTTAAAAGCGCGCCTGTCTGTCGGTCGTCAAGCGCAGATCGCTGATTGGAGCACGTCCTGTGCGTCTTGCGAGGCGCGTCACGTCGGAGAGATCTCCCTCCCCTCTCCCGGCTCGAAGGAGAGGAGGGGAGGGGGGATTCCCAGGCGGGCGCGCCGTAAGCTCGAAGCGTGACCTCGGCCTAATCGCCGCGCATCATTTCTTCATTAGTCGGTAGGGAGTCCCGAGCCGAGACCGAGTTCAGACTCAGAATCGATATCTTGGGTTGTAACGGTTCGTTATTATGTGCTCGGAAGTTACTTATGAAATGAAGATTATTTATTTCGTTCGAAGTTTGGAAAATGCTGACATCATTAAAATATTATTTCCATCAGTGAAGAACCTACTCGTGCTCTCTGTGCTATGACATGAAATATGATATAATCTTCGTGTGGTTTAATTCATACTTAAGTAGTTCATATTGTTTTATGAATAGTAAATATTTTGCATTACAGAAAAATATTCTAAATTTATTATTGACGAACGACAGCTGATTTTCATACGTGGTATTAATACTGCTCCATACATATATATATATATAATTTAATGTTTAATGACATTGACAATTTGTATAAACTATGAAACAAATACTTATCTCAGTCACTATACTTATATTTTTATAACATACCTCATGCTTTGTTGACGTTTTTGTTGATTTGTAATTGTTGTAAAATGATATTTGTAGTCTTGTGCAGTTTTGTATAAAATTCAATTAGTTTGTAATTGAACAGTATTTAGTACTTAATTACTTTGAGAAAAGAACACACAAATAAATACACAACACTGAAAGTTTAATAAATGTAATAAAAAGCCTTAAATATGTAATATAAACGTGTAATTACGGTAGCAACTCTATAACCAACTTCATTGGGCTTTGTCGTCATAGAGAAACACACACGCATGCCCTCTTGTCTAAATCCCCACAACGCTCTAGCTTTACGCAAAACGTGAGGTCTTCACTGGGCCAGAAATTCCACGCCAGCCCCTTCACCTAACATTATTTTGTACTTCTCCTGCTGAAATTCCTCTTGAGACGCGACTCCAAACCACTTTATCTACTTCGAATGAGCGAACGCTGCGACGCGGGTGTTTATTTGCACAGAACCCCATCATAACCTCTTGTTTTCCTTGTTGCGTCGAGTGTTTCTCAAAAACAAATAAAACAGCCGTAGAGTTACGAATTTATTTACCAACAATCTACAACACGCTAGTATTGAAAAGGGAAGTAATATCTTTCAGACCGACGCCTCCAAATCGAGTTGTAACTTGCATCTTGTCGCTTCCGTGCTCGTCTCCCTAAATTAATTACCGCCCATGTTGTTATTTATAAGTAATTGTTTGACCACCTCGGCTAGTTGCCATCAATGTTGTGGAACCTCCCGTATGTAAATGGAGAAAGCCTCCAGTTTCACGCGGAAATTACCATAAGCAATTAGCACGGGATACTGGCCGCCCACTCTGCTCCTAGGCCGGAGCCTTGAGTTACTTTAAACCTGTGTGTGGGTTTTGTTAAAGTAAATATACTACAGAAACAGTAGTGACGGTGAATACTTAATTTATTCGTGAACAAAACGTATGTTCCACGAATAGCTACTCAGTTTTATAGAAACTAGTATCAATGAGGGTTTCATATAATCTTAGCAGATCTATAGAAAGTAGACTTCTCACCACATTAGGCCTATTCAATGAACCATTCCTCAATTTCATGAAGAGTATAATTATGTGAGATGTTTTCTCACATTATCTATCTGCAGATCTGAAGAAAGAAGTCCCATTAAACTGACTATTTCCATGCACCACTGTATCCTAGTCTACGGTTCACTTGCCCATAAGTGCGTGCCTTACAGAACGACTGAACATATACCTTAACATTTACATTTTAATTAAAATTAATTTATATGATTTTTACCCAAGCAAAGAAAGCTTTATTTCCGTCTGAAAAGTATTCAGGGTAGCGAAATAAATTGGTAGCGTGCATTGCCTGAACATGAAGAGGCAATCTTCAGCGTCGAGTGGATCTCCCTCGTTGAGTACCTCACATCAGAGTCTGGCCCTTCCAGACTTTCCAGCACTTACCCCCGCTTCGTACGGTCTCATACAATCTTTTACATGCATGCTCCTCCAGACAAACTTTATTATATTTTCAGAGAATTAATTAAAGGAATAATTAGCATGAACGACGCTGTCGGATGAATCGTAGCGTGATATCTCCCAGGAACACGAACCAACCATGAATGGACTTGAACCCGGGTCTCCCACTTACCGGATGAGAGTCTGAAGAGCTCGGGATTCATGGCCCATACTTTATATTTTTAAGTCTCCCTCATGAGAATTTAATTTTTTTAATTATAAGTAGAAATGCTTCTATAAGAGTGGAAAGATAAATATTTGTAAAAAATACTCAAGAACACATTTTTGGAGTGCCACCACTCTTGATATTATGTTGTAAACTGAAATAAATTTGTATTTGTAGCTGAAGGTGTGGGGGTTGTTTAGGTGTGAAGTTTGAATCTTTTTTTGAATTGTGTAAACTTCTTTATTTACGTCCGAAGTTTGTAAAACTTAGCGTGAAAGTTTTCTGTAAACGAATTTTAATACGCGTCCAAACACGATACGCGTGTTTCAATCAGTAGATGGAACATTTAACCCTAAACTGTCGTCACAGATAGATTTCCCTCAAAACATTGTATCGCTATTACATCAATAGATCGAACTCTCGTACTTTTGCCTTCCATAACAATTCAGACACAATTTAAGTTGACAATGCAATTTTTTATGTAATTGACCACCAAATATTCCTTTTATGTTTTCTGGACTGTACTATGTACTATGTATGTCTGTTATTGGGTTAATAATAAATAATAATAATAGAGGTGGCTCCGCGGTAAGACGCGAGACTCTAATATGAGCGGTCGATGGTTCGATACGTTCCTTGGAAAGACCGTGTAGTACACTTCTGAAAGATAGTATCTGTGGCTACAGAGTAACAATTGACTTCTAGATTGCTACTCAAGCAATTATGACAGACGCGATAACACTAATTTCAGAGTGCAATGGTTACTGCAGTCGAGTATTGTGATGTAAATAGCTGAGACTATGTTAGCCCTTATATGCACATGACACGCTAATCCCCCCAAGTGGGGAAAGAGGTATTGGTGACTCTTGTAGTCGTACAGTACTGTACTTCAGTGCTGTACTTGAGCGTTAGCCCGCTAGGGAGCACCGAGCACGCAAGCGATATAAATTGTTAGTCAAGTGATACTGTATTAATTAGCTCTCCGTTTAGCCTGTAAAGCAGCAAATTACATGGGTGACATTTTAGATGATGAATTCTAGCTGTAATGAATTCAAGCTCACTTGTGTATGCACTTAACCCAGTTTGAATATTATAAGGGTCGATGTTTGTTGATTGCAGAGTAAGTGGAGTCGCTTCGTTCTGAGGAAAATGTCTAAGCACTTAGGTAGACGTGAGACGCGATGCTGAAAAAAAAACGACTGAGAAGAGCTTTGCTATACCGCCTCCTACGTATTGTACCAAGGCCAGCGGGTACAGTCTGTGTAGAAGCACTTCATGGAAAAATGTCAAAATTTTGCCTTTTCACACTTTTTTTTTAATACAAAATTCATTGCGGGCATAACGGAAGTTCCTCCAACCAAACAAAGCAAACAGTCAGCTCCTATTTCGGAAACACATGTTTTAAAAGTTTTTGCACACCGCATTTTATATGTGAGAAAATGAAGAATTGGTATAAACATTTAACTTAGTACCTGAATAAATAATGCCACAATTCAAAATTAGCACTCTAAAAATTATATATTGATGTGAGAAATGTGAGAAATGTGATTTTATTCAAAGTAGAAGCGAAAACACCCGTAGTCAACTGCACAAAATTAAGTGTTTCAGAATTATCTTGACATCGCTACACAAGATTGAAAGTGGAATAAAAAGTTTAAAATTTGTAAATCGCGTTGCGGTTGTTATTTTTAAAGCCAATTAAAGAATTAATTATTGGTGTTGCTAATGCATTCCCTTTAAAGTGAATTGTTTAGTTTCGTACTATGGGTCCCGTTTCAATTCTTAGTATTATATTCGTGTTTGCAGTGTTAACTTAATAACTACTACATAGCTAATGGATGTGTTTGAGCAAAGCTGCGGACGTGGTAAGCATAGAAATAACATTCTAGTGGCTTATTCTAGGTCACGCTGTAAATGAGGAAAACTACTCATTTACCAAATATCAATAACAATCATGTTTTATTTGCAAATATCAGTCCAATAATTCTGACAGAGTTACATACCTGCACATAAGTTTATTTTGGTACAAATCAATCTTTGTCACTTTTGTATATTTTATGTATGTTTAAAACAAATATATTTCTTGTCGCTAATGAATGGTTTGGCTCCTTTTGAGGTCCGGAACAACGATACATTGACGGTTGCAGATGTGGTCTCAAAATTCATGTCGAAATAATATGCTTATTGAAATCATGTTCAAATAGGGCAAACATATAATATACGATTGGAATTGTAACACAAGCTTAAATCTTATAACCTAGCATACCTACTATAGTAATTTCATACTTGCAACTGAAGCATTCCAGAAATAACACTATACTAATATGCGATCTCTTGAGAATTATTGGCTTTCACAATTAAAATTAGTGAAATAAAACGGTTAGTTCAGCTAAAACGAGTCAAAAGACAAAAACGTGATGAAATTTTTAATTTACGACAAGGAAATGTGCAATTTGTCATGTCACATTTTAGGTTACAAGAGTATTGGTTAAAATAAATCACTATTTGTAGAAGACTTCCCCGTCAAGATGTGTTTGAGTTGAGCCAGAGAGTTCAAACATTGGAGCCTCTTTAAGAATGTCTCAAGGGCGGCTTTCGTCCCATCTCACGTAAGGAGCTCCATTCATCGCAAGGATATTTCCTGCACGCGGTGGCTCGGCCGGCTGGAACTCGAACCGCACTTTAGTCCACAAGTAAAACCGACGAACCGGGCATCTAGGCTTCACCCCGACAATTCACGACGAAAAGTGCTGAGGGTGGTTTTTGTGATGTGGTTGGAGACATGCGCTCACACGTCCAGACAATAATAGGTGTGGACATGAATCGCTGTGGATACTCGTTTATGGATTTCTTTCCACCAATGTCAAAAGTAAACTCTAATTATAATAATATAAACCTTTATTCGGTCTCTGCAGCCAAAGCTGTTGCCGTAAGACACAGAATAACATACAAATAAGTTATTTCAAAACTAAAATTTATATATAAACTAAACAAAATTGAAATACATTAAATACATTCAATTTTATGACGTTTGCACTTCAAATTCAGTAGAATGAGGGTGAAATACTAAAACTCATCTAAAATACAAAATATCATGAAGGCAAACAACTTGATAAAGTAAAACGTAACAATCTAGCACAAATATAATTATAAAGAGATCAACAACTCTAGAAAGTCTGTTAAGAAGAAAATGCAAAAAGTATCCATGTAATGACTGCCAAATTTTAATTAACATCAAATCGGGCTACCGGTATGTCTATGTGTGGTTCACTACATCAAAGATCATTACATTTTATCCAGAAACGTGTAACAAACGTAGCTGGTAGCGCTGGTGTGCGATACAGCTCTGCCCACGCGTTTAGCCCGCAGACTCCGGGCTCGGCTACAACTCGGCCGCGTCCAACGAGGCTGTAACATGACCGGTACCCCGGGGCCGATCCATCATCAGCGTGTGATAGGGTCAATGCGTCACCCTCTTCGGTCCCCAGGCAGAGTGCAAACTGATCTTTTATCGGCTGTCACACGGATTGAGCGCTGGCCACAGATGTGGTTAGAACGCTCCCTTATACAGTGGTTCACAGTCGGGGTACATTGGCTGGCGGGGAAGACTGCGATTAGTGTCCAGACATTAGACTCATTTTAAGTGATGACAAATTTAAAGCCAGATACAAATAATGGCAGTATCATTGTGACTAGAAAGGAAGACAATTCAATTGACATTCTATGTTTAAAACAGGACCAAATCCCAACTAGGATAAATTGAACATATTATGGTGATTGATGAATTATGATGAAGGAGGGACAAGCGACAAACTGGTACCGGCACGTAGCCTTCTCTTGTCGAATGGTTCTAAAGGGACCATCGATAGATTTACGTCCTAACATGGTGTAACGTTTACCAATCATATAGGTTCCTCCACTAACCTGGACTGCCGAGCAGTTGATGAGAAAAACGAAGCTGTTTTGCAAGCTTTCGAACTCTCTAATCTGCTCTAACCAACGATGACTTACCAAAACGGAGTTGTCAACCTGTCACCCTCTCTCCTCCTGACCTAGCCCGATGTTGCTTAAATCCAAATTCTATTTTGATGATCGAGCAAAGTTAATAACTTGAACGTAGGTCGAGATTGATAAGGAAGGTTTACTGAACCCAATAACCCGCACCGTATGTTGATATGTTGACACAGATATAGAAACGTATAATATAATATCAGCCGAAGTCATGAGTAAATTAACGATCAGAAAATGAGAAATCTCGCAGCTGTCACTTCCAGAACCTCCAGGAAGGGACTCGGCTGCATCAATATGAGGGGTACTTGCGAGAGCCAATGCTATTGGTTCCTGTGCAGTGTGACATAAAGGCAGTGTACTCTTAGCATTGTTATATTAAGAAAGGTAAGTGCTCTCAGAATTGTTAGATTGGTGCACTCAAGATAGATGTGTGCACTTTACCTTGAACCTTTGTATTTCTGCCGCTCTATAGTGTACACGGTTTCTTATGTGCATTGTGCAGCATTGTGGAGTGACAGTTCATCGCCTGTTGCTGAGTAGCGATTTAGAAAGAAGTTTCACCATAAGTAGTAGTAATAAGTAGTAGTAGCAACTAGGAAATTTCAAACCAATAAAGCATAATGTTGTTACAGCCTTTGATTAGTGCAATTGATATTTTGATAGTAGTTTCTAGATATCAATACTTGTATTTAGATTCGGGTGCAGGCATCATCCACTTGTGATATCTCCTTTCCCATCAACCCCGGCACCATTTAGTTGTAAGTATGTGTTAAACCTGAAAGTAAAACGAATGATTGATACCTAATTAAGTGGGCGAAAGGCGAATATTTTCTTTAAAATTTATTTGCCAGAAAAATATCGGCATTCGTCGATTTCCTTGTCATGTTCTTTGGGGGGCCTTCCGGGTAATTATTCCTGTATGTTCGTCTCAAAGGCGATACCCGCATGAACCAAAACACAACAAATGCACCTAAAAGATTGTCACTCTCCCTTTACGTCTCAACCGCCACTATCTATAGTCTGTTGTTTGACGACGTATCAGGAGTACGGTATACAAATCTTTTCCAACCCGAACTGTGTTTTTGTCATCGTTCCTGATATGTTCACATTGAGCCAATACATGCATTCCAGTCTAGTCCGTTCTTGTATGGTTTGGTTTCAGGGACCTGGGAGGCAAAGTGAATTGTTCTTCACCCTGCGCCCGTAAGCTCGGGTAGATAGGTGCACAGATGTTGGGTACTGTTGCGATCAGAATGAAAATGACAAACGTGAAATTTCTTCAATGTTGCGTCAGATGTTTAGTCGAGTGGCGTGAGTCTCGGGGCCAGTTAGAATGTCGCTTGCAATGCAGAGAAAGTCCTACCACAAAGTGTAAGGGCGCTTGAGGATAGCGGCCAATGAAATACAGCCTCATGCCCACTGGCCACCTGTTTATAAGATTGTCAAAGCAGTTATCTACTTGGCAGCTATGTAGCGCGTACTATCGTCTGTGCTAGAAAGTCTTTGGACGGTTGGGTCTAGGTACTCTTTGACACAAAGGAAGTTTGAACGCTGTTCTATTTCGTTTTAGAAGATGATATTCAACCGGTTACGGGTTTGTACGCTAGTACGGCGTAAAGAGTGCGCTTAGGGCGCTTTCGTTTACTATTGGAGCTTCTCTGCTAGTCCTTAAAATCTCTGACAAAATGTAATAGGGAAACATGATTTAGAGGGAGCGTTAAACTCATCTACCCGAGGTAATACAAGATGGGAAATACGGCTTGCGCAGTAGTCAGTGAAGTGGCAGTTCAACTCTTACTTAGCGTGTGGGTAGTGGAGGGTGGGCTGCGACTGCGAGCAGCTCTATACTGCCAAACGGCCCCCTACCACATTGAATGCAACCTACTTCAAACTACCGTGTGAATAATTATGTTAAAAAAGTTTGATTATAGATTTCGATTTGTATATCGTAAAGCATCCAGAATTTTAACATTATAAAGTTTGGGCTATTTGTTAATTTCTAACATCGATAAACGCATACCTTAAAACGTTCAGTACATTTACTGCATTTCATGACTGTATTCACTTTGTACACCGCATCTGTATCTGACTATACCCGTACAAAGGGGAATATAAATGTATATTCTATATCGCTGGAAAGAGCTCCAAAAGAGGTAAATAATATCTCGTTTAGAATTTGATACTAATAGTTAAAAAAAGTAAATAAATACAAATGAATACATGTTATATTTATTGTCTATCAACCAAGTAAAACTGTTTTTTTACGGGGAATATTCCATTTATTATGTGCTTTGATGCTATGGTGGCTTCAAAATCACCGTTTTCATACACATCTGGATTTATATAGATAGATTTCATTCAAATTCCCAAGTAAAAAACTCCGACCGAACCGGGAACTGAACCCTGGATCCTTCACATTGAAAGCAAGAATACATATTTGTATTCTATTATGTGTATTCTATTGTATGTGTAATGTATTGTGTAATGTGTTGTCTACTGATGTCTAAAAAGTCTACTTGAAAATAAAATAAATGGATTTCTACAGAGCTTTGGAAAATATTGTTACAATAGAAACTCCTGAAGTGAAGTAAGAATTGTTCACTCTGGTCTTGTTTCATGTAATGGTGCAAGACTGTAAGACATAGCCAGTCTATTGTGAGATCGTTCAGGTCTCCGCTATTACGGTAGCAAAGAGCAGGGGTGATATTACATGGAAACATACTTTGCCTCGGCTAGGAGAGGAGCTAATGGGAGGGGCAATATTTGCGGTGGAAACAAAACATCAACACTAATGTAGATAGGATACTTCCGGTAACTTGCTGCAGTATTCTTATTTCCCATTATGTGGCTCAGCGGTAAGCAAGACGTACGGCAGTTCGTGGATTCAAAACCCACCATCGAAAATCATGGCAGAAAGTGATGAAGGTTGCACTCCGACATAAGGCGGATTCTGCATGGGACTTATCCCACCCCTACACATGTATATTTCATTTTGTACCCACTCAGTTACATGAACTGACTTACATTTATTATGTACCTCGTGCTCTGACGGTTTCAAGATCAATGTTTACATTTATAGGTAAAAAAACCTCACCAAACCGGGAAACAAACACTGGACCTCCTGAATTCGTGTGATTAATGAACCTATGGGAACATAAGTCGTGTACATCCTTCAGTACAGTGTACACTGTACACCCTTCAGTACCATGTCACACCCACTCTTTACTGGGTAGGAGTAATCACAGTGGAAACAGAACAAAATGATTTCCCTTTGTTTTTACGATTAAATGACTGGACTTTCTACTGTGGGTAAAATAACGAGCTCTGTGGCAGGAGCGAATGAAACAATATCACGTTTTAATTTAAATTGAACAGATTACAAACATATTTTTTATTTGTTCATAGTTCAAAACAATCATCTGACGTCCTGAAAAACGTTTACCAAAGACATATTTGACAACCTTATAATTGAATTTCATACATTTTATACATAGATGCACAAAGTGAAAGCCACATTTGCCATATCATACATTTCTAGTTTTATAAAAGGATTTTAGTATTATTATTAATGATTATTTGGTCTCAAAACTTAACTAGTAGTTAATCTCAATGAATCATTAAAGCTTTCAAATAATTAGCAGCATCAAGTTTCAGTGAACACGTCTGATACGTGATGATGTAAGTTTGGCGTCAACAGATTCGTCTTAGCGTGCTTATTGCATGCACGGATTAAAGACGTACATAAAGCCAATTATAATAATAATTGTACTTTTTAATATTCTCTAAAGCTGTGTTCATTTATTGTTAATTACAAGCAGCTTATAAAAGCGTTGAGGTGTTTAATTATGAGGGTAGTGCGCGAATGAAAGAAGTCTTGGTGGTTTTGAAAGGGATTAACTCTCTAGAGTGAACGAATAACAGATGAAACCACCTTGTGCGGTAAATGGCTCAGTGCAGAGTATGGTGGTAACAGCTGACCACTGTAGCTGCACAACCACTACGTTATTTGCATCGGACGTGGCGACCATTGGTTAGTGGGTATAACTGGTTATACGTGCATCTGTGTGATAAAACTAGGGATTTATTAAATCGGCAAAATATAGATATTATTCCAGTACAAATTCAGGCAAAACAATTCTGTATCAAGTAGATAACTCTCGGTCTTATAAAATAACATTTTCTGCACAAAACTATCAAAATTAAATCGCCTTGAAAGGAAAACTTGTTTTGAAATTTATTGAGTAATGTGGACTTATTGTCTGTAGTCATCTGACTAATCAAACACGTTTAATTACTTATCAGGTCCCTAAGACTGAATATAGATTCAATCATAAACGTAAAACAAAAAATAGAAAAATTGTTACGAGGCAGAATACAAATTTAAACTGATGTAAAATGTATGACATTCCCCACGGCGACATATGTTCATGAAATCTAGCTCATCAAAACAAGTGTAATCATCGTGTTTTTAATTGGCATTTTATTGAAAGGCCTTTTATGTTCAATCATCTGTCTTGTTTATTCGACTGACGGCCTCACACCTACTGTGCATGAACGCGCACAAAACTGAAACTGTTTGTTTTAGAGTGTGCAACAATTTCTAATAGACCCAAAAATCGATGTCTGTCATGGTCTGTCTACCGAGTAACAACAAACACAGGAACAATGTCGGGTGACTGCGCTCCCGCCCTTCAAACAAGGTTGACCCGTCGGGACGGCGAAATAATTGACACTCAATAATTTGTTGTGTTTTGAATCAGGTAGGGAAATGTTGCGCTGAGTAAATAGTAAATATATATATAGCCCCTGGCAGGACGGGGGTCAGTTGAAAGACAAGCTGATTGTGTTTAGTTAGCATTATAAAACATCATAACCCAGACTCTGCCCATCAAAGTCGGGCCGAGTTTTAAGCTAAAATAAATGTTTTGTGTTTATACAATTGAAATGTAGGCTTCATTTGATGTTCAATTAAATTCAAACGGTCATGATCACTTTCCATAATTAAACAAAATTAATTATTTAGGTTGAATATTGCATCTATTTATTTGATTTGCTTACAATAATACTCATCACTATCGTCCCACATTTGCCTCATTAAAGCAAATGTAAATAATGTTTCAATAAAACACTTGTCAGGGCATGCAGTGCGATATCAGTCGGCCCTTCTAAAGACACTTATTTTTATTTAGGTTATGATTATAGATAACACTTCACAAGATGATGATTCATTAAACGATATAGATAAGTGGTATTTTAAAAATGTGCTTGATTTTAATTTTACGGGATTTGATCCCCTGATTTTCAGGGGGGGGGGGGGGGGGGGGGGGGGAATTTTAAAATGTGCCTTGTTTGACGGGACCAAAGTAATCTTTTAGTTTAGTGTCATACAGACCGAATGTCAATATCCGAAGTTATACACAGCCCGAATTGGGAATATAACTCTGTACCTCCTGTATTGAAGTCAGGATATATCCACCTGACCAACGAGCCACAATCCAAGCCATGCAATACCACGATCGCGTTTCCTTCTCGAGTGCATCCAAAACCCACCGCTCGCAACGAAATGCAGCATAATTCGTATGGTTTGAAGCTGCTGCACAGAATGAAAACCATTCCATTTTGACACAATGCAATAAAGCCCGTATTTGTTTTACCGAGTTTGTCGTGAATCTCTGCTTCATCCGAAGACAATTCAGATAGCAGAGTCTCTGCACAGACTGCATTAATTACTGGCAGCGATAGTTGAAGTGTGTCTATTGTGTATGTGTGGCATCCAAGCTATCTTCACAAATCACTCCAATACGTTGCATCCACGCTCACACACAGAAATAACGAGTAAAACCCATCGCACTCGCTTCAAGTGGATACACTATCGCATTCTATCAGGCTTATTGAATAATCTCGCAGCTATTGGAGGTTGTTCGCAGTGAGCACAAGCATTCCCTCCGAGCTGTGTTTTTAACACACGATGCGTTCATTAAACCTACACCGCTGTCTAGTAATAATGAACAAACGAACGAATGTCCATTTGAATACATAATGCGACCCCAGCGCCCAACCGGACTCGGCGGGATTAAAATGCACTAGATGAACGCGAACACAGCAGCTAATACAACGACCTATTTTATTTTCAGAATAAACTCTTATTGTTTTTTTGTTTTTTTCATAAATAGGTTTTGTGATGGGTCAAAAGTGGTGAGGTCAAACCTTGGATAGAAGGGGGACAGGGTTGTTACAAAACATACAATTAGTTATTTTCTAGACTATGAATTTATGCAAATAAAGATACGAATCATCTGTTATACTGGTTTACACAAGATGTAAATGTTAATACTACACGAATTAAATAGGTACGCTGGTCAAGTCTATTCTATATTATGTATTATGGTCCTGCCCAGAAGGGGTACTCAACTCTTTGTTGATAGTGTCCGGCGACCGTAGAAAACTACCGGGAAGCCGCAGGGTCCCACGGTGGAAGCTCTCTCGAGGCGGTAGGCAGTCCTTTGGTGGTCGCCGCCTGCAGCCGGTCCTTAGTTCGATGCACGCACCGCGCCGAAGACACCCGATTACAAATCACGCGCGGACACAGTTCTTGTCAGAATGCACTACACAGTTACTTTGTGTCTACGAGACACAGCTCTTATCGGAGTACACTACACAGTTACTTTGTGTCTACGAGACACAGCTCTTATCGGAAAACACTACACAGTTACTTTGTGTCTACGAGACACAGCTCTTATCGGAAAACACTACACAGTTACTTTGTGTCTACGAGACACAGCTCTTATCGGAAAACACTACACAGTTACTTTGTGTCTACGAGACACAGCTCTTATCGGAAAACACTACACAGTCACTTTTGGGTTATCGCGACACAGTCGCGAACACGTGAAGGTCGAACACAGTTCCACCAAACCCACGGTGACCGTTCAAGAACCCTACGAGAGACGTCCGTCCTCGAGGGCCTCCACACTCCCACTGTCCGCCGAAGCAGCCCCCTCACGTTGACCACAGGGCGGGTTAGCCTCGAACCCCCCGCCATTTGGAAACACGCTTCCACAATGTTTAACTTACAATACATCTGTTGATACCTCTTAATGCTAACATAATTATAAAATAGGGTCTACAATTAATATTCCTAGTGCGTTATAATGAAACCTAAAGATAACTTAATTAACTAAACATTCTACTGGGGGTGGGGCAAGAGTCAGGCGCGGGAAATATGGACCAATGGGGTGGCAGGTTGTCTTACAGCCCCCCACTTAAAATACTCGAAGTGTCGACGTAGGCGAACTGCTGAGTGTTTTAAGTAACGACTCTTGATGTTATAGGTTCCCTTTAGAACTTTCCCAGTCAGATCCTCGAGCTCGTACGCGTCCGATACGACTTGGCGGCGAATTTTATAAGGTCCCTTGAAAAGCAAGAAGAACTTTTCCACTGTCTTGTTGACTGCGGAAAACACGTTATTGTCCTTCAACAACACCCGTTCGCCGGCCGTCAAGGGTGGTTGCGGTGTTTCGAGGTCATGTCTTTGTTTGCGTCTCTTGGCGCGGGACAACAACCTGTCGTTGACCGTTTTGAGTTTTTCGTGGAAGGCCAAGTCGCCCCTCTTTGGCATTTGGTCGATCTGTTCCTTCACCGCCTGTCTATGAGCGTGGGTGATAGGATATGTTTTGTGTTTGAAAGGTGGATCGTCTTTTAGTTCAATAGTGGGCTCATACATTGTTGTCAAACCTGGTACGTCAGAGAAGACTTCTTTGTGACGTTGAAGGGTTGCGAGCATTGATTGCTGTTGGTCCATCGTGAGTCCCGTTAGGTTGTCAACATAATCTTCCAGTGTTTGTGTGGTTGGTGTATTCTTCGACCGCTGTCCGCCAGCCCTCGGTAAGATATGTGATTCTTTGTGAGATGTAGTAAGGTGGGGGTCTTGCGAATCTATTATGTGTGTTCGTGGTGGCGTGATGTCTGAACACTCGTCGAGTTGGAGCCGTGAGACTAGACACTGTCGGGCCGGTGTGGGTACGGTGGTAAGAAAATGTTGAATAATTAACTTGTCACCATCCCTGATCTGAAGTGTCGATTCTTCAAAATCGATTTTGGTTTTTGTAGTAAACAGCCAATCTGCGCCGAAGATTACCTGCCGTGACAACCCTGGTACTACGACGCAAACTACTTCGCCCTTCCAATCTCCCAATGCCACGTCCAACAATACTTGTTTGGAAGCAAGGTTACTTGTAGTTCCAATTGCGCCTAACACCTTTATGGCGGGTGTAGGTGACACGGGGAGGTTTTCAGTGTTCTCGCATATGTGTGTAAAAAACTCGTTCGAAACACATGATATCTCGCTTCCTGAGTCTATAAGTATAGGAGCTTTTATCGTGTGTTGGAATAATCCTTCTATCTCCGGTGATTTCCCGGTCGGCACGGTAGGGTTATTATCGTCGTCTGACAGTAGTTCACCGCTATCCCCCATTGTGATGTGGCGGACTGCTCGCTCTGTAAACGATTCTTGTTCAACTATCTCGCAATCTGCATCGTCCTCCCGCGGTCCTATGTCTTCTTCGAATTCCAAAGATCGTATGTTGCGGTTCTCCGGGCGTTGCCCGCTGTCTCTATTGCGAGGAGGGTAGTTGGAATTGTCACGATTGCCCCCATTGTCGGTGCGCCACTGCGTGTTGGTGGGGGTGCGCGCGTTGTTATTCCCGGCGGTCGCGTATGGCTGTGAATAACGCTTCTCCGTGTTGCTATCCAGCTGTTTATTATAGCCTGTCGAACGCCAGTTACTGTTATTGCTATTTTGTCTATTGTCTGGTTGTGTTTGTTTGGGTACATATGGGTCATTTAGCTTACGCTTGTTCGTTTCGTCGAGTTTATGAAAGAATGTCAGAGCCTCGTCTATCGAATGGTTTCCCGCTGCAAGTATGGTGACAGCTACTTCCGGTCTAAAATGGTTTGTTATGGCGTCTATCAAGTCTTCGTCCGGTATTGTGGGTGTCAGGTGTCGCGCCTTAGAGAGGATTAGTAGAAAGTATTCAGCCATGGCCGTCTCATACCGCTGAGGGCACTTGCCATGATACAACTCATAGCGCACATTCCTTTGTTGTGTGGCGCCCCAATACTCCCCAAGGAACATGGTCTTAAATTCTGCAAACGTACGGAAACGGTCCGAGAACACCTCGCCCCAGCGTTTGGCCGTTCCTCGCAATTGCCCCGTTGCCAACCTAACTTGAAACTGTGGTGGAGTGCGTGATAACGCAAAGGAAGATTCTATCTCCTTTAGAAACTCAATTGGGTGGGTCTTACACTCAGGCCCGTCAAACACAGGTAGTGGAGCCTGCGATCTGGGGTCCGCCCCCCAGCCGAGGGGCATGCGAGCACCCGCGTCCTCGTGTGATAAGGCGCCCGCCTCCTGTCGCGATTCCAACGCGTTAACTTGTGAGGTAAGACTCTGCACGGTGTTCCCAAGTGTTGCTAGCTGGCTAGACGCCTGGGTTACCTCGTTACGGATTGCGCCTATTTGTTCTGTACAGTCTGATTTAAATGCCGTAAGCTGGGTGACTAATTGGTCGGCTTGGGTAGCCGTATCCTGGCGGTATCCCTGGACATCGGTCCTTAAGGACTCGATTAAATTAGCGAGCTTATCCATCTCGGTCATGGTGGACTGTTGTACTACTGACGGATAGCCTCCTTTCCCTGTGCGCGTCAGCACCATGCATTGACTACAGCATTAAACAGGGTTTCTCACTCACGAAATATCTAAACTGTAAAGTATACAGTATACACCCTATGTCCTAGGTCCTGTATCCCACTGTCTATAGCCAAGATCACGTTGGGCGCCAGATGTGATGGGTCAAAAGTGGTGAGGTCAAACCTTGGATAGAAGGGGGACAGGGTTGTTACAAAACATACAATTAGTTATTTTCTAGACTATGAATTTATGCAAATAAAGATACGAATCATCTGTTATACTGGTTTACACAAGATGTAAATGTTAATACTACACGAATTAAATAGGTACGCTGGTCAAGTCTATTCTATATTATGTATTATGGTCCTGCCCAGAAGGGGTACTCAACTCTTTGTTGATAGTGTCCGGCGACCGTAGAAAACTACCGGGAAGCCGCAGGGTCCCACGGTGGAAGCTCTCTCGAGGCGGTAGGCAGTCCTTTGGTGGTCGCCGCCTGCAGCCGGTCCTTAGTTCGATGCACGCACCGCGCCGAAGACACCCGATTACAAATCACGCGCGGACACAGTTCTTGTCAGAATGCACTACACAGTTACTTTGTGTCTACGAGACACAGCTCTTATCGGAGTACACTACACAGTTACTTTGTGTCTACGAGACACAGCTCTTATCGGAAAACACTACACAGTTACTTTGTGTCTACGAGACACAGCTCTTATCGGAAAACACTACACAGTTACTTTGTGTCTACGAGACACAGCTCTTATCGGAAAACACTACACAGTTACTTTGTGTCTACGAGACACAGCTCTTATCGGAAAACACTACACAGTCACTTTTGGGTTATCGCGACACAGTCGCGAACACGTGAAGGTCGAACACAGTTCCACCAAACCCACGGTGACCGTTCAAGAACCCTACGAGAGACGTCCGTCCTCGAGGGCCTCCACACTCCCACTGTCCGCCGAAGCAGCCCCCTCACGTTGACCACAGGGCGGGTTAGCCTCGAACCCCCCGCCATTTGGAAACACGCTTCCACAATGTTTAACTTACAATACATCTGTTGATACCTCTTAATGCTAACATAATTATAAAATAGGGTCTACAATTAATATTCCTAGTGCGTTATAATGAAACCTAAAGATAACTTAATTAACTAAACATTCTACTGGGGGTGGGGCAAGAGTCAGGCGCGGGAAATATGGACCAATGGGGTGGCAGGTTGTCTTACAGTTTTTATAACACGGGCCCCGTTAAAGATAATCAAGTAACATTCCGGGCTATGTCGGGGGATCGACTTGCCGACTCGTAATAGGATCGACTCGATAATAGACTCAAACGGAGATTGGAAGAATTTGCATTGAATGCGAGAAACGGTGGCCATTTTGCGCAATCGCTATTTCGATCGGGACTCAATTTAATTGGAATGGAAATTAATTTGGAAATTGTTTTACATTTAACAGAGTTGTAAAGACTTTCTCCGAGTACTGTGTTTACATTGGAGATTAGAATGTGCGATATTTTGTGACAGGTCAAACTTATTTGCATATAAAGACGTTTCATTTGAAGTAATCAAGGTAGCATTTGTCAATTATAAAACCCCGCTAATTAGGTTGGCCTGTTTGACTGTGTATTTTTTAAATTATGATTTGTATGTTTTTGTTTTTGTGAGTGGTCCTAATAAGGTTGGGAATAACAAAAGATGAGCAATGAGTTTTGTTAGTAATTAAGTAATGTTAAGAATGAGTTCTCACGCCAACACAGTATACACACACACATTACGCATTACGCATTACACATGCACACACACACACACATATATACATTTCGTAAGCGATTATATTTATATTCCGTGGTAAATATATTATGGACTTGTATGACTAGACACAATGTTGAACCGACCTACGGAACTCAATCCCCACAGTAGATACGTACAAATAGTGGTCACGTTTCAGAAGACAATGTATTGTTGCGGGAATATGTTTTAAATGATTTTGTTCCGTTTGGAGACAGAAGTTACATCGATCTGTGGTTTCCGTCCTAGAAACCCACTGAACGAGCGTGTAATGGAGTGTAGAAGTACTCACCGATTTCGAACCCATCTACAGTCATAAAAATACACTACATTGTTGTATTTAACATAAACAAAATGAACAGTATTAAGATATTCTTAAAAGCAATGCAAAGAAGTACACTAGGCTACGTTCCTAGCATAATTCACTTTTGATGTCACAAACGTGAACCACTTTTTGCACGTGTCTAAGGCAGTGAATTACGTATGTATGAACCGCCATTATAAACGGCTTATGTTTTTGTGGCAACGTTTAAAATGGGTCAGGTATGATATATCGTGTAATCTAATGGCAAAGAGAGTTATCTGATGGCGGAAGCGCCCCATGCAAAGTGCCGGCCATAGAATGGTGGGATGCGCTCTATGCTCTATCTTAGACTCGCACCATTTCTCATGCCCGCAGGAACAAAGCGTTCAGACCGTTTTATTTCTACTGGTCTGTTGGCATGACAACCGTTCTATGAGGGACGCATTAGCTCTGACATTTACATGTAATTATCAGGTGATCGAAGTATTTGTATACAGTGGTAAAATAACAAACCCTGTCTCTTAAAGTATCTATAGATAAAAACAATCCCACCCCATGTAATAGTTACTGAATGAAATTAATTTTCAGATATCTTGATTGCCAATCGTTACTTGACAAGTATTCGTCTTACAATGCAAACTATACAAGATTTTGCTGTGTCTTCTTAGAGAGATTTTACTCGAATGTTTGTCTCATAAAAATTAAGATCTGCATATTATTTGGCCACGACTAATATTTATTCGATAATGAATGTAGTTCACAACGGTGCGATTTGCCCTATTTCTTATTTTACTGAGAGCTTGTTCAGGTTCGGTAACGTAGGACGGGAAGGGTTCTGATTAGTAGAGTACTACGAAGGACTTGGATACAGATTCCCGGAAATGGACAAAGTGTAGTCAAAGTCCAAGCCTGCTGTCAGATCATTTACTTGCGGAAGGCCGAAGCCGCAACCATTAGGCAGGGGTTGTTGCACTAGTTCTCGCTGTTCACTTCTCATGCAGCTTGAAACACTATGTGGCACAGATTTATCTCCATCAAATGACGGCGCTTTACCTATGTAACGGCCATGTGCGCTACACTGCAATATTGCGAGTAAATAAAGTTTGTAATCCCCCGGGGATCAAAGCCGGGACTGTCGCATTCCTCAGTCCCGTTCTATCAGCGTGGACGTGCGTGCGGGGGAATGCGGACACATAATAAGGCACTTCGCCCCCCCCCCCCCCCCGCCCCCCCCCCCCGCTTCCCACTCGCTGCCTGCGAACCTTTTCGACCCAGTGGGAATCATTGATTTTTCACTCGCTACAAATTCTTATTCCTTATTCGTGAATTGAAGAAAATATCATACTTTATTCTGGAAAAAGAAACAATCTTGCTTTTCAGATTTGTGGAGAGGATAAACATGGATATTCCCACAATGTTTTATTTTATTTTATTTTAAGAGTAAATCGTTGAGTTTCTTGAAGTTCAAAACTTGAATTTTTTTCCCCTCTATTTGACTTAGATATTTACTTATACATATTTATTACACATACTATTAAAATAAAAGCTTACCATTAATTCACTAATGTTGTTTCTTATATTTTTTTCAAACAAGTATAATTTTCTCTTTTTCTGTTAAAACTATTGCAAATAATCCTATTTACGAACAGATAGCCTGCAAAACGTAACATTTCACTTGAATGTTGTTATATTTTGCTTACTTAATGCGTTCGTGTAGTTCCTTGGTTACTTGTTTGAGGGCGTCACGAAAAACAGTGATGGATGAATTCAAAAATAATGCATAAACCTCTGGTTCCTTATTAATTCAATTCTTGCTTACAACATTAATGAAATCATTATTTCCTTCTTGCTGGCGCAAACTTGTGTGTGACAGGTTGTATGTACAAGCGTAGAAGTATCTATACTGTGTAACCTTTCAATTTCCCAGATCCTCATTGATATCAGGTTCATCAACTGCTTGGGGCAATAAGGAGGGGGAGGGCAGGATTTATTTCCTTATCCTTTTTTTAATGAAAAGTCTATTTTTAGAATTTTGTCATTTTCCATTTCACGTTCATTAATTCATTACTTTTTGCGAAAACACACACATAAAAAGCATGGCAATATTTTCCACTAGTACTAACTTCCACCTAACAGTAGACATCAATAAAATAAAGCACAAAACATCCACATTCGTTTAGGAATACCTTAATATGATCGTTAAACTTGCACACATTGTAAGCATGAAGGGAGAGTAAGGTTTTATTGTGTCATTTTTATACTGGAATAAGATCTCTCATAAATTAGCAAATCTATAGCTCAGTTCAAAAGACAAGTATCGGTTAATAAAAACGGAAACATAATAGAACAGGTAAAACGTTATAAGAACCTAGTAATTGGATTGTACACTGTTTCTTGTCACACATAAATTAAAATTAATACGCAATATTTCGAACCCTGATCAGAGCTCTTCAACAGGCGAAAACACACTGAAGAGTAGTGTGTTTTCGCCTGTTGAGGGTTTGAAATATTGCGTTTTAATTTTAATTTATGGTGACAAGGAACAGTGTACAGTCCAATTACTAGGCTCTTATAACAAGTACTGTGCGTACCCATAACATTGACAAGTCCGTTCTCATTCCCGGGCTGTTGTGTAGCCTGATTTAGTCTGAATCGTGTGGAACGTTTCTCTAGCCAATCTATTATAATCCTTACCGCAAAGAAAACTATATCAGCTCGTTGGGTAATTATCCTTTTTCTGTTAGTTAACTCGGTACAGTGTGGCTTAACGTCTATTAGTTGAACGAGATTAGTGTAGCCGGCGAGTGCTCGATGTAATATGATGACTAATCCGCCTAATATCCTTGGCCAACACAGAGATCAATCGTAACTGCTTTACATCAACGATATAACTAACTAAAGCCATAGTCATGCGTCTCACATTTTGGCAACGGTGCTAATCGAGACGATGAGGGAGGGGGTGGTCTATAAAGATAGGAAACACCAAATGACATCCATGCCCAAGCCAGGATTCGAACCTAGAACGTAGCGACTGTGAGTTACTATTTACTATACCAGCACAGCGGCTACACCTGCCTTTCTACATTTGGATCGTTTTTAAACCCGAGATTAGCCGTTAGTAGCCGATTTTCTCCTTACACACATGGCATCTTTTATAGGACACCATACACTTTAAATTGAATGAAATGTTTGTGAAACCATGTTCCAAATCTGAAGTAAGTAAATAGGGGATTAAGAAAATTTGGGAAAACGGTCCTTAGAAAACCAGCCTTCATTAAATGTTGGATTACTTTGTGTTTAACGGCGTGCTCAGTCCTTACCTCTTCGGTGTATCTTATGACATGCAGAAAGATATCTTGGGCCTATTCTACCCCCCGGGGTAAAACAGGGAGGAGGGGGGGATCACTCGTCTATAACGTCAACATCCACAGGGTTGCTATATGTAACGACTTTAGTCAGCAAATATATGATACAACATGGTTTTCCTCATTTCGTTGTCATCGTTGACCCTGAGAGCGTGACGTCACAGCATCAGGGGATGATTGCTGTGACGTCACAGCATCAGGGGATGATTGCTGTGACGTCACAGCATCAGGGGATGATTGTCACGGGTCAAACACTTTAACCGGGTAGAGTCAAGTAGGAGAGACACTCGGTTCTCGGGGGTATAATTTGCAGCTAGGCCACCTTCGGCCGCTACTTGAATGATGAGCTGTGAGCTTCAATGGTGGTGGGGGTGGGGGGGGGGGGGGAGGGGGGGATCGACAGGCGGAACGAGGCCTATGATTGCGAGACCAGTTTGAGAGCCATAGGTCCAGCTCTATGAAGATCTTGCAGATAGTCAATTCAAGTAACGATGAACAAACGATGTCCTACCAACCTTACAATGATTAGATAGATAAGACCACGTGTAACCAATTCTATACATTTTTCATTTAACTTTTATTGCAAAGGGTAAGTAATTGGTTCACATCAAAGCACTTTCTCAAAAAACTATTCAAAATGTAAGTTACCTATTTTCAACATTTCTTCATAATCTCTATGACGCGATCCATGACATTTGTGTCACATAACGAACATCCCTCAGATATTTCTTCTCCTCTATTCCAGCATCACAAATAATCTGAAGACACAGTCTTATATTGGCCCTTGCGGAAATTGAATAAAGATGATGATATTAGGGACGCCTCTTCTACTTTTTCGATGCTGATCGATGAGTTGAGTGGGTGATACATGAACAAATGCCAAGTGATATCCATGACCTCGCCAGGATTTGACGTCGAATGCAGCAACTATGGTCTACTAGACCAACGTGTGTTCAACCACAGCCACTACGCATTGGATAGAGAGAAAAAATAAATAACATATACCGGTTCAATGTATATTCCTCGGGGAAAGCATAAGGGTTGAGGCACTTCTCGAAACCAACCCCATACAAATGCCATTTGAAAGCCGTTGGCTACCCAGTACGGCTGTGGGTGATTGCGGTTAGAGGCGAATAGCCCGAGATCGACCATGCAACCTAGATGCGACCCTCAGCTATTTGCTACTCGCTTTGAGCGCAACTACGTAGAATACCTTCCCGTCCCGGTGTCAATGGTTCGTGCACATTGTCTGCTAAATTCATCAGCATAGTTCTACAAGCATTTACCTTGGGTAATAGTCAGTCACAATGAGCACATTAGAAGCCGCATGAGGTCGCTTACGTCTAGGGAATGTCGCGTTCACAGTTGGGTTCGTTCTACGTCAAGAAACACGCCGGCAATGTGAAGAAACAAACATACAGTTGCTAGTTTGTTGGACATGATACATGTCAATGACGTCCAAATGAACTAATGTTCAACCTTGCACACAGACGGAGGGAAAGGGAAATGAGTCTTTTTACTGAGGTGTTTCGTAATCTAGGTTAAGGTTGCTCGTATTCTTTGTAAATAACACAAACATACCCACTTGCAATACCTCCATGTGTGACATGACGTGACAATATAGAGCTCTTACTGGTGAACTCAACTCAACTGCCAGCAAGTCTCCTGTATGACGCGATATGTCTCTCACCTCCTAAGGAAGGGGGTTGGTATATGGGCTGACCCGATGCATACTTAATGGAGAATTGCGAGCTGCTTCATACATACACTTAAATAATGATGACGTCAAGATTAATTCGGTAATAAATTATTTACAAGCGATACCGAAAGATGAAATGGGAATGAATGAGTGAAAATTTGTGCTACCGGAAACAGGACGTTCTCCGACATCCGGTGGGGACTAGTTCAGACAGTTAAGTTGAGCTTCAGTTTTATTTTATTTGGAAGGAATTGATGGCATTAAAAGTTCTTGAAGTCGGATTCAAGAAAAGTTTGAACTTGATGCGGCTTATCTTTAATACTAATAGATTCGGGCGCGTCATTGGCCATTACTGTCACATTTATGCCTTACGCTTACGTCATACGACGTTGCCAATCAAATCAATTATTTACACGAACGTAACGGACATTTCGTACAAGAAGCTTTGCCCATAGTGTTTTGATTGTTTCTTGGATCAATCGTGCTGAGATCGGTTACATTTGGTGCGGGGAACCAATTGCGATTTGAATTGGTTTTCTATTTTTCTTAACCTGCAAATCGGTTCTCAGTTCTGACCACGGTCTGTGGTTCTGACACATAAGGAAGAAAGAAGTGACCTAAAACTCTCCGTCTTTCATCAATAATTAACGATATATATATATTTGACCTTCATAATGTGCAACTTATATACGCTGAAAGTTTAAATAAAGTAAATTTTATAAATTTATATTGTTTGTTTTTGATGAGCATCAACTGATTGGCAAATATTTCAAGTTGTTTATAAATCAGCACACGAATAAAAATATAAAGCTAGTGTCAATACGCTCCATAATAACGAAATAGTTTGGAATTGAGTGAATGTGGCGTTTATGTAGAGTGGTATGAAAAGAATATACATTTACAATAATTTTTCATATGTCTTCGTACTCCTCTCAGACATGACACGTTTCAAGAGAACAGAAATGTATATTATTTATTTATTTATTTATTAATAGTAAATACTATTAGTAAAAGTTATTCTTGTCACGAATCTTTGCAGCATTGACAAAATAAAACGCATCAGAACTATTACTTATATCTTTATCGCGAAGACATCCGCTTTCTTCTTCGCAACATCTCCAGACAAAACAAGAGCAAAAATAAGCTTGAGACGACGGCGAGGAAAGAAACAATTCCAAACATTAGTCCAGCTTAACGAATGTTTTTTATATTTGTTAAGTCTGCGCTTTTTCCGAGGATATCAAGACTGTGAAGTTTGGGCCAGAAAATTGGAAAAAGACGTAAACAGCAAACACGATACTGTACAGGCTGCGTCAATAATAGGTTTGCACGAAATTGATTTTGTTCGGTTTTTCTGCTCACCTCACTTTTATATTGTTTGAGTGGTGTAAGAACCAATGCCTACTTTTTCAACTTTTATATAGACTTAGATTAGATAAACTAAGATTGTACGATTTAGTTTTACTGTTTGCAATAATAAGTTTAATAAATAGTAAAATTCTTTGTGTAGGGTCGCACCTGCTTTTACCTTATGCGCCCCTCTATAACTTCGTATTAAGGCGTGTTTGCATAATTGGGACGGAATGTCAGAGAACAGTCTTATAGGACTTCACAGCATTCGCCTTTTGGGTGAGGATACTCTATTGCCGGTGGCCGGAATCGAACCGGCGACTGGAGATTTAAACAGAACACCGAACATATACACGCTATACATATTAGGAGCATTCGTGTAAGACGTCTATCAAGGCGGTTTCACACAAAAACATAAGACATAAGATTTAAGGTTTAACGCATAGTACTTAAGGGGTGCTGGTACACATAAAAACGTAAGCACAAAGAGTTTATGAGAAGGCATGGCACTCGTTGAAGTTCTTTGGAGGTTGTGAAGTTCTTTGGAGGTTGTGGCCGAATACTGTACTACATAATTATTCTATATATTATTATATATATATTATTATATATATATATATTATTGTTATTATTATTCGGTGACGTAGGCCCCTACATGACTGTGGCAGTCATAACCTTTTAAAGTAGATGCTTCTTTGACTCAAGTTTTTCGTGCGTTGTTTTAAGGCATAAGCATAAAGTTGAACATTGGTCAACTTTCTTATGCCTTTAAACAGAAAGTTATGCGTTAAAACTATGTCTTAAAACTAGTGCATTTGTGTGAATGCTAGTACGTGTTTCCTATGATCCAACATTAAATCTTATGTCTTATGTTTTTGTGTGAAACCGCCTTCAAACAACTGTGTTTTAACAAACCTACATAAGGAAATTGAGGAAAATTTGTAATTAATAAAATGTGATGTGTTATAACTTATAAGGTGAGCGTTTAATGACAGTTTTGTGTTGTCCGGTCGGGAAAAATTATCTCTATTATACCGAATCTTGGCGTGAAACTTTTCTGGCCCCTGATCTATAGTACATTTCACCTGGTCGAATCCAAATAGCCGAACCACAGTTACTCAGCGCAGCGAGAGTGGCAGGTCTAGTGTTCTAAATGCCATGATTGTTGTTCCACTGTCAGTCAAACTAATACGGTGATCTTGCCATCCCTTTAGGTTGACAACCACGTAAAAACTAAAGTTGTTAAATTGTTTGCAGTGTGTCCAAAAATAACTTTTCATGCCATCAGATAAACAGTACCTACTCAGCACAAAAATAGATTCTCATGCCATCAGATAAATAGTACCTATCTAGCACTGTTCGCTGGACGGAAGCTTTGCATTTCTTAGCCACCATGATGATCAAAAAACGCAGTTAGCCAGTAGTCATATTTATTGACCAAAATGAGCTTTTGCTCCATACAATGGAAATGTATAAATATGTACCTAACTGATAAAGTAGGATTTCTTACTAAACTACAATACACATGTGACAACATTGACAAACAAAGACAAATAACAGAAATACATATAAAGAAATTACATTAAAGAAGTTACACCCCAGATTCAGATAGCCTGCAACAAGATAGATAAAGTTAGTTAAATTGGAAAAGAAAAAGTCAGAGTATTTAGCTCTAAATTATCAACAAAACTGTTGTCACAACAAAGGTTCAGGAAACTTATTTAAATGTTTGCGTTTTTGAGTAGGCTTACTACCATTGGACTAAACTATGACCGACAACTGACCGGTCAACGATAAGTTGCTTCTGATGAGCAACCTTTTAACACAAGACAACAAACCTATCCTGGCTCTCTGCGTTTGAGAGTGAATGCAGAATGCGACCATGCAGCTCACTCACCGTCTTGTCCTGCAGCATGCCGATCCTGCAGTCGAGCAGTACAGTGGTCCCCACTCGCGCGGTCACGTTCTGTGTATCGGTCCCCTCCTCGAAGAAGGGCCCCCAGCGGGGACCGTGGTGGTGGTGGGGGATGGGGGGCAGACGGATCGGCGTGTACGTGGTGGTCGCGACGGCCGGAGGGGAGGGGGGCGCGACCTCGGTGGTCGGGGGGGCGTCGGTGACGTCGACCTGTGACCTTGAAGGCGGAACCTCCTGCGTCGTTGAGGTCGTATCGGGGGCGTCCGTGTTGGGCGGCGAGGACGGCGGTAGCGACGCCGGCGTCGTGTCGGCGTCGCCTAGTGACGTCACGTCCGGTGTGTACCACGTCGTCTCGTTGTCTGAAACAAGAAGAAAACATTCAGATGAGTGGTTCTGCGTAGCCCCAACAGTAACACTGACTAAACTTGTCGTGACGAAGGCAAGAAAAGGGGGTAATAAACATTTGGGAAGAAACTTGGGAGTAAAACGGAAATGTGAACGGTATAATCAGAAAAACATGACATTTGGCACGACCGTAAGTTTGCGTTTAAATTGCTTTGTGGATAAAATATTCTGGATTCGTTAGGCGTAAATGATAAAACATTTAAATATATGTCAGTACTAACTCAAAAACAGTTTTTATAAATAAATACAAATTGTACATCGAGAAGTTGAGAGCAAATTACCCTCGTGAGCAATAAAACTAAACTTGAACTATTCAACAATGAAATTTGAGATTTAGAAGAAAATTGTAAAAACTTAAGTGTTCAATACTGCTTTATTATATTCTAGCATTAGCATTAAATGTTTCACATTGTTATTATTAAATATTTTATACAAACACATTAGCTCATTGTTTATACAAACTGTCGTTTTTTAAACTATGTATGTGTGCTAATGTTTTTAAAATGTACACGCATCTATGCCTTTATTCCCACATCTTAGTTGATAGTTCACGATGTTAGTTATACATAATATGTTCCCACACGACGTCACAAAACACCAAGTGCAATAACGACTGTTCTGTGCAACCTTATGTCGTATGAAGTTGTTTCCACTCTTCTTGTGTTGTGTTGTACAGTCCAGATGAACGTAACAGTTACCAAGAGCGGCAAACACCGTAACAACCACGGCGTAGTGTAATTGCATTGAAACAACCATGTGGGGGGGGGGGGGAGGGGTGCGGCTAGCCCACTCGGCGCCCATCGCACAACCACTCGTACCAATTACCGAAGCTATATGACTATGGTATGTGGATGTGTGACAAAGCCTGTTCGTTTTTCCCGCCGATCTAACTAGACGCATAACATTTTATTAACACTGTTAAAACACTAATGAAAGTTTATGGCCGAGTAGTCCGCATGGTTCATGTCAATGTGTAATGTGTGTTTTATGACTTTAGGTGAGTAAATCACTGGCATCATTTTGTAAGTACTCGGGGCGCTTTGATTTGTGGTAGGGGGTAAATAGACAACATGGCGATGAAAACACGGGACAACCTTATTAGGAGGGGAGTTGCACTAGAGGCCTATAGCTAATACGGCTTTCAGTCACAACGCTACACAGCATTGAACAAGTGATGTGATGTACTTTTGTGAGGTGTAAAGATTATGAAACACATTTATAGTGTAACAAACAAATATACATCTATACAAATATAACTGCAGTACGAGATTCGAGTTAAATCCAAACAAGCTAAGTATCTTGTATTTTCCATTTGTAAATTGTACCAACCTGTAAAACATATCATCATTGTATGAGGTCAATACTAAAAACTATTTTCTATACATTTTACAACATTTGTATAAATGTATGTACAATTCAAGCGCTTCAGATTTACATTGTTTATTTCACTGAAATTCTTTATTAATAAAAATGAACATGTTTAGATACATGTCATGGTTGATATTATAATTTGACACCTGTAATTAAAATCTATGCGTAACGATCCGTTGAACATATCATGTCAAAGAAGATTAAACCGTCCATATGTTTGACAGTTTAGCAGTCAATGATAATTTAATATAATATTAAACACGTCTGGGTCTGGGATGATTTGGTCAGATTTAGTTTTTGTATCAAAAATATCAATTCTCAATGAGGAATACAAAATATGATGGAATGGGTAGTTGATCGCGATTGATGTGACAATGGTCACATGTGTGCATAACGATGTATAGAATTGAATACTAAGAGCATTTTTATAATGTATATTACAATATTTTATGTAATGAAGCATAGTGTATAGGCCACATGCCCTACTTATAATGTATTTTATGCACAAAATCAAATCGCTAGTTTTTAACTTTTAATATTTATTTCCATTCTTTGAATACATTGCCAATTCAAACTCTTGCTCACTATGTTTTTGAGATGATTTTAATTTTAACATTCGACAGATCCCTCTGGCTTTACGTTTGAATTGTAATATACCGACTATAAGCTTCACTCAGTAAATGTTCCTATTATAAACTCTAAGGATTTGTAAACCCCAGGATTAATTAAATGTGAAGTGAAAGGAATGGGAGAAGCCTACTATGATTGTCTCTTTGCTTTCACGAACAAACCCCTTGCGTTGTGGTCCGAGTCTATTTTAGCAGCGTAGAGAACACTGGATCTAAAAATAGTTGCTATCTGGAAAGCGACGAGTGGCGCTCCCAGCGGCGTGGTATGAAACTACTAAGCCGCCACCGCATGTTGAAGGAACCCTAGAGCAACAGTTAGCAAGAAACGACCGGTGTGTTATATTGTCCACAACTACCGTGCTTTACTCATAATTACTCATGCTCTCTCGTACCATTGTAGCTGTGCAGTTGTAATGGTGCAGTTATACAGTTTCTCAACTAGTATATTGTGCACTTTTATTTTATCGTCCTCCACTGTAAACTTGTTTCATAATTTAATAGTAGATACATAAATAACGTAAAACATAAATAAATAAATTTCCTTCCCGGGTGTTTAGAAGCGTAAAGAAAGACTGAAAATATAAGCTGACAATGCAAGATACTCCCAAGATACAACCTGACAACCAGAGCTATCTTAAGATATAAATGTAGACGATTTTGGCGCACTTTTTTTGAGAAAAGCTGATGAATTAGAGAAATGTTGATAAAGAATATCCACGCAACAAATGAGCACGGCGAACGGTGGGCTGTAACCAACAACTTAACTCACTCGTCCGAAAGCAACAAGAAATAATTAAATAGTGGATAGAGAAAGAAAACATGCTAGGCTATTAGAAAACTTTGATAAAAAAAAAGGAAAATAACGTAACCTGCTGGACAAGCTAGCTTGTGATTTTGCTGTTGTAGAGATAGGAATCCAAATCCAAACCAAATCCAAAGCCTTAGTGCATTGTTAAGGGTGCGACAAAAGATAAAACCAAGGCAAGATTCTGACCAAGAAACGAATAAATGAATATATTCCGAACTTGTCTGAATAAATCTGTCCCCGTGTTCGTAACAGGAACACGTGTTACCTTAAACCAATACATGTTGCATGCCAAGCTGATCCGACCTTCACACGACCTTAAGCCAATACATGTTACATGGTAAGCCGATGAGACAGCCTTGGTTGACCTTCGCACATGTATTACAACCCTCGGCTCCATTTGGTGACTCTTTCTAGTTTCAAATGTGATGTTATGCAACGAAATAAGAATAATCTACATTCAACAAAATTAAACTTGGTTATTAAATGTATTGTTTTGTGGAAAAGTAATTTAATTCTTGCACCAATCGGAATGACGAGTAATCACGATCTTATGTCATTGTTGGAATTGTTGGGTTACAACAAACAATACAGTAGCAAAACTACTCAGTAATAGGGAAGATCTTCTCGTTGGCGGTATTTCTATATCTTGTATGGATTGTCATTTATTTGAATCCGATAGCTAAGTTTAGTATGGTATAGTTTTTAAGCTGCATATAGGAGCAATGAATCTGTGGTCCTAGGATCTCGCCCACCTTCCCCTACTTCACTCCATACCACGAATCGCCGGCGCGAGCCAGCCGCGAGGGGTACCCCTCGCGGAAGTAGGGGAAGGTGGGCGAGAGGACCACAGATTCATTGCAATACACTTTAGTAGTAGTTATGAACTATACGTACCAAGCCAGTTGAATAACAGTTGTAGTAGTTTTTATTTTTCCACTTTTTAAAATTACATTACAAATTATGTGTATTGGCCCCCAAAGAGACATGTGTCTCGCTGGAGGGGGCCTTTAGAATGAGACAGTGGCGCACACCCTATTTTGAACTACTGGAGCGACTTTCTTCGTGACCCCCCCCCCCCCCCTAGTTCCGGGAACTACAATGGGGGGTCTGGGGGGGATGCCCCCCAGCTTATGCGGGTCTGGGGCGCATAGCCCCAGAAATTTTTTTGGTCCTCTCATTGCATTTTTTGGTGGCATTTTACGAGTTTTAGAGTACTTTCCAAGCTAATGTAAGCAATAACTTAATCCTGCTATATAGGCCTAGTAGATGGTGTCCGCAGGTTACGCTGGGTATACGCACGTTTAAGAAAAGCAGTTTGAAAATATGTGATCTAGTTGACGAGATTACATGTTCTTTTTAAAATAGAATGTGTTACCTGTGCTGATGAATGTTGTTAATCTTGACTGCGAAAATATATTGTTTAAAGTGACCATATTTCAAATCGGGAAATCTGGGACAAATACTCAAAGGAAGGAAAAGGGGACCGGCCAAATGAAACAATGGGGGGGAGTGGGGGGATGGCCCCCACCAACAGCGCCGCAGGCGATTTTTAAAAAAATACTTGTTTTTGACGTGGTTTTAAGTGTTTGTTTACTTAATACTCAGGTGGTAAATGAGTACAAATGTCACCACTCTTATTGATAGAAATTAGATGATCAGATTTTTTAACAGAGAAGATGAGACTCGATGATGATTGAAATGAGTGACAACTGGAGCGCACCAGACCACTCGGAGCAGCCCAATGAAAAACGCCATTACTAAATGTGTACATTTGGCGCAACGTTTAATTTTTAAAAATTATGTCCAAGTGTATACTTTCACGGACGTGTACACGTCCGACGTCCCATCCATCCCTAATGGTGACACGAGTAGTAGTGTGACTGTGAGCACCTCCACTGACACAATGAACATAATTTGTAGGCCAAGTGTTGTTTTGTTATAAATCTGAATATGGGTTGCCAACCATCCCGTATTTTATGGGATCTCCCCTCCCGTATATAACAGTATGGATTTTGTAGTGCATTTTTGTTTGTACTATGAAAAGTGCGAACATCAAAACTAAAGGTAATCAATGTGAGGAAACTTTTTGTACCCCCCCGCTCGCCGCGGCCAAATAGCGATCCCGTTATTGTATTTTCCAAAGTTTGCAACCCTATCTTCATTAGGGAAATACATTCATGTCGGGATAACATTATACCATTCCATTGGCTATACCCATTCTTTCCTTTAGGGTTTGGACTTTCTTCTTTTCTAGTTTGTTTTTATTTTATTTTTTGTTTCACATTTCTTCTTTCACATTTTTTCTCATGTAGACCCCCCCCCCCCCCCCCCCCCCGTTGGCTACTGGAGCGGCCGCTACCCTGCTCCCGTGGGGTGTGCGCCACTGGAATGAGAGTATACACATGACGGATGATATAGAAACATACATAGCCTACTGTTTCTAAAGTAATGCAGGACAAACACTAAAACTAAACAGAAAACAAACTAAATAGACATCATGAAGAGACAAAAAAAATACAAAATATGAATGTGTACTGCCTCATTTGGCCCAAGACTCAGATTGAAATTTATATGACAAAATGAATAAGTTGTATGCATATAGTAGTAGTTACAGTAGTACAGTGAACAGTATACAGTGTGCAGTGAAACGTCTTTATAACATACGTCGTTATGTACATGATGACCGGTATATAACTACTGTTTTGGAGGTCGCAAAAGCTTAATATACTTGTAACTGTACCATCTTCATAAAGAGATACTCAAATAATAATCTTGTCCCAGAGAGTTTGATATAAGCTAAAGAAGTTTCACTGTATTACAACCTACAAATTTAGTTACATTAATTCTTAAACATCAAAATTTCACAACCATGTATTTGTATTATATCGGTTTTAAATTGACATTTGACAATTGGGAAATACAAAAACTAAATTGAAAAATATTATGAGAATGATAAGAGAAGAGAAATACACGTTATATAAAGCAAAATTATAACAGCTAAAAAATGTTAACTTAGGTATGTATTAATTGAGAAGCCACACTTTTAATTTGGTTTTGAAGCTTGATATACTCTTTTTAATGTCGGTAAGTTTAATGGTCTCAGGGAGATTGTTATATATTTGGTAACCCCTGAAGTTGATTGAGTTCTTACCATAGTTAGTGTGTACAGGATTAAGATAGAGGTTCCCTCTGGTCCGTGTATTATAGTTATGATTTTGCTGACTGGGGGTGTTAGTTGTGTAAATGAGTGCATGCATATATTTATGTATCATGATACAGTTTTCATAGCGATTTATGAGTTCGATATTGAGTATGTTGTAATTTTTATAAAGCGAAATTGTGGGGGTACGGAAATGAAGGTTGTATATGTTCTTGATTGCTTTGTTTTGAAGGACTTTCAGCAGACAGACGAAGAGATAAGATCTCTGATATGAGCTCATTAAGTATATAAGTCCGGTGCTTGGGTAAAGAAGGGTGGAAAACTTTCCAATGCCAGAACCACTTGATTATTTATTAGCCGATTGTGAAAAATATGTTCAAAGGGATCAAAGGTTAAAAGGAGACCACAAGGAAACGTAGTAATCAACTTTCTTCCGAACTCTATTATAAGTTAAGTAAGTTTCGAACTTTCTCCGTTTGATATCCATCCCATTAGAGACAAAGCGTTGCATCTAACGAAGTCGAATGCTTTGAGTTTGTGGTCTAAAACATCTTAATGACCTGGGGAAGCGCTTAAGACAATACTTTGTTCCAAGGCAGCTAGCGCAGAATGTATTACCATAGCTATACATTATCTTTGTCGCAGAGCGTTTGGTTTAGTTTAGTTTTGTTTTGTTTTCTTGGTAATTGTCGTTGCTTTACGTTTATACATGAAATTATTTTACGTAAGGAAACTATGTGAAACGATTTCTTTAATTCTTAAAACTAAGTTCTGAACACTATATATTTGTGTAAGCCGACCATAACTCATTGATTAATACCTTTTGTAGTCTAGGGATATCATTCATACGCGGGAATGTTTGGTATACACTGTACAGTTTTACATGATGATTTAATGCTGTTTAAATTCTAGTGATATATAACATAAAGAAATAAAACATTGTTTGAAATTGTCCTCACTCATTTTCAAACAAATTATCAATAAACATAAAATGTGAAATGTGCAAGGACGCGAACTTGGTGTCCTATATTATGTAGACGACATTGTATTATAAGAAAAGATAACATTCTGACACGCAGTTAAATGCTTTCGACTTTGTTAGTAAATTGTTTCAAAATGAGTATAAAATAAGAAAAACAAAGAGTGTTGAAAGCGGAAGAAAGGCGAGGTTGAACGTGGAGGTAAGAAGAGCAATTTAGTGTTGGAACTTTCCTACTAGATTACTCGAGTTTAGAAGCAAAAGGAACATAATGAGCGAAGCGTAAGCCGCTCAATGGGGTTGGACAAATGTGCAAGTTTGAAAGAAAAATGTTGTAAAAACATCCCTTATTGTTGGTACTAAACAAAGTAGAGCAGCCGTTCAACGTAACGTTTCCTAATCGCTGTCAGACTGAAGATGTGAAATTTATGACGAATCGTAAATAATCCCTTTGAAAAATCAAGACAAAACGAAATATTATCTTAGAAGCAAAAAGTAGCGGGTTTGGTGGCCATAACATCATATAGCATCAGATAGCATCATATAGCATAAGATTGTACCATAAAATACTAGGGTTGCACGATGTCAATTGACCAGTCAATTGACCGGTCAATTGACTGGTCATTTGACCGGTCAAATGACTGGTCATTTGACCGGTCAAATACTTTTGGTCAATTGACTGGTCAATTGACCATAACACAATACATGCTAATAACATGCAGCTTAACTGCTGAATGTTGTATTGTATTGTATTGTATTGTATGTGATATTGAAACTGAAATAATAATAACAACAACAACAGCAAGTGTATAAGAGGGCTGTGGAATGACCAACAAAAAATGTCAATCAATAGCACAGGACCTAATTCCAAAATAGCCATGTTGCCGTGTTTTGTTCCGGACAAACATTGAATGTGCACCAATCAAAGAAAGATACAACAATGGAGTTGCCTAGCAACACGTTGTTTGTCTGCGTGTTATGTCAGAGTCCCCTCAATTGGGTCCTGTGATATATATAAGCAATAATCGATTAATGAATAATGAATACGCTGAATCGGAAACATGCTGACATGTATTGTTAAATAAAATATTCTAATTAAAATGTAATCGATTAATCCGGCAACCCTAGTAAATGCAGGCCTACATATATTTTAATTTTACAGTCACCTGTCACAGGTGTATGGATTTTACTTTTTTGAATTTTTTGTATTTGACGGTCAATTGACGGTCAAATGACCGTCAATTGACCGTCAAATGACCAAAATTGAATTTGACCGGTCAAATCCCATCCCTAAAAATACATAAACATGGCATAACTCTTCTTCCACAAAGCGTTTCGAATTTGGAAACGTGTACAGTAGTGGGCTGCGGACGTGATCGCATTCAACAAGTCATAATGAGTGTCATGCTACAAGATCTCGCTTGAGCTGCATACAGAGCAAAGTAAGCCAGATTCAAAGTCGACTTATTTCGATTGCAAATTGACAAATCTCTGTCGAAATTTTCTGCGATGTCAACATCGAAACGAAGTATTGACGTTTAAGTGCAGCTTTAAAACAACCCCTAAGATTTTCTTCACAAACTCTCTATTGTGGTACGTTTTGTGATATTTGTAGAGCATTTGCTGCTTGGTATGTTTGTTAATTGCTAGAGAGTAGAGACTGTAGTTATCTGTTACTTACCTTAAAGGGGTGTCTAGAAAAAACTGAACAATTATATGTAATCCCATCCCTGACAAATAAGGAGAATGGACTTTGTATGAAAAACTGTGTTTTTCTCGTCGTTTTGGGAAGTTCATAATAGAACTGTTTTTCTTTCCTGTACCAACACGTTTTATGAAGGAGGAAAGTTTATAATAACTGAGATTGTCTCTTTATTCTCAGGAAATCTCTTTCGGTCGCTGATGAATAAACTTTGTAATATTCAGATTTATAACTTTTCTGCTTAAACGAAAAACAAGAAATAAAGGAAGTAAAATCAAAGAAGTTTAGATCACTGCCATTTCTTGAAATAATTATACACATATTATTGGGTATCTTTCTATAGATTTTGTGTTGGTATTATTCATGAAATGGTTAAGTCTTATGAGAAAAACGTGCAAGGGGTATTCAGATGAAAACTAAAAAAATCGTATATATATTCCTTTCGTTTTCAAATAATATGTGAGAATTTAAATAAAATCCTTTCCTAAAGCGAAAGAAGGAAAAATTAACAAGTGGAGGCTAGTTGGGCAATTTATCTCATTGGTAATAATTTTTTACGTGATTTTTACCCCCTAACCAAAATGACAAAGTAAAGCTCATTGAAATATTTGACTCTTTAATATGAATAAAGAATAATTATCTTCTTCTTTCCAAACACAAATTTGTATTGAAAAATTACTGTTGGTTAGGGTGTAGTTGGTGTTTTAATGAGCTAACATCGTTTCCGTGTAGCGACAAGCTGCAATAATCTCATAGATTCCTCCGCCGCGCGGGTTAGCGGCCAAGTGTCAGCAACGCTTGCCGACAACCTAACTCGCGCGATGAGGCTCACACAATACTTTCATGAGATCCGCGGGTGCCAACGAGGGGATATTGAAATATCTTTGTCTCATTGTATGGACGCACAAACGTGTTCAAAGTTGTTTGGATATCTTCTTTGACAACTGTAAATTTTTAGTATTTTGCTTAAATACCCCCTTAACCAATCCTATAATTCTAACCCAAAACCTAGAAATAAATTCCTGAGTTCGTTTCGCTCGCAAGTAGAATATCTTGGATATGCACTTGATGTAGTAGATATAATATTTATTTATTATTTTGTGTTTCGCGACGTACCGGTACTTGACAACTAGGTCATACTTGTGAAGTGAGTTAGTTCTGAGAAAGCTTTTAAACCAGTCAACGCAGAATACCCTAGAGCCAAGTTTTAATGAAGACTTTGGCCGAAGAAGACTACGACAAGACAAGTTATAACTGTAAACTTACGCTAACATTACAAATGTACCATACAAAATCCCATGAGTAACTAAAAATTTAAAATCGTCATAATATACTGAAATATTAATTAATCTTGAAAGTTGTGTTTCATGAATGTCTAGAGATGACCAGAGAGAATTTGTTTTCCCAAGATTTATTTTGCCCAGGGCGCTCGGGTTCTGGGCTTGTCTACGACTTCTCCGACCCCGGGCTCGAGTCCCGTGGGGGTTGAATGTATAACAACCACGTCCCTCGCATGTGAGCGGCATGCATGGTGATGAGGCTTTACTTTATGGGCCGTAAAATGTGTGCATGCATGTGATCCGGGGACAGTTACGACTACCGATCAGGGTAGATGCTCGCGGTAAATGTTGGCAGTGCTTTGCGCTGTCTCGCCTGTGTTCCAGGTGCTACACTGTCTCAAGTGAGAGAGAACTGATACGATAGATCTGCAATAGATACATCATACTCTCTCTTTTGGATAAGCTATTGTCAAGATCTATTTATCAGACGGTGTGGGAAGCACGATGAAAATGAATGCCATGAAGTAGACAAAAAGAACAAAAGTAAATACTGATATCATTCAAATTATTGTAGAATTATTCTGTTTGTAGAAAAACTATGGCATTTAATTTGTAATCTTCATCGGGCATAACAAAAACATTATCTATCATTTTTTTTGTTTAGACGTAGGGCCTAGTTGAGTTATACATTTTAATTTTGTGCTGGTTGTCGATAAAAACTTTTTTCTTTGGAAGATTACATTGTGTTTTTAGAAATATTGGATTAGAAAGATAAAGTGATTTCTCAACAAATGCAATTTTTTCACTACAACGCTACAAAAACTGGCAAGTTGTTTAATGTTCGTCCGTATAAGGTATTGTTTTCTTTTACATCGTTATACTCTATTCATTTGATTTAGTGATATCAATATTATACCAACCCACTCAACTATGAAGTAGATGGCAAAGCTTTCTTATGGACAGGGAACCATGGAAAAATACTCTGTAGTAATACAACTGTACTGATGATCCTGGCTTACCGATCCATATTACAGCGAATGGACTGTCAACTGTCAATGAAGACTGTGATTGCAAAGTACACTGCAAATAAGCTCCAGCACAGGTAACGGATGCTCCAGGATACACGCTGGCTGTGAGCAGTCAGGCCATCTTTCAAACTGTGGTTTTATTTACATAACAGAAAATGTCAATCTGTTTTGCTTTTATTCCTGTTTTTTTTTTTTTTTTTTTTTTTTTTTTTACCAACAATGATCAAGGCTGTTTACGTTCATTTCATTAAAAGAGGTTCTTGTTTACTTCATCCATCCAATCTCCATTAATTCCATTCCAGTTGCCATTTAAAAAAGTGAAATTTCATTTTTACTAAATTTGTTTTTTCGTCGTTGAATTTCAAACATTCTCTCGATGAAGTTAATAATATTTTTGTCAACGAAAGTAATTTCCCGAATTTCCTCTTTTTAAAAGTTTCCGCTAAATTTGAGCCCTGGGAACCTTTAGGAAGTGGAAATCTCACCGACTCTGAATGACCGAGAGCTCTTGGTATGTGATTCAATTAAATTACTCCGTTTCTCCGAGAAAAGTCTTTCAAGTTTCACACGAGAGCAGATTGGCTGATTGTCGCCTCGGAATAATACTTATGTTAGCAGGGGCGACTTCTGGCCGCGGTATTTACCTCATTGATTACCGATACTGAGCCAGTGTCTTCCTGTACTACTCGGCTCCCAGCCTGGCTTGCATGGTCAATGCGACCGCCGAGCAGCAAAGAAGCTTCATCCACAGCGGCGGTTGAACGCTGGAGGAAGGGGGGGGGGGGGGGGGGGGGGGGCAATTTAATTGCTCCTCGTTCCGCTCGGAAAACAATTGAACATCGCAAAGCTCTGCGGAAACCGCTCAATTGCCGCGAACACGGCTATTCCAATGTATCCCCCCTCCCCCCCACCCCCACCCCCCCCACCCCTCTCGTTTCCGCTCGTTTAATTTCGAATGTGATTAAAACCTTCGCCAATGTACCGAGAGTATTTTATTGTGAGATACACATAAATCGTCGACTTTTAATTATAACGACGAATACTATACTTTTAAACCATTAATATATCTACTTTAATGAGGACTTTAAAATTACAATTTATTTCTCCCGTGCTCCTATATTGGTGTAACCTCTCCCCCAACCCCTCCTCACGAACACCCAGACAATTACGGGGCATTAAACTATTGATGGGGCATTATTAGTTTCATATGAAATGTTTGAGCTGTTATAGTTATTAGAAAGCTCAACTTTCTTCTGCCAGTATTACAAAAGCAGTTTCATACAACAATGGTCTCAACCACACGTAACGGATCCACATGAACATCCATATTTTGCCCACAAGTATGTAATTTAGATTATATGCTAATTTTGGATGAACACAATCCTTTTAAATGGGAGAAATAGGAAACAAACAAAACATCATATGAAAAATGTATTTTTATTTTCCAGTAATTTGGGGTCCCCCATTTGGCCTCGAGATAGAATGTGCCCAAAGTAGCTCTGCCAATCGTAAGAGGCAACAACGAGGCAGACGTTTTATGGTCATATGGTTGAGAAGGTCTTCCTTATTACCAAACTATCTGACACATTAATACGTCATCGCGTCCGATCACGTGGTTAGTCTCTCTCTCTCCCTCCCTCTCCCTCCCTCTCCCTCTCTCCGGGCAGGAATCTTTATTCACCCAGCGCGCTTGAGCTGCTCCGCCTCTTTTCTCTTCACAGAATCCAATTTTTGTTCATGTTCAAGTGACGAATCTCTCTCGCGTCCAATTTCCGGATTTTAGAGGAATGAAACTTTGTATAGAACCATCAAAACTTTTCCGATGCAACCCTTTCGTCTTCTGCGTTTCCCCTCTCCCCCCCCCCCCCCTGAACCCACACACAAGTGTTACTTCCCCTCCCTGCAACGATCATTGGGATATTGCAACGTCCTGTGGTTGGTCTTCTGGGTTTATTGTGGCTTCCACTGTAGACGGTCCACGGTTCGATTCCCGATTCGGCATTGGGTTAACACAACTTTGGAATTTGACTGAAATTCATTTCGATGGTACTGGTGTGTATGTAAACGGTGAGTTTGGTGTCATCATTGCTTCGAAGCACATAATAAATGGTATACTGTCCCCCACTGAAAAAACAGTTCTTGAAAAGATTAACATGCAATGAATACTGATTTATTGATTATTGTTTCGACTCTCCATTGTTTCTTGTTTTCTGGCAGTAAATTCATACGAACATTCCAATGACAACACATCCTCGATTATTGGTTGCCAGTATATTCGATTACAATCATTCTGCCGTTGCTTTTTCCGCCCTTGCACTTCCTTCCATTGGGATTCCGTATTATTCCTTCGTGCCTTGAAATATATTATGTCCAACTAAAACTATTTCTCCGTTTCTCCGATCGTTCACCTTTCTCTCGGTGTTATGAGACTTTTTATAACACGTTTAATTAAATTAATTAAGAAGACGTTTCTCGGTACCGCTCACTAACCTTATCATTTCTTTGAAAAACTAATTTTTTTTTGCTTATTCATTTTCTTCAACGGCTTTTCAAATACTTAACAAATCATTTAAAAATGTGATGAAAAAGCAAAGTATCTTTAGAAATATTACACAAACTGAAACATTTAATCAGTGAATAGGAGGAGTTCACGGCGGTACGGCTTGATATCAGGGCTCTAGGCCTCAGCTCTCACCGCACTGTTCATCAACCCCGTCTGTCAGACAACGCGACGCGTCACGCATCTGTCTTCTTCACACTCAATGCAAACAGCCTCTCTAATGATCACCTCGGCTGCCGATAGATGATAACAGTACCATTATTCTAAATAAGAGTCTTCTTCGGCCGACCCTCCGGTTCGACGTAAGATGACGTATCACCCATTGGCCGAGGGTTGGTTGGGGCTGCTGCAGCTTCGTGACCGGATTAGTAACATAACACCTACTTACCCAATCTACGGCTTAACCCCCTGGGCCGGGTACAGTAGAAACAAAGGCAACGCACAAGATATATTGCAATACGTAAATCAAAATACTCTGTGAATATTAAACTTGTGTCCATACATTTATCATGGACCGTATCTCTAGTAAACTTTATATTTCTTGGAAAGACACTTTCATCAATATAAATTCTTGAAATATTGCCCAAGACAATAATATGTGAATGTACCTGTTTGAAGGATCACAGTACAGTGTACACACTTGTTCTATTGCTTATGATCAGTCGACTATGCGCCTTGTTTCATTGTGAAATCTATGGAGCGAATGGGGTTTGTGTGTTCTCGTTGCAACAGTGCACACTCAGTGCTTGAAGGGCTGGCTTTGTGCAATGTTACAGAATGTTTTTGTTGGTGTTTCTGCGTAGATTTAATATGTTCACTAATTATTCTACATACCCACATTATACTTTTAACGGAATTAATAATCTGTATAGGTTTGTATTTTTATTTCTGTCTGTATAAAATGGTGAAGTCGTCACGCAAGGTTATCGGGTGTATACCAACCTAAATCTGGTTGCAGATCGTTACCTGCATCTGTTTCATACCGCTATTATAGCGATACTTTCAGCGCGTCCGTTGGTATTGGATCCAGAGCCAAGTAAGGCTTCACTCCACCCATCAGAAGAACAATCAGCAGGTGCCCGGAAAAGTCGTGCGCCGACCTTAGTAAGCGCGTGTGAGGCGACCGCACATCTTAAGCATGTCTCTATATATAGACAATGTAACACATTCCCCATTCATTGCTTTCTTGAATATTCCTCCATTTATTGGAAATATTTAATTTTACTAATATTAATTACTGATCACGTGAAATGTTTAGTTTATAGTTACAGTAATGTCAGTTTACTTACTTTCAAGTTAGTAGTAGAACTTATATTAACAATTATAGCGGTCTTTGCAGCCAAAGCTGTTGCCAATTGACACATAATAATACAACAACATACATCAACACGAAAAATGAAACTTTTATATATAATTAATTACTTAGAACTTTAATAATTAATTTAATTTAAGTTCAATCCCGTTTTTTAAAATTCAGTTGCAATAATGACAGGTGTCGTAAGAAACTTGACAGTATAATATATCTTTCAAATGCTGAGGCAGCTGAGTAGCTACGTCATTCATTGTCAGCCTTTATGATGGCGTTGTGTTCATTGTGGGTACATTGCGACTTGGATATATTTCAACAAATTAGTTTTGATTGTGAACGACACAGGCAAGAAAATAAATAAACAGTCAGTTCTAATAATTTGTTACTATAACGCCGCGACAAAATGGAGAGAGATATTTAGCTGAAAGTGTCACAGTAAATTAAAAATAATTATAAAGAAATTGTAAGTTTTAAAATATATCCAGGAAAGAGCTTTGCCATTAACAAAACATAGTAAATTAATACAATTAAACTCGTCACTCAATTCTATCAAAGCTCCAACGGTTCTCTGAGATATTCATACAGCTTAGTGAAATACGAGTAACGTATGCAGTAGTTACTCGTAAACCCAATTACGAGTAACTGACTCCGAGTGCAATTCTGACGCGCCGACACGGGAAGTAGCGATGACGCGCCATAGGAAACACACGATCGAAGTCTCACTTCCCCTAATGTGAGTGTGCCGGCAAGTGAATTAAGAGTGGAAACCCCACTTAACTCATAATCTCGTCGGGGGATCGTTAAGTGCGGCAGGAAAGTGCGCCTTGCAAGAGTCTCAAGTCTGAAGCTCCCAGGGGTTCAGACGCGCGGGAAAATGAGCTTCACGTCTCGGCCGCAGATTCGCACCAGACATTCTCACTTATCAGCCATAATCCAGATAGCTCCGCTTCAAAGCTTCTGATTGGTGGTTACAATGGTGAAAACAAGTGACCTGAAGTATAGATAGTTACCATATTTATAGACCATGGTTATAATATCGTGATAACACGTTAGTTGTGGAGCAGATAACTATTTTTACCACGACAACAACAAAGCGGAAGCTTGTTAACATAATAAGAATATATCTGATATCTACGAGTTTCTAGTTTTACTGTGTCGTACAGTTATTTAATTTTTAGCGCAGGCTGACACCGATGCAGGGAAGGAGTCACAACTAGGTTTAGGTTGTTACTTGGTCACAATACATGGCCTTGTTCAGGCATGCCAACAGCACCGGACAACTTGCGATGGAGGACTGGAACTTTTGTTCCAAGGCGCCGTTTCATGTATTTAACTTTCAGTACAGGTAATTTGCTATTATACGATCTACCCTATTCTTACCCAGGTCAACTAGATGTAATGGATTATTGCCAAGGAATTACCCACGGCTATGTTTAATACAGCATTCACGACTTTTTTTGTGGATACCCTGCAAAATCCCCCCTTAGACCTATTTGCGGCAAACAATTCACATAAACATTTTAGTGAGTTTTGCTTTCATTCAATATGTTTTCTTTGTATTGTGTTCAAACAATGCCACAGCATATAATTGTAAGGAACCAATCCGCTTCCAGTAAACATAATCATGGCACGAGAAACAATACGCCGTGGTTAACTTCTCGGAACAGAATAATAATAATGGCTGGAACAGCGCTCATGAGAATGGGAACTCGTAATAGCATTTAGCCAACATTCAACAACTAATTTGCAATGCGTATACTCGAATATTATGGAATATGTATGTGTGTGTGTGTTTGTTGGTAAATCACTTAAAATTATTCATGAATGCCGCTTGTTTGAAAGCTGTGTACTCGACCTAATGTAGTTGCAAACAAATTGTGACAAACGAACGAACGGGAGAATATTATATAACATAACACGAGTCACTGACACAACATGAAACACAGCATGTCAGGCGCAGAGTAGCCTATCACCACTCGTGACGTCACTACTATGTACGTCAGGCGCAGAGTAGCCTATCACCACTTGTGACGTCACTACTATATGTACTGGCTTTCCACTATACCTCTTCAGTAAACTCATGCCAACTGATTAACCAAGATCGAAATAACCTCGGCGTACTATCCCAAATTATAATTTACTTACTAGAATAGAGCATTAGAATAGAGTATTACAATATACAACTTTTGGCACAAAAAACATTGAATCAAATACATATTCTAACAACTGGCTGAAAATTACATCCACTTTTATAAAATCACACACTCTAGGGCTGGATCACTGTATAACTAGTTGAAGCTTCACTCAACTGTCGTAAGCATTAGAGCCTGGATTACAGATATGCCTTATTAATACGCTGCCTTCCTAGCAAGAAAATCATTACTGTGGTATCGATTATTATGTTGTATTGTTAATATTTAACTTTATATTTTTATGTTCATAAGTTTGCAGACCAACATAGACACGATCTATACCACATCAGGAGTTGGACATCTTTGTGAATCCAGGACCTACTGTGTAAAAGCAGGTAAAAGTGTGTACAAGAATAAAAGTGTGGAAAAGTTGATGTCGCATGATCGAGACGCACATTTTCAGAGATAACGATAATTGCCCCCTTAGTTTTCTTCAGCCGATCACCAAGACTGAAGCTTAGAAGTGATATTAGACTCGTACTATTGTCCCTTCTAACAATTCTTCCCTACAATCCCTCATATCGTTACCTTTAACCTAGGGTGCGTACGAATACCATTCACCTGATAATCCACTAGATCACAAAGGATTATCCAGATTTTTTATGTTTGCGGAATGTCAGATCACATTGAAATAAAGACATATCATGGAAATATTTTTAACCTTACGGAGAAAAGTTTTACGCCCAGTTCTCGACTGCTACAGACATGTTTGGTAAATCTCACACCAATACAGAACACATCGAGTTTCCACAGAAGAATCAGTAAGCCGTTCCTCTGATCTGCTTACGTAGCTCTCCAGACCTCTCACAGGTCGGTAGTTTACTGGTCTGATCACGTGAACCCATGTTGAGTAAACATAAATAGGTAGGAGGTAGGTTCGTTCTATCAGGTATAAGAACAGGTTGTGATTCGATTAGGTATTCCAAGTTATGTCCTTTACCCGATATTCTCCAAACAAACTCTTGACGAAACATGAGGATTAATTATTTAATATTACTCTCATACTCTTCACTCAATACGGACGAAATAGGTCAACGCCATTCTATTAGTACCACTTTTCACTGCTGTTTACTTATGCTAATGCTGTGTTTCATGACATGGCCGTCAACGACCGCTGGCGCTAGATGTCACAACGATCCATGGAACGAGCTGATTATAAAACAAACACAGGAATATCAACCCCTGTATCATATTATATACGAAGTACATTGTATATAATTATATAGACATACATGGAATGGACTAACATTTCTTAGTATTTAATTTACTCTCTACCCGTTTTCACCTTTATTTTAGAATACGACGCAAACGACCCAAGTTGACCAGAGCCCAAATGCCGAAAGGGTTAAACTTTTGTGTGGACCTAGATTAACGATGACTGTCCGTCTCGTATGACTATGGCCAAGATCGGTAAAATAGTAGTATGGTTTTACCGATCTTGGGTTTGGGCTTCAAGGATGAAAATGGCGTCGACCGGTTACCTCATCGCCATTATTTCATTCAAGCTAGATCTCCTAGAGAACATGGTAGCCACTCCTGGTTCCAGCGCCCTTTAAGCTGTGCCTCAACATGTAATGGTAATACATTCTCATGAACGCTCCCATGATTCATAGCGGCCACCCGGGCAACAGAGGACCCATAACCCGTGTATGATGGTAATTCTGACCGACGAGTGAAGGCTACGGGAACCATATCTGCAGAACAGCTGTTTCATGACCCAACAATAAACAGTTGGGGATCTTGTTTACTTGGCATAAAGACGTTTATAACCGCCATCAGAAACGCTAAGCATGAATAGTTAGGTTGTAAAGTTGAGTCTCTTGGGATAAAATGCTCTTTTTGGCTGTTTGCTAAATGTCAGCACATATGCTGGCTGTTTTATCGCCTAGTGCAATACTTAGGTATTTTATAGGGTTGTTTTGACTAGTTAGGTAGCCGACCTTAACCATTCTCTATAGCTTTCTTCTTTTTCTTTTCAATGGTTAATAGTTGCGTCTCGTTCCATTCTAGTTTTCTTTTGATGTTGATCTAGGATTATATTATTACTGTATTTATAGTTATGGGTATGGTTTTATTGTTGTTTGTTTTGTATATTATACCGTTGTATTTATTGCCAGCATTTATAAATCAGATTTAAAACTGAAAAACGGTCAATAAATAAATGAATTTAACTGATGAAAAGGATGGTCCGGCGCCTCTACATATACACTTTCCTAACAATTCATATAATTCTTGTTTATCGTCTTCTACATTTTTTATATTTTTTTAATAACTGTTAACGTGTTAAAATTAATGTAGTTTCAGTATGTATATTTAAACGTAATTTTTATGTATAAGACTAAAAATATGTTTGGACGGGATATAACAGGTACAGTTTGTTGTACTATATACCCTCTAAATAGAGTGAATGGGATGGATGAATGAGACGTTGATTTTTGTTAGTGTATAAGTAGGTTGGATGTAAGAGAAGGCCCAACTGGCCTTAATCCCGCCTTCAATAAAGACCATCTATCTATCTATCTATCTATCTATCTTAGCATGCGGAACACACAATTTGGCGTGTTACAATTCCTTAATTTTTTTTTCAATTCATCCCAAAAGTAAAGAACAATATGTTATTCTCTAGAGAATATTGTGTTATTTCTAAGAATTGTTTTTTTGTTCCTATAAATATTTCCTTCTTTCAAATGTTCTTAATTATTTTTTTTAATGTGATGTTGCTACTTACCTTTCACACCTATAATTAAGAACATTTGAAAACTATAATTTTGTTCGCACCAAAGAAACGTTCATAGAAACGAGCATAGATAATTACATATTTTGGGACAGTTTAAAAACATTTTAAACTAATTTTTACAGACCAAAAACTGATCTTACGTAGGGTACGTACCTTAACGTGAAACTGCGTCGTGAAATAGCAAATAATAGTAAGAATGAAGTACCTGTGGCGGCCACAGCGAGCGCTAGGATCCAGACGGCGGCAAGGGTGCCCGCGACCTTACGTAGGGTACGTTCCTTAACGTGAAACTGCGTCGTGAAATAGCAAATAATAGTAAGAATAAAGTACCTGTTGCGGCCACAGCGAGCGCTAGGATCCAGACGGCGGCAAGGGTGCCCGCGACCTTACGTAGGGTACGTTCCTTAACGTGAAACTGCGTCGTATAATAGCAAATAATAGTAAGAATAAAGTACCTGTGGCGGCCACAGCGAGCGCTAGGATCCAGACGGCGGCAAGGGTGCCCGCGACGCCCATAGTGGTCGACTAAACGCTTAGACTGAGTCTCCCGGCCGATACTTGCGTCGAGCTCGCTCTCGGATCATCGTACGCAGACAGTCTGAAACACAAACAATACACAGTTACACACACATTCACATAGGTTCAATGGGCCTCCTCATTTGTATCAATTTAAGAGCGAAGGATACCTTTACGTGAAAAACTGCAGCAAATTGTCATGTTTTAATTATATCTCAAGAACGTACCTCGAAATCGAAAATCTGAAAAATAAAGATACTGTGTTTTGGTGTGCCCTAAAAACCGAATGATAAATAAGTATATTTATCATTCGGTTTTTATCATTCATTTATCATTCATTATTTATAATCAGTATGACTGTGATACCTATTTCATTAATAATTTAATAAAATAGGTATCGCAGTCGTACTGATTATAATGTTAAGTATATTTATCATTTGGTTTGTAGGGCTTACCAAATCACAGCATCCTAATTTTTCAGGTTTTCGATTTCGAGGTCCATTCTTGAGATATAGTTAAAACATGACAATTTGCTGCGGTTTTTGACGTAAAGGTATCCTTCGTTCTTAAGTTGATTCTTTATAATTTGAATTTTGTCATTGTGCTTCTCAACAAAATGTATGTCATCTAACTACTCAGCCAATGTCTAATTCCATCGCTATCCCTTTAAGAGGAACACAGTCATTGTTCTGTGTTTTAGCCGCCTGCCTATCCGGCCAGTGTAATGTTCGCCTCTCTATCAGAACCATTGCTCGGCGCTCTCTCGGTCTCGTTGTTGCAAATGTTTTTACTCTGCAGAATTATCCGTGTTCTAAGCTTTATCCTTTTATCAGCAGTGAAAGTTATTGCAGCCATTTGATCAGTGTAACAAAGAAATCGCCAATTTGCGCTAAAACAAGGAGAACATATTTTTCCTCACACACTTCAGCAATTTATCAACCGAAACTAAAACACCAATTCCAGACCCTTTAATCCGTATAGAGTATATATTGTAGTTACAGCTTTCATTACAAGAAACGACCATAGTACGATGTGAGAAATGCTTTAAGTGACAAAGTTTAGACTTTAATATTACTGTTAGGAGTTTAGGAAAAAGAAAGTTGACATGTACTGTAACTCAAATTTAAAGACTAATCCCATTAAACTTGCAAGTCATAATTATCTACAGAAAGCGTTTAGCCAACATTTACAAGACAATGTGTCTCATATTATCCCATTAATATTTGCAAACTTATATTGTAAGGCACTTATTTGAGTTACAAACAAAACTCGCCAGGATAACACATCCGCTGCGTTTTCTTACGTCAATGGAGCAATCTTCTTACGGATCATTAATTGTTTCACCAAGTTCTATCTCTGTTCTTGAGTTTACTATTCATATCATAGGCCTACCCTTGCGTTGGTCCAGCGTACAACATTATGATGCAACAATAAGTATCAAGAATTCCTGCAGATCTGTAGTTGAGCTCCAACCACTAAACGTAATGTTAATGAATAACAATAACTTTTCACTTCATTTTGTAATTCACTTTATGTTGTGTAATCTCTCCAAAGTAGACGGGGTAAGAATCGATCCTAAAGAAAAACATTCATATGAATGAGCAGTAAATTCTCCAGCGATGCCATATTTTGGTTTAAATCGTGGATTCCGCTGCGTACGTCGGCATAGGGTGTATTCACGTATTGCGCATGGTGGCTACATTGGAGGCCACAATGGCATGTGATTGGTAGTTCATTGTTACTATGTTTCAGCGGGCGTTTGATGCAAATTCAACTATATATTAACTTTGGTTTGCTATTATTACTTAAAATAAACATAAACAAACTCTTTTGTCTCGATTACTCTTTTAATCGTTTACAAAAGCATACAATAATCATTTTCGTACACTTTATCTGGGGATATACGTGTTCAAACTTGTCATATTTCCCCGTAAACAACATTATTCGTTTTCTATTGACAGTTTAATGAAACTTGAAATAGTAGTATAGGTGGCCTTCAATATGGCCGATGTGACGTCACGTAAATACTCCCTATAGGCTACACTTACAGCCTTATGACGTAATTGTTGCAATGACGTCACATTTAAACACTTGTAGCTCCTAGGCAGATACTGGCATAGGTGTTTCAACATATCACTCTACTCGTAGTTTTATACAGTTACAGAACCATTTGTGATTTGAATGTCACATCTCCTTTAACGAACGCCGACCCTATGGTCCCAGTAACTCAGTTGGGAACTGAGCCTTTACGCAATGGTTGCCTATACCTCGTTTCCCATTGGGTCGAACTGTTTTTGTGAGTGCGATTACATCGTAAAGATAGATTTAGCTTAATTAACTCGGAACAATATATTTGTCTGCTAATTACCTAAATATATTTGGTGCTTGTTTGACCTCGCCATCTAAAATACATGAATAAACCGTTATTTTGCTAGTGTGTTTTTTCAGAATATATAATATTGTACACTTGAACATTATCTCGATATCAACAAAGTATTGTCCACTGCTAGGTGACTTGATTCGTGTAAGTGTTGACATTCGACTGCCGCTCGAACACATAGATAGGCCTACTGTATTTCACAAGTCCAAATCACGCTCAACATTAAAGGGCAAAATTAATAAATGTATTTATTTCGAAGCAGAAGCAAATCAACAAAATGATACAACTTGTAAAGTGTTACGGTTAACTTTTGTCCCACATAGTTGAAAGTGTAAAACACCCGACACAACGTGAGTGGCTATTGCAAAATAGATCAACACCAATCATAGTATTTCTTGACCAATTAATTGATTAATTAAATTCCTAAACAATAATCCTATATACGACTAATTCCTTACACAATATTTTTTATTTACTACTATGTGTGACAGAGATAGATCAACCTGTCTTTATAACTTGTGTTTTTACATATAAATGTTATCTACATATACTATTTGTATTATTACATATTATCCAATTTTGTTTTTTCGTTTAAAATGTAACATTTTTTTCTTATATTATGACATAAAGTTATTAGTGATATATGAAACAAGTCCAAAGTACTCTTTGATATTTGCGCAAATCTAACCAATAAAGGTTCATTAGTTGCAGACTTTTTTGGTAACTAAACGTGAGAATCGGAACAAACACAAATAGGCGAGGAAAGAACTTGATTTGATTATTACTTTCACTTTTTTAAATGTATTTTTATGTTTTCTCTAAGCCAGATTACGTTTTGACGCAATCAAACAAGTGATGCGAGTATTAATAAAACAGATCCAACGCTTTTTACTGAATCCAAGGCGCCTGTGAACCACTTCTATGGATTAATACACTCCCCGCTATACGGTTGTTTTAGCTGACGCCATGACAGTTACGTCAGCTGCTCGGCCGCCATGACTGTGCTGCTAGCCGTGTGCTGTTGCTGTTGTTTTTCCTATTGATAAGCATGGGAGTGGGTGTACGCGGTCCCATAATTAGCGTCTGTCGATATTTTATTCCGAACTCGTAGTTTTTATATTGCTTTAGTAGCATCAATATGCTCGTTATGGCTCTTTTTACACTCCATAGCGGTTCTAAAACAGTAATTGAACATTGAATGTTGCAGAGAAGTGAGGTGACCAATCTGTCAAATGTCAATATGCCTAGGTAGTAGGCATACGCCTAGCCGCAAACAGAGGCTTAAAACTATCCATATTTATGTGATTGAGCTTATTTTGCTTGTTAAATATTATCTCGACGATATTGTCGATGTCAGGTTCTAGTAAAATCTCAACTGTAGATTCGTTTTATTGAATAAAAGAATCTAGATATTTTAGTTTGTGAACCAAGGGTCGGCCTATGGACCTAGACCATTGATTAATCAATGCCTAGACCATAACAACCATACGGTATAGGCTTTATTTGCCCGTCCATTATTGGTTTTTGATCGAATATCCATCAAATGTAACTCAAACACTGACATTTTAGTTTTAGGCCTAAGCCTATAGGCTCTAGTTCTGTGAATTCTAGCTGTGCAAGACCTGGGCCTAGGCCTACCGGTACTGCAAGCTAAAAGGCTCCTCGCCAATTGCCAAGATTGAACTTCATAATGATGTGGTGTACCGTGTACACATGCAGTGTTGACACCAAATAACATAGGCCTAGATAGTTCAAATTATAATTGTTATAACATCCTTGCGTAGATCATCGCGTCGACTCACGGAAAATGACTGGTTCTAGGCCTAGGAAGCCGAGGCCCTATCCTTTGTCGTGAAAATGAAGGGCTAGCCTAAATAACTTCCAATTTACAAAAATGCCCATGCCAAATAATTCTACGTGCTAACATACATAAATATCGATGATATCCTCATCAATTATAAATTAAGCCTAGGCCTAGGAAGGCAAAGTGAAAACCTACATGACAGCACAAACAAGTTGCTGTGTCCCTCCCACAGTTATTTATTTCATCTAACGAGTTTTAGGGTAGGTAGTATTATAGTAGCATATATTTTCAACATCTACTAATTACGTGGATGCTGTTACCTCCTACAAAATTTCGCAAATTACCAAGATGAATAAATCAAATAGGTGTTTCATAGCATCCTTTATCATGTGCTGCATGGGGAGTGGGGGGAGTGGTTAGTTTTAGCAGCACTTTCATGGCCGCTCGTGACGTCAGAGCAAAGATGGCAGCGCCCACAAATCTCTACTAAAACAACCGTATACAATATACAGCCGGCCGATACTTTCTAAGAAGTTTGATAAGCCGCGGTGGCGCATTCAACGGCTTCAGCGCGTCCTAGCGAGCGCTCAGAGAGATATCCGCTAATAACCAGGACACGGCGGTATCGCTAACAATAATAAGTTCAATTTATTTATAATTTAATTTAATTAATTTATAATTTTTCAAACGCCTATCTTTAGAACGGAAGATTCTCGAAAGTTCGCAATGAAATCCATTATACTTAGACATTCACAAGTTCTTTGAAATAACATGCTTCTCTTTATTCATGATTATAAGAAGGAATATAATAGGCATAAAATACGCCCGAATGGCTTGGAAGTTCTCGGGATGAAATAATCTTATGTCAATTCTCCCAGCAACGTCTTGATGACTCATCAAAATCTCACGGATGCCAGAGGAACAAAGGAGGCAGTGGAGTGGGTGTTTGGTTCTGTCTCATTTCAAGAGTTTATAAAAACAAAATCACACATTTAAATTGGTTCGTGCTACCTTTATTTTACTTCACACACTCATATAATTAATAAGGTATTTCGTACTGCGAATTACTTAGGTTTTTATATTTTCGGATGTTGTTCTTTCTCTCTCAGATTCATCTTTCAATTAGTTAATTGGCTATGACATTTTAATACAAAAGCTGTGTTGTTGTTTTCTTGTTTAGTAGCGAGTATTATGTGATGTCCTACTATGTGAATCCGATAATATGTTATTGAATTCAATACACATTATTGCACTAATTGATTCGTCAGTCGAAGAACTATTTTAACAACATACAAATTACACTATCATCTGTTATTGAATTTCAGTTAGTTTGAATGGAAAATGTTGGTGTAATTATTATATGAAACATTGGTTTGCTAAATGGATCTGCTACACGGCAGGCAAGGAATACCATACAAAAGGCTATGAACAATCGTGTGTTCCATTATAAATTCCAACAATGTCTTTGCCGATGTATTTGATGAGGTCTTTGCCTGACTTCGCCTTTCTGCATAAAATAGTGAATATAATAATCGCTTGTTCGTTACTACCCTCGCTCGCGTACGTTACACCAGGCTTAGGTCGACGATAGCTTTGTATTTCCAACCTAACAAATGCAGTATTCATATTTTTAAACACTTTTATTAATTGGATTATGTCAACGTACACTAATGTTTTAACAATACTCAAAAGAGCGTTGATATTTTTTATGACCCCATTCAAAGTCTTGAAAATGCTTTTCTAATGCAGCTGTGAAGCGCTTTGATGCTCCCACTATTGTTCTCGACCGCTATTATTTTTACGGTATTGCTAGGCTTCAAAGTTGTAATTTACATTCTGTTAAGTTTTTGTTTCAGTAGTTACGTTTTATTTCATTTATTAAATTTGTTAAATGTTTGTTTGTACCTTGAAGATGTGGATTGCATCACACTATAGAGTAATTTTATAATGCATTGTGTATTTAAAACAAATAATAATCCTCATAAGGCAATATTATCGGTGCAAGTCAAGAAATAAGGCGCGATTGGGTATCTCGTTTTGGTCTGTAATTGGCTGTCACTGATTCAATCGTTTTGCAACAGAACCAATTTCATTTTAGTTAGGCCTATAGGTAGAGACCTAACGACAGATAGAAACACATCAGCAAATAGAGTTGAGCGGTTGAGCCTGTGACCTAACAAAATATCGTCTCACTCGTCATCACTGATCAACGACTACGTTGCTGTACGTTGCAGGGAATTGCGCTGTGGACTAGTGAGTACTGAGTACTGAGTTAGTACTGAGTACTGTATGTACTCTCCTGTCATAGCTTAAGAAAAACAAAGACGCCTTCTGTTTCAAGTATGTTTGTAAATATCGCTCTATCACTGGTAAACGCGGAGAAACTTTCCAACACTCCCACTTTAGCTTTACAGAAACTTCAGATCTTCGGACGATTGCATTACACCGTTGTCTATTGCGCATACTTACTTTTCCATACCTAGTGAAGAGAATACTTTTGAAGGACTGAAACTGCAGCGTTGTAGAGAGAACGCGGTATCACCTGGCGTTTGAAAGGTTTGAGGGAAGGGGGTGTATGAGTCCTGGACAGTAATAGTCCCCGAACTCAGCTTTGAGGGAACGTTCCAATGAATAACACGCTCCTGGGTTCTATTGACAAATCATAACTGGTCAAAGAACGTTTCATCTCTGAAGCGAATAATAAGGTCTTGGTCCTACTGAACGCCTACATGAAAAACACCACGCATGTGAATTTATGATGTAGGTACAGAATAACAATTCACTGGACTTGTAATGAAAACAGTTTGCCATCCGTCGTGTAGCTGCTTGCTAGTCCTCAATTGTCCCATTTGAGCTGTTTTCCTTCAGAACGATCACATAAATGATAAACAATCGAGTAATTCAGTGCTTAAAAAAATAATGCCTTATTGATTTTTGTAATTACATTAGAAATAGTTTGTCTTGTAAACGTCTACGATCTTTCCTTTTGTTTCCGTGAGTACTCTCCATTTGGTGGGATTTATATTCATTTAGCACCCCGGGGTTTGTATAAGAATGTTAAAGATTGTAGAAGAGGGGTTAACGGAAGGATAATGACAAATAACACGAAAAAGTTATCCGTGAACATATTCCCTCCTAGTTATAATACAGTAAAGTGCAGTGGTGCCAAGTTGCATAGACGACGCAAAGCAGTTTATTAAAACAGCTTAACAGTAGGCCTAGGCTACGTGAGAGTGTTCGCCAATAGTGTTCTATGCGACATTGTTCAGAAAATGACGCATTTCACTTGATCATGCTGTCGAGCTGGGACGCTGAGCATCCCAAAACAATCACGAGATGTGAGCTGAACTGCGCTTTTCCCTTGACTGGATGACGTCATTTCATTCTTTGCAAAGATATATAAAACGGAAGTATTCACAGGCCATAGTCAATAGTGTCGTGAGTAACTTGCATCTACAAGTTTTAAGATATTTACGTGCGGGCTCTACAGATAGGTACCTAATGAAAGTGTGTAATAGTTGTATACATTTTTATACAATAACTTAAAAAATACTTACGTGCTATTGGTAGTAGAAGGGCCAAAAAGCAGATAATCCAGGACATTTGATGTAATGTATAAATACTATGAGAAAAAAAGAAAGTCAAACCATTCCCCAGATTGATAGCTTATAAACATTATATAAATCCGAACGATAATTTCAACAGAGGATGACCTAAAGGTTTTCTTTCGGAGCATGATTAATACATTCTTGGACTAATTAGACTATTCCTGTTTTATCAACAAATTCTCTGTCAATGCATTCAAGATAATGTTGCTTGAAATGAAATTTCAACTTTATTTTACTTGTCTACTTTAATGAGTTTTGTCAGTATATGATACTGGGATATTTATAAACGGTGACTTCGGTAACGTCACAACAGACAAGAAGACAAGAAGTGGTGTAATCTACTCCACATATGAGTTTTCGTAACTGAGTTTATAAGTAACAAATGCTGAATTATAGATCAACCAAGAAGAGCTGCTTTTTTGTGAAATAGGTTTCTCTTCACACAACTAAAATGCATGTTGTGCAACAAAGATGTATCAGAAAGATAAGAAAGATACTAACACTGCGAAATAAAGAAATGCTTGATATAAATAAAGACATCTACAAAACCATATTTTCCGGGGTACACCTACTTACATCAACTGGAAACTCACCAACTGCTACCTGAAAATGGGTCAAGGGGTGTGTTGTCGGAATATCACCAATGCGGATTCTCATAAACGCTGGAACTCGCCCACTGCAGATGTCACCTAACCTAACCCAACCTAACCCAACTTAACCTAACCTAACCTAACCTAACCTAATCTAACCTAACCTAACCTAACGTAACCTAACCTAACCTAACCTAACCTAACCTAACCTAACCTAACCTAACCTAACCTAACCTAACCTAACCTAACCTAACCTAACCTAACCTAACCTAACCTAACCTAACCTAACCTAACCTAACCTAACCTAACCTAACCTAACCTAACCTAACCTAACCTAAGCCGTTGATGACCTTCCGAGTTTGGGACTTGACCACACCAGTAAAAAACCCGCGTTGGGGACTTTCCGAGCCGTCGTTGAGGGGTTTCCGAGTGATGGGTTTGGGGTTGATGAGTTTCCGGGTTCCCATTTTCCGGAAGGTTCTTCATCCTGTCTGTAATAGATACCAAATGATTAGTTGCAAGGTCATTGAAAGGGATGGATGTTTATATCCAGGCAACAGACCGGCGCGCGCCCGGTGGGGTATAACGGCACTTCTAGAGACGCGCTGATCCATTGGTCCGTGATAGATGCAAGACGCAATGTCCAGGAAACTGGATCCATTTGATGGCCCATTGCCCGGCAAGCAGACAAGACAACGTTCTGTTTACGAGCGCACTTTTTCTATTTTCATGCATCGATGCGTCGGAGAAGTTTCCAATAGCGAAATAAATATGTTTTCATGCAATCGTGATCGGCGTAACATTACAGCGACTTTCAACTTCTAAACTATCACATCACATCACTTTGTGTGTGAGATATCCACAGTGTTGGAGAGTAATAAAACTAAGTTAGCTTGAAGATATTGCGAAACTTTGGAGAGTTGTGACTATAGAGTATCTACCTGACATGTCAAACTTGATGTATTCATTGCTTCAAGGAGACCGCGAGGTATAGAATTAATGTCGGATTAGTGTACGGCATGAGGACCTCGCCCCCTCCTACCCCCCCCCCCCTCTCTGTATCTCTGTGATATTATCAAACTATGAAGGTCAGTGAGCCAGCATCCTGCTTCTAAGTTTCATGAGAAAGGAAGCAGCAAGTGGTCACACGCACAAGACTATTATTGGAAGTGCAAGCGTCAAGTACATTTTCAACCTGTTGAAATTAATTTGTGCAAAGTAAACAAAATGTATTATTATGCACTAAGAATGTGTTGCTTTTCTTTTTGCATGCATGACGAGTTTGACGTGTATGACCCATAGGATGTGTTGTGTAGTTTAAGATACGTTAAAGTTGTTAGATTGCTGTACAATATAGCATTTTCTTCGCGCGCCAGGTTACAACTAAAGCGCGCTAGTAGGAGTACATCGTGGCAAGTGGAGGGCGGGTGGTTTGACAGTGGTTGGGGGGAGGGGAGGGTGGACATGATTCACCAACAACACAAATGTTTCCTTGCCTCGACTACAAACGATCCAGACAGTATAACACATCTGATTTTATTATTTGTACGATATATTGATCACTAATGTCTTCAAGAAAATCTACCATTCTCAACAATACAATGTTACCGAATGTGAGGATCAGTTCTGAATGCTTTATAGAAAGCATCTCCTTCCAAAATGTAATAAATTAACGCCTTGAACCTTAACAGTTCTCAGCACTGTATGAAAATAATCATCCCGTTTATTAGTAAAGTTTGGCAAAGCGAGGGCGTCCCGTGGAATTACCCTCTAGATATTATCTCATACATAGAAACAGTCTCAGCGAACCATGACTTGAGCTGTAAATTATCAGAGTGTTGTGAGTCAAGTAGAATGTCTGTTTAGAACGCTACAAGTCACACATGTTTAGTTGACATCATTATGGTACTTTGCTTCAGTACTGTGTTCAGCCCAAGTGCGTCGCCGTCTAACTTACAGGCACACGCGTCATATTTCTCAGAGGCTTTTGTATGAAAGCATAGGAACTGTGCTTGTTCTTTAAAATTAATACAATACGGTTAGAAACAGCAATAATACGTCTTCTATATAATTATTGTGGCCAATCAATATTTTATGTTCATTATCATCACATTAGAAGTGGTTTTTAAAATATAATATATTTTCAGGGGAAACATTGTGTTTCAAACGTCCACATATACTTGGAAAGCACAAGTTAAATTACTTTATCATTCAATTAGTTAATAACAAAATAATAATTGGATATTTTCAGAAGTTACTTAAAAGTTTCTGTATTTGTTGGAAAACAAAATGTGTGGGTGCTTAGCCTGTAAACTTAATTTTAGAAAGTGTCCATATTTTTCAGAGTTCATCTGAGCCAACTTTGCAAGTTTCAGAATTACTATCTTGACACTCAACCCAAACTAATAACAAACACAAAAATACACACAAACTAAAATATGAATCAATTTCGCATATTCAGTAATATGATCACACATTATGCTACGGTTTACTATGTGTTCTTAATTTGCGTCATAATCCCTCATGATCTTGAAGAATACGATTGCAGTAATAAAGACATAAATCAACAAGGATCAATATTGTATCTACATTTTAAGGTATTTGCTTAATTGCTTGAGATATATTGCAACGACCCAGGCTTTTGGGCGTTGGTATATTGACCAATTCTACTTGATTAATTAATTAATTTGATAGTTTTGTAGTTTGATAGTTTGATTAGGTTGATAACAACCTTGCTGGTTATTATCCAACTGTCACACTATGACATAAAGGTAATCTAGTATGTCATGTTTGTCGTTGTGAGAATGTCAACACGTCTACTTCTCTTCAGACAACGTGAAACAGTCCTGCGCTCATCGCTATCGCACTCTGTTGCTGTTGTTCCCGAAGACTGTTTGTCCGAGAGCGCAAGAGCAAGACGCAATCAGGCATTGTTTGTGCAGCTAACCGCGGGGCAAGATTAGATTAGAGCAACAAGAAGCCACTTACCAAGATTACTGGTTGGTCTGGCCAACATTCACCTCGCGGACGAAATAATTAAATGTGCTTGTGATACGGAAGGAAGTGTACAAGACCATGGCTGGTTGGGTTTATACATTCAAAAGATAACAATAATAGTGAAGCTGAGCTGGTTTGGTACCTACTGTATTATCTTTTGTGGTTGAAACTTAATTTACAAATCATTGTTTTTTGCTACAAGCAAAAACAAAAATATATATCTTTGCGGAAGTCCATATACCATTGTGGGTTTTACCTGGATGTTTCTCTGCATTCAAGATCGTAAAGAACTGCATGTCCCCCCCCCCCCCCCCCCCCCGCCCCCGCACCAACCACCCACCACTTTTGGATGTTGATCGAGTGGACATGGAAGCAGCGAACTCAGTAATCACTAACAAGAAACTGTTACGAGGGATGGTATTTTTTTTTAAAGAAAAACATCTAATCTAGAAATGTACAACTTGACGGCAATTGATTAAGTTAGTTTTGTTCACATTGCCTAACTCCATGCATCCTTATCTCACTTTATTTTATTTCTACTTCTGATTATATGTTCCATATATTCCAATCTTAGTACTTATCTACTTTTTTTCTCGTGCACTTGCTTTGCTACCTTTGTGTCTGAACTTGTGCCCAGTTGAACATATTTACGTTCCATTAAACTTTTCCATAACCTTCTCTTTTCGTTTGCATTTTCAAGTACTTCCTCATTTGCTTATCGATCCCAGCGGTCTTCAACATTCTCCGGTTCAAAGATAGTAAGATATACCTGGTTCCGGTTGCTCCATATTTCGAGTGCTTTAACCGTGTTTACTGTTATGATATAGTAACTCCTTCACATCCGAGCATGTCAATACAGTATATATATATATATATATATATATATATATATATATATATATATATATATATATATATACACCTAGTTTTTCAAAAAGTTCTTCCTAGTGTCAACACGAATATTTCTTGACGTCAACATATATTTGTTTTTCTAGACTGCATAGATCTTTGCGATTTTCTGTGAACTTTAATGCGTTCTGTGCGCAGTTAAAGGTACACTTAGATAAAATATTTATTCGGGTTGATTTGATTTCTCCGTGGATGATTGGTGGGTTCCATGAAGAAAAACCGTTATTCCCGCACTAAATGCTTAGCAGGCTGTCAAAATACCGGGCCATGCACGTTCGTTACTAACTAGTAATTACGAATGTTGCACAACTGTCAAATCATTTGTAGTCACCACTCACCTGTCTTCTTGAATTGTTTGGTTTGTCCATCTACGTATTTACATTTCACTTTCCACAAAAACTTTATGGTCGCAGTCCTCGGATAGACAGGAGCACCAACACCGGAAGGCGACTGTGTGTGTGGGAGGGGGGGGGGGGGGGTTGAATGTGATAAAGTCAACTCCCCCACAGTACAGGACAACCGCAAGGACAGATAAGCCCAGGTCAGATACGGTCAACCACTGAATAGCATAGCAGCAAGGGGCACTTTATACTCTCGAACCGGAAAACGCAATCTTCTTAGATGTTTGGTTTCCTTATAGTAAAAGCGACATAAGGGGGGAGGTAGCAATTGTTTGCCTGGAATACATTATACCTAGAATATAGACGATGTTCCGGTGTGTTGAAGCAGAACCAAATATGTAGTTTATGACAATTGTGGTTTCCTCTAGTTCTTCTGAATGGAATGAATGGCTTGCTTAGAAAACATGTATACAGGTGTTTGCGCAATCCTTTGTTTTGATTCATATTCCTCGTCTTTCGTTATCTCCTACCCCTCGCTGTGTTATCGCAAGACACAGTCGTAAACTTCAAGTACAGTCGTACACATAACAGCATCGTCTCTCGTTCAGTGACAACACAACCGACCTCTGCTCGACCCCAGACGGGGTCACTCCGCTATTATCGCATCCTTCGAGCTGTTTCTCTTTCTATTCTATATATCATGTCTTTGTCTTTACTTTCAGCATCGTCTCCCGAGTCATATGGTATTACAACATCGCCGTAACACGCAGCCAATAACATCCAGGCAGCGATCAACACTCTAAGTAAGTTTAACTATTCTCACTTCTCATTTACTCAGTCCATCTTCTCGCTCAGGCTACTCGGCCCAACAACAGGTATGGAATGAATTGTATTTAAAACAGTGGTTGCGTTCGAAAACAAATTAACGTCAAGATGTCAATGAAGAACCTTTTTTATATTCTATTATGTCTTCATAGTATTAAACTCATTTCATTGCCACTGATAATTAATATATTTCCGTATCTCGTGATGGATAACCTATAACTTATGTCCGATTACAAGAAATACAGAGCTTGTTGTAGACAATAGCGACATGGTGCTTAGCTCTGTTATAAGTGTCCACTCACTATGGTTTAGTATAGTCGGGATGTTGAGTGGGCAGTTTCAGGCCGCGAAGCTGCGAGGGAGTCAATAGATGATTGCCAGATATTAATACCTGCGGAAATAACTACGGTATTATAAGAGCGCACAACAAGCAAAATGAAAGTTATTGATAATCGAAAGGTAGACTGCATTTTGCATTAGATTACATTTGCATGCATTTTGCATTTTGGTATACGAAAATAGTTCAACATTTGATAGTATTGTATATAAAAAGCGAAATGATGAGGGACCGTGAATAGTATTCACTTCTACTAAGGCTGCGTGAACACACACGAAGCAGGTTGAAGGACTTTGCGAGAAAGTAACTAATCTACATGATTTTCATTCGCACAGTAAATAAAACACACTTGCGTGCAATTTAATTTTATAAATGCATAGTTTATTTCACTGCAGGGATTTTACCGTTCTCTCGAGTTTTAATGGGAATAAAACGCTAAACAAAAAATAATTTCAATTTCAGAATTGCTGCTACGTTGCATAACGTGCGCCAAACGGCCACAGCATGTTATCTTACCTGCTATATGAAACCAATTACACCCTGACGCGTGGGTCTATCTTTGTCTCTGTGCTTTATGAATACACCGGCGGAATATTTACATACCATTACGTCTAGCAATAGTCGTGCATGGCTCTCTGCCCGTTCAAAATGAACAATTTGGTTGTAAAATGTAAAACCACAAGTAAGATAGACTAAGCTTATTATTTTTATGCTCGGTTAAAGGAAAATATTTAATAACTGGGGTAACAGAAAGTATAAAACCAGCTCCGGTTGTTTGTGAAGTAATTGGTTTGTGTAATTAAATTAGCTGGACTCTTAATTACCTTGTTTTTAATTTCCCTTCTAAATAATTTGTAAAGATGAAATCATTTTACCAACGTGCCTTACAAAATCTTCGAGGCATAAACGTTTCAGAGAGAAGCATAATCTCACCTGCTACAGAAAGCATCGATTGAAAGCAAATCCAGAATGAAATCTTAAATCATTATTAAACAAAAGAACGTTCTTGCTTCAGTTTATTTCATTTTTACCTGTTGATCAGCAATGCTGAAGTAAAGTGGCTATATAAACGGAGAAGCCTGAAAGTTTACACCTACATCGTTAGCGAACAAAGGCGATATGGTGGGGGGGGGGGGGGGGGGGGTAAGACGTTTAAACAGCCCCGAACTAAAGTGTGAAGTTCCTTTCAACGATGCTTTTCCACAACACTGTGATTTAACCGTTCTACATTTTCGAGTTGTGTAGTTAAATTATAAACGCCTCATTTAATCTAATCAAGTTGTCAATATAGCGCCAGTGTTTGTGGATAAAACTTTCGCACGAATAACAATATTGGAAGAAAGAACCGACAGTTCAATAACGAATCTCAAATCAAGCACTCTAACAATGAAACCGCCTCGTTCGTAAAGTAATCTTAGCCTAATTCTTAACACTGAGAAGATCTTTAAACAACGTTTGGTAGTGTTTGAAAGATGACCCTGATTATTAATTTCCTTATTTATAATAATTATTGTTTTGTTTTGTTTTTTTTGCAAAAGTAATCGTTATTTGTAACTGCCTCGCTGTTCATGCCTATATGTGGTAGAATTAGCACGACGGAAATTAACGGCATCCTAGAAACTTTCAATTTGTGGAAACGCACGGCACGTGGAATCCAAAGACTTAGAATGAGACGCTAGTTGTGTAGTCTGTACAATGCTACTATGAGTGCCAGGCGCTTGCCTTGTCCATGTGTAAGAATAAAACACATGTCTTAAGGCTATCTATCACATCTTAGTATCAGCTTAATGCGCTGCATAGTTCACATAACCAAAGCAGCCCTTAGAACAAAACGTACCGACTAGTTATTTACCGCGGCTACATGTCATACAATCTACCGGATTTATATGAAAAACGGTCGTACGTGTCCTGAAGGCGAATGCACAGACCCGGGGGATGAAAGACTTCCGGAGCGATCGAAAGCAAGAAGGCAGTGAGCGAGGAGATACCAAATCTCTCCGCCAGGTCGCGCGTTACCTTTGGGAATCCCCACTACACCGCCGCCTTCAACGTCCGTCCTACGGGGATGCGTGGCCTTGATAACCTCAAAGGGCCAACAACTTCTTTGGGGGCGATACAAGCCGAGATAACTTTCTCGATGTGGAGACAATTATGTGAGTCGAACTAGAAAAGAACGAGAGGAAATTGTGTGTGATTGTTTTTTTTTTCTTTCTTAAACGAGTGAGCGATTATCTCCCAGTTTTCGGTTCGTTACCAAAGTAAAGCGGCGAAATATTTCTACTACAGGTCAACGGTTTTAGATGGCTTTTTAACACCTAAATCAACGGATATAGAACTTTTCTATACTTGCTCGTCCCAACATATCTATGAGGTATTTCTATTCCTTCGAACAATGTCGTCTTTAGTTTGGTTTTCACTTACACGTCCCACACACACAAGTCCACGATCTTGGCAAATTATGTTGTTAACAATGCCATCCTCATTGTTTGTGTCATTCGATGTCTTGCAAAGTGTGTCTACTCTTCATGTTCGGCCTGCATACCCCTCCGCTGATGTAGCGCTAGTCGCGTCGAGTAGCAGACAATCATGCTCGCTGCTTAACATGGCCGGGAACCTATTTATGGCAGGACCTTCCTCATTTGAAACAGTTCCTCACGTATGACATATGAGAAGTCAAACGTTAGCTCGTCCTTAGCTATGGATGTTTTATGTCACATGAGTAGGTGGAAGTAGAGTGAAAGGAAACCTGCTGAATGAAGATCTCTACTTACAGATTCCGTTGACCTTTCACGGGGATGTTTAGGCTTACCGGGTATACAGATTATATACGATAACATCCACCGACTTGTTACTGGTGGTCTTATAGCAAAGCCCTCCTGAATATTCCCGACTGCAATAAGAACTAGAACCTATTATATTCCTAGAATTTCCCTCGACACCCAGGAGCCGCGGTATTACCTAGAATCATCCCCCCCCCCCCCCCCCCCCCCCGGCGAGACACCAAAACAGTCACGTTGGAGTCCCAGCTCAACCGCTGTAACCAGACTTCAACTGGTCTGACGTCATAAACTGAATTGTTTCGAAGGTCGACGCTGGATTGTACCGTGTAATGCGTAGCCAATGTATAGAGATTTAATTATTGCATTAATTATACTGCATAATTAGATACAATACTAGGAGTAGAAACGATGTTTTTGTGGTACCCATAGGAGGAAGAATGTATTTGAAAATAATAGGCCTAAGGGTTTTCTTATACAGCGAAGGAATGACAGAATGACAATCAATATTAATGAAGTACAACATGACTGGAAGTACCGAGGCATTCATAGTCAAAGCCATCATTATTTTAACACTACTTTTACTATGGTGGACAAGGATTTTATGTTTTAGAAGTTTTTTTTTTCCAGCCTGTGGGTATTTACAGATGATTTCTATTTGTTTCTATCAATGTGTATACAAATGTGAGGCTTAGAGTCAAACCCAAACCATGTGTTCAAAACGTTACTTTTAAATTTAGTCAAAGTTTATACACATCCGATTGATTTTGTGACGTTGTAATTGATTGTTTACACGTATTTGTACGACATTCGATACAGCTCAACTAATCCCGCAGTTACAGCTTTTATACACATCTGCAATAAAAGGGACGTATCAATAAAATCACGAATTCAACAAAAATGATCGCAAAAAATAAAACGAAGAGAAATGGCTGCCACTAGACTCAACAACTAGAAATTAGTTTTAACTATAGTCACCATTGTGTTGTGTGGGAAGTGGCACAATTGTTCAGAGGTAGCGAGCGAGACCCTAGCTCGGGGGTCACGTATTCGATCACATCATCGACAATCCTGGTAAACGATTAGCAGTTAGATTGATTAATCGAAATATTTTTTTTATAATTCGTGAAATTTACTATTTTCAAATACTGCTGAAAAGCATTGCTTGGTTTTAAACTACTAAACAAATAAACTGGTAAAAATGTTAAAATGCCAATTAGTTAGTTACTTATTTAAATTAATTTGAAATATAATATAACATTTATTACTTACATGATTGCCTACTAAATTACCACGTTAAGTAGTCTTTTTATCACTCGCAGGTCGTTAAACATGCTAGCATAAAAACGTCCGTCTATTTTTAAAACAATTATCCACCCGACTTGTCCTGAATTATAAACACATTTAAGAATGCATCCTGTAATGTTTAGATCATTGACTTGAGATTAGTGGCACAATGATGAACAATGTTTGTAACCCACGAAACCAGCATTCAGGTAATCAAGAGAATACATCAGCGTCTAAAAACTCTCTCGATACATTTGAACGGGAGTATTTCAACTCGGCCGTTGCTTGAAAATGGACAAAGCGAAATGTCTCCCAGAGAGAAAGACGACACAAGTTGCGTTATCCGTTTCTTCCGTAGTTTTAATCCATTTAACGTCAGAACACAATGGATCTTCCCCGCTGTATTCTTTCCAATGTACTGAATCTCTGGCAAGGAAAACATCCACGTAACCCAGAGGCCGATGTTCCAGGCAGCATCAGCTTTGGTCTGTGAGTGGAGAGGGAAGCAGTTCTCTAAATAGGGTGCATTCACGTATTTCGCATGGTGGCCACAATGCCATATGATTGGTAGTTCATTGTTACTATGTTTCAGCTGACGTTTGATGCCAATTCAACTGTTCTCTAACTTTGGTTTGCTATTATTACTTAAAATCAACATAAACAAACTCTTTTGTCTCGATTACTCTTTTAATCGTTTACAAAAGCATACAATAATCATTTTCGTACACTTTATCGGGGGATATACGTACTCAAACTTGTCACATTTCCCCGTAAACAAAATTATTCGTTTTATATTCTGACAGCTAAATGAAACTTGAAATAGTAGTATAGGTGGCCCCAATATGGCCGATCTGACGTCACGTGAATGAATGTTTCATCTACCTTCAAACTAAATATTCAAGTGCCCGCTAACTAAAATGATGCACAAGCTCCACATAAACCTTCAGTGGACTTATTGTTTATTTTTACACAGTCTACGTTTTACTGCGTAGTAAAGTACCCTTAATGCATTAATATGTAAATAAAAAGAAATGCATTATCGTTTCATGTAAAGTACGTCTAGACCCTAGACGGATTATGTTGAATAATGAAACTAAGAAGCAAAACTGCTTTATAGTTAAAATGACATTTGGCGAAATAAAACGAGAGTAAGGTCGATGCTACCTTAGAATAGTTCGATCCGGTTTGATGCGGGGCACAACTTTCCTAGACCAACGGAGGGATACGTAGATTTATTGAAATATGGAAATAACTAATCGATTTTTAAAGTGGATAAATATAATTGTCAGCGCTTTCTTTCTACGTTGGCGTGAATTCCATCCATTCATGAAAAGATATGTAACACCATTTAAATGTTTGCATAACTTTACTATTGTAACAACGTAATGTAATGTCAGTTGTTTCGTTAAAAAAACGAATGTTGTACCTTCATTACGAACCCATTCAAAAATATGTTTTTGGCCTGGACTTACTGTGGTCTGAGTGGACTGTGGACTAACTGTGGTCTGAGTGGTCTGTGGACTTAATGTGGTCGGGTGAATATTCATTCTAAAATGTAAGCTATAACACTGCAACTTCTTGCTCTACTACAAATATAATTACACATAAGCGAGAAGCTCATTAACTGTAAATATTAGGGATGACATCGGGTATCCGGGTATCCGGGTTACCCGAATCCAAAAATTACCCGAATCCGTTCTAAGGATTCGAATCTTGTTCTGGTACATTTTTAGTTGAATTGTTGTATGCTTGCACAATGCGCCAACAATGGTGATAACAAAATGACCTGTTTCCTTTCAATAAAATACTTTCCCGCTCCGTTATGTACCCATTATCGGCTTGATTAAAAATAGACTAAGCCTATTTTATGTGGTGTGATTGTTGCGGGCGAGTTCTGGTTTGCCTGTGCTCCCACTGGCTCTCGGCCTACCCCTTCCCGACTGATTCACTGGCTGACAGAACGCACGCTGGCAGCTTCTGCCACGGGCGGTCAATGGCCTTCAAATAACATGTTGAGCGACGTGATTTACACTTCTAGGATTCGGGTTACCCGAATCCTTGAGGGGCTGGAATCGAATCCAGATTTTACTACCCGATGTCATCCCTAGTAAATATGGAACTAAGGCAGCATTATGCGACTTATCGCTAATTAAGCACGCATGAAACTGATTACTCAATAACTTTAAGCTATTTTCTTGAAACTTTCTTAAAACAAACGGGGCTCATAGCTGCCTAGACATCGCAAATATTAATATGAATAGTTGAAAATATTTTATTTTGTATGATTATTATTATTATTATTTGTATTCATAATATAATAACCAAGACTATTGGTAATAAATGGCGCAGAAAAAGACGAGTGTACGAATACAATAGACAACGAAAAATAAGATGAATGATAAATTTGTATTAAAAAAATAAAGTGCTTTTTACGTAAATAATCACAAAATAAACAAAAATACACAAATAACTGGCTGTTCTGAAAGAGGAAGCAGAGTGTTTTTTTTCCTTTTCTTTGTGAGGGATTTTTTTGTTGCGAAATAAAAGACCTGAAGAAGTAAATTAGAAAAGTTAGAATCTCGGCTCAGACTAAACTTTTTTTATGCTTTGACCTAATTTCTAAGTCACGCGTTTAGCAGACGGGTACAGCAAGCTAGTCTGGTGTTGGTTGGTTGGTATACAGTTGTTTTACTTTCCTGTTTTTACCTTACGGCCGATTTTTTAAATTTTTGACGGCTCATGGCATTCTTTGCCCCACTGGTTTACACGCAAAGGGTTAAATAGGTATGTTAGCCTGAGTGGTTTCATTTTTACAGTGGGCGTTTCGATTAATCCCTGCAATGAGGCTACACACAAAAGCTCTTTAACTGAAATACATGCTGCATGTCCGCCCTTGTTACTTGAGGGAGGTACTGAGAAAAATGTTATCACTGGTGAACACTGTTTTAAAGCTCATCATTTTGATACCAGAAAATAACCAGCTAATCCTTGCATTCCAGGTTTGAGTCCTTGTTTTGTCATGAGTCGTTTTATCTTCATATATTACCCACTCACTGTCTCAGTTAGAATCGATGGCAAAATATGAGACGTTATATGGTATCATTATGCTTAACTGTGGAATGCGATTACATGAATGATTTAAAAGGGGAGGAAATCGCACGGATATTGTGTTTGTGTAAATAAGTGTTGACGAAGGGAGAAAATACTCTCAAGACAAACGTGGTGTATGTTAACCTACAAAACAAGCCTCAACCAGAAAGAGTTTGATGTTGTAATCTAATGTGACTCATTATTTAGTGATTGTAATATTATTTGTAGGAATCTCTATTGTAGGGGTAGAACCACACCACGGCTGTTAGTAATTCGTTTTTTTATCACTGAGAAATTACTTACAAAACTTCAGTCAAGATTGCCGGTAGCCAGAATCGAACAGCGACCTCTCGATTGGAGTCTCGCATGTTACCGCTTAGCCAACTTGTTTCTGTTTGCTGGTATGAACTTATTGAGGATAGCGCAGACTTCAGCTGCTCTCAGACAAGCCGGGGTTGGTGTTATACGAGTATATTGATGTACATAGTATTACCACAGAGCACTTTATGGCGCGTACTGATGTGATCAAAATGAACACGACTTAGAGAGTGATGAGAAGCTGTAAAATGCACAAACTTCATCAGTTCAAGTTAAATCACTGTTCATTACTTACTACGAAGTATAACTTTACAGTTGTATATTTCGTATCATAATCTTGTGATTGTTATAAATTGTTTCCTGAAAAAGGAAGAAGAATGACAATATCAGTGGAATATTCTCATACTTGTTGAGTACGTTTCACAAAAGAGAAAATTTAAAAACTGAGAAAGTAATTTCGCAAGAGGAACGCCCTCGTTTGTATTTTGTAAAGTTTTAATCAACTCTTGTTCCTTGTTGATTTGTAAACTTTTATCTTCTGACATTTCTTTACGGCAATATTCAACAGAGCCAGGGTTGCGCTACACAATAAAATTGCCTCAAGATTTTAACTCACATAAATCTCAATGTAATGTAGAAATCAAGCCAAGCACAGCGATAAAGTTTAGAGGTAATAGTGTTCAGGTTTATTTAAAATTCTCTGGGAGACTAAACCCCAAAAGTTTGAAACGGTGCACGGATATTAGGAAAAGAATGGTATTAAAGGGTCGGTGATAAGTGGCAGTTCAGTTGTGTTTGTTTACAAGTATTTGCCATGTTGCAGTTACATACTTAACATCATTTATTTATTAAGGCTATAGGTCCGTCATTTGCAGCATGATGTTTTAATATTGTCGTTGTCAGTGAACATAAATATCTAAACTTTTGCACAGTTCTTAAATTTGTGCGATGTGTGAGCATTATAAATACACACGCCAAGTTGGAAAAATAATCACAGTTATTACGTTTTACGAATTTGTAAAATGCCAGAAACCAGTATTTACATGAATTTTTTTAAATAATATTCTATTTTACTGAAACGTACCAGTATCCAAACCTTTACAGAAACATTTTAACGTTGATAACTTTTAGATATAATTATAATCTAATGACTATTAATATATCTGCTTTTGGATAACACTTGCTCTTCGATTTTTATGTGTGGTTATCTTATTATTATCTCGTTTGTCTCCATTACATAACCTTTAGTTGGCAAAAATTAACACAAGATAATAACATTAGTTTGTAGGCTTTTTTAGTTACGTAAAAGCCAATATCGTGATTAAAAATAATTAATATCAAAGTATGTTTTTTTAAATATATACAGATGACTGGCTTTACGCGTCTCGTGACTTTTCCAATCACAGGTAATTACCCTTTGCACCCTGGCAGGATAAGAGCGGCTATCAACAAGACCTCACAAGCCGCTGCTACACCCCTTGAGGTCGCCCTTACAACCGTGTTACTCGCGGGGGTCGTTAGCACGCCTGACTCACAGCTCAGAGGATCATTGCGTGACTGTGTGGGTTATCATAGGGGACGCTCAGTCATAACCACATCATAACCACCCTCTGACGTCACTGGAGAACACACGCACACGCACACGCACACGCACACGCACACGCACACGCACACGCACACGCACACGCACACGCACACGCACACGCACACGCACACGCACACGCACACGCACACGCACACGCACACGCACACGCACACGCACACGCACACGCACACGCACACGCACACGCACACGCACACGCACACGCACACGCACACGCACACGCACACGCACACGCACACGCACACGCACACGCACACGCACACGCACACGCACACGCACACGCACACGCACACGCACACGCACACGCACACGCACACGCACACGCACACGCACACGCACACGCACACGCATACTCACACGCACACGCACACGCAAAAATGATTTTAGTAAATTACTTTCTTGACCCGGCACCTCCACCAAACCCATGGTTCAATGGGGAGATAATCAAAAGTATTCCTTTATAATATAATGTTTGTAATATTTGATGATACGCAGTTATTGTTGTTTTGTGTATCTCTACATTTTTCATTGGTTTCAATATTATAAAATGAAATAATATCATTTTCAATACTACTTCTGTATTCAAGTGAATATGTATTGGAGAGAATTTTGCCTTGCACTTGCAGGGTTGGCACCTTGACCCCTAGACCACCTGGGCAGATATTTAATGTCTGCATATTGTGCAATATCCAGACACTAAGGTTGGAATTCATAGTCGGCCCCTACACCTAGGGGCACCCATTGTTGCTATGGATTTGTTTTGTTTATGGGAAATAACATGCAAACAATTGTTACCTTGGTAACAATGGGCGCCCCTAGGTGTAGGGGCCGACTATGAATTCCAACCTAAATCAACTACATTTCCGTTCGTTTACAAACACACTGAAAGCACATTCTAGTTTTCAAAGATGATCATTGTTGTGTAGTCATCTCGCTTTTTGTATATCTTAAGTCACTTTTCAGTGATAGTATTTTATATGTACTTCATTTATTGTTTCCATTGAATAAACTACGATCAAATAAAATTTCTGGTTTGTTTCTCCGACTTGATTTAATTATATATGCTCTGTTTGGTTTCGTTAGTAACTTCCAAAAACTGTCAACCTTTACACAAGAAACTCATTTTTCTACGTGTTGTTTGGGATGTTGTATATCGTTGTCGGTAATGCAGTAAACTACTCCCACGCCGTGCCTGCCTATGTATTAGCGTGGCGTGAGCGTAAATAACAGCTGTAGCAGGTGACGTATGGCGCGTGTATAAACTCACTTTCCATACAACATGCTGAAACTTGTATCATAATTTTTAATTATGTCTTTTGTAACTTCGTAGAAAGCAAAGTGATCTACGTGATAAACATCATGAAGTATCTGTGTACACAATTCCACACGCTCCCTAGGTTTAACATGTTGTGCAGATCACGTATGTTCCGATGGTAGATGTCTTAAATAAAGTATAATATGTGTTAAAATAATATGTAGGTGTATTGGTTATCTTACTTGAAAGAATGTAAATACATTTAAACAAATAATATTTATTGTTAAGTCTACATATTAAGACTAACTAATACATAATCTACGTGCATACTTGTAGCACGAAGTGCATAGTTAGCTTTCTTCGTTTGTATATTATAAATATTAATAAATATAATTACACGGGTTTATGACACAATATGTTAGTTCTGAGTGTGAACGCTTGAAAGTTGATCTGACTAGGATAATGTACGTGGGTTGGCTGCTCGAGAAGCTATCAGAACCTGTGTGTGAACGAACAAGGTTGTTTCATGTTGTCATTGTCTGTCCAATGTTGAATTGTACCCGTGTTTGAACTGATTCGGGATATCACTTATCTTTTTTCAAGGTGAACAACTTTATGACTTCATACTGCCTCGAACAAAACACTAACAGAAAATATCCAATTGAACAGACAGCAGCTCTACACCTTCAAATCCAAAAATAACTTTTCATATTTATTTTTGATTTATTTTTCAAACGTGGCCCACTGACACCCGACTTGGCACACTTTAGGCACGTGAGCCAAATATTCGCCATTGCTGAACCCTCTATCCATCCATCATTCCATTTAGCGCAGGGCTGCAAGGGGAGGGTCTTTTCCCGTAAGCCTGCACTAAATGAAGACGAAAGAGAGACGGGAGACCTGTGTATGCGTCTCCGTTAGGGGCGCAAGCCCACTCTTTAATTTCCATAAAGGAGACGTTGTAGGCAGGGGATGATTCTTTTTCGTTTTGAAAAATGTTTCTGTGCAGATAGGGGATGATTATTTTTAGTTTTCTAAAAATGTTTGCGAATTATGAATTATTGCTGATAATAAAGGCCATTCCTTGATGAATATTCGATTAACCGTTAGCTGGAGTACTAGTGCATTCTGTATCCAAAACCTTTCTTTTGAAATAAACGTTTTAAAAACTCAAGCATCTATTTCATAGTAAACGGAAACCACATTACGATAAGCATGACCCGTGTTGATATTATTACCTTCAATTTGGAACAGTGGCCACGCGTGTTAAACATGATGAGTATGTTTCTTCTCGCCGGCCTAAACGCAGTGAGATGTGAACATGTTTGCGTTATGTCGTTGTCGTTGTTGTTGTCGTCTCCATATGTATTTTCTGATGAATATAGTTCAATAGCCAAAAATGTCATACAGTCTGTTTCTATGTTCCGAGATTTTATTCCAATAATATGTAATGTAATGTTTATTTAATTATTCATTTATATCTAAATTGTTTCAAAGTTCTAATTTTTTGTAAGGCAGCAGAGGCTTATTCTAGCACTAAAGCTACGCTTCCTTATAATTTAATTATATACAAAGGCCCAGTTAACAATAAATGAGCGCAGATGATTTTTATTCCAACGTTACACGTTAATCCACCATTTCGAAGAACACTCGTTTTCATAATGTATCTAAACAATTTATACGCCCAGAGGTAGAAAATAAAATTACGCATTTTACAGGAAGGTTGACCTACATACTTGGGAAGGTAAAGCAAACAAGTAATTACTGAGTGCATATACAAACAATTCAACAACAAAGGAATGTTGGGTGGTTAAGCCTAGCATCGTTGCCCCATTAGTTGAATGAGGGCTGGATGAAAAGTTAAATACTAGGCCTATTAACCTGTCCATTGCATTTTTATGTTAACTGCAAGAATGTTATTTGGCTCATATAGACTTAAGTATATATGTCGTCATTTTATCCAACAATTTTTGTTTTATAACCAAGTAAAATGCTACTTTCAGTTATTAGTAACTTTATGGAGTCCAGATGGTTAATTAAAAATGTAATTTTATATCCGTTTCACCAATATTGAATTTACCTCGCTTAACACCCCCCCCCCCCCCATCCCCAAATAGTGCTGGTGATACATAATTTGTTTTGTCCACATTAATGGTAATAATTTGTCAGCAGCTCCATATATTGTTTGGTAAATATGATGGCGCGAAGCGGGGTAAAGTAGAAACATTAACGGTATCGGCCGCTGAAAATCTAACAAAAAAACTTCTACATTTAAAACTAAATATTTCATTTTCAAAATTAAATTTTATGCATATTTTTGAAACGGTCGAACAGATGTAGAAAGTAAAAGCTGTGCTCTTCATATGAGAACAGCACAAAATAAAAGTATATTAGTAAATATATTGTGCAGGCTACACAACATTGAAAAGGCTATTGATTACCCTGATGTGGTGTCTAATGAACGAAATAGAACGAGAAACTTTCAACATTTTCAATTGTAATGGTTTCTATGCGGAAAACAAATTAAACAAGTTAAAATCCATTAATTTTGCAATAATTAGTGGATTGATTATAATATTAACAATTTTTCAACACATTACTTAGTATTTACGAAACCGCATCGGAGTTATAACCACACTTCTGTTATTGTGCGGTGTTACATCTAGCTGTAACACCAATACTACCTTTACCCGCGAACCTTCCTAAACCCACGTTATGCGAGCCATGCTTTGATTGCGGCTTCAAAGAACGGATAATCCGCTTCATTGCTCAGCATCCTAGATGTGTAGTTCAGAGACGTGGATGTTAATTGCCGGTCAGTCACATGGGATAGATAAAGTGCGGTTCTTGATGTAAAACGCTCGCGGTCAGCCGCGGGGCCGAGCGCAGCTGACCCCAGTCACGTGACCACGAAGACTGGCTTTCTTTAGTACCTTGGCTTGCCGTGGCTGGCGCTACGCTACGCAACGGTCCAGGCTGGTAATGTTGATCCGCTAAAAAGTAGTTGATATATTGTATCTTTACAGTTTAGTATAAAATGTTAATGTTATAATATTTCACAACAGTTATAACTTTAAACTTTTAAATCAATTGATATCGAAGTCTATAGAAAATCATTGAAAACGGAATGTTTAAGTCAAATGATATCAAAATCTATGCATAAAATCAGTGAAATCGTATAAGTTTTGATAATCTTTTAAACTAAATGCTTAAGTCAAATGTTATCAAAGGCTAAAGAAAATCATTTTGAAAACGAATGTTTTGATAATCTTTTAAATCTAAATGTGTTACGTGCGGATGTTCGTCTAAAGATTGCGTAGACCTTGAAAATATCTAGCTCGAATACCACGAGTTTTCCTTCAAATGTCGTGAGCAAGATACCACCATACTATACACCTTTGCACAGTGGCGGCCCGACCATACAAATTTGGGGCCATGGCCCCGCGAGCGTTAAGGGGTGGGTGGGTGGGTGGGTGGGTGGGTGGGTGGGTGGGTGGGTGGTTGGGTGCTTAGGTAGGTAGATAAAGTTGGTCGAAACCATAAATTAAAAAGGTTATTGTAAAACAAAATAAGTTGTAAAGAATATGACAATGCGTATCTACAGAATACTAATACATAAAGACTTCTAATACAACAACTTGGCGTAAAATAGAGTACAAAATCATCTTTCCTTAATTTACAAACAAAACATTCTAATTGCGCGCTTAAAAGAAAATAGAGGGCCGTGCCTGTAGCGAGCGTCCTATTACTGTCCACCCCTAATTATCTTGTGAAAAAGACATTAAGATTGACATCGACGCTGCAATTGATGAGTTCGCTTCCAGGTCTACACTGCTCTCCAAAATTCTGCTGTTTAAATATGTGTCAAAATCACAAGTGCTCCTTCTGTTTGGCCAACTTGTATACTTTGCCATATTTATGAAAATATCAGAGTTTTCATGAGTGAACTTTTAATCTACGTTTAACATTACGAAATATGGACCTGCACCAACATGAAAGAAATATTATCATAAGCGTAGTGCCATTATGTTTATAAAATACCATTAACATTTTTCATAATCAGGTAAAATCAGATTCTAGTTTAGCAATGTAATTTGTAAATATTAAACATATTCATTTTGTTACGCTTAAGTTTCGATTTTTAAAGGTGTGTATAAAACGAGAAATAACAACCTCTGGTGGCCGTGGCATCGCCCCACAACCCTCTGACTTCGAATCTTCACCCCATCCCATTACGCCATTATGAATACTGTCTAGAATACTTAAATACCTATACTGAACTGATAAAATCCAGTTATCTTTTTTTAAATCCCATATTAACTGTCTACAATAAATGAACAGTCAATATTACATAATACGAATAAAATTAATAATTTAGAATTTAAATATTACCATGTATATTGGTGAAGTCAGTAATCGTATTTGGCGCTTGCTTACTGTCGGCTCACCAACGTTTCAATTATAATTATGTTTTTAATAACACATTTGTGTTAATTAACAACACATAATTTTATTAGAACATTTTTTCTTTTTATTTCATTCTAAACTAATAACGTGTTATGAACATTTTCCACCCCTCCCTCTTAATCCTATTCAATTTCAAAGAATCAAAAATATGAAATTATTTAAGAGCTATAAATAAATCTATGCATGACACTTACAATGGAAGAGAACCTGAAAAGCAAACACGAGTTATACATTTCCAGACTGCCTCTACTCCTCTACAAACGCTTAAATCCACATTAAAAAAACTCTTATACAAAATTTTCGCCTGCGGCGCTGTTGTAGGGGACATCCCCCCCACACCCCCCATTCATTCGCACCCGAAGTCGATTTCCACGCAGTCGGTGGTGGGTGGTGTATGCTACGAATTTGGCCCCGGGCATATCAAGGGGGTCGGGCCGCCACTGCCTTTGCATCCCACAACACAACTTGAGTAGACAATCAACATAATATCATGACCATTAATCATTAATACAGAACAAGTGTGGCCTTGCACAATCAATTATTACTGTACGTATCCACGTATCCACCTGTTGTTAAATCCTTCAACACACGAACGTCGCTCGGGTTTGGGACGTGTATTATCTAGGAGTACCAGAATGCTTCATTAAAATAATACGATCTTTCGTGGGAAAGCTCCGGGCAAAACACCTGCTATCCTGGTTCATGTGACTAACTACAGCATTACGGTTCTAATAGAGTTGGGAAGATGTGCCCGGCGGACATAATCCCAGCATTAGCGTTACAAGTATACACGACTGTGAATAAACCCTGTGGTAGGATTAGCGGACGAGGGAATTGGACTGACTGCTGCAAGAATGAGACTCATAAGCTCCTTCGAGTAGTCAATTCCTTGAATTGGGGGTGTTAAATCATTTCTACATAAGTATTAAATAGCATTCCAGCTTTGCTTGTTTTTTGTTTGTTTAATAATGTAGGTAGTTCCTAGCATTGGTACTGTGGTTGTATATAATCAAATACAAGTTTTCCTTATCTTTTCACTACACTTAAAGATATGGAATTCTGAGGAATTTGCTTGGTTGCTTGATGAAGATGATATGTTGAAGAATCTGGTTGAGGATGAATTATCAACCCATGATTGTATAATTGGTACCTCTATATTTTGATACAAATTGGCTGAGCATAAGAAACCCATTTACTAGTTGTTTCTAATCTCGCTTGTCTGTCAAATAGTTTATTCTTATTGAACTGAACATTTTAATTGTAACATTGAAAAATGTATTGTAATTGTAATAAATTTTATAAAGAAACTTCATTTTGTGTTTTTTTAATATTCCCTTATGTTAAGTCAATATTACAATAATATACAATTTCTTTTAAATGCACTACTTTTGAAGCATCAGAAAAAAATTTAATAAATGGTTGGTTGCTCTACATGTCTGTCTCTTGCACAATATCTTGGCCCAGTGAATGCGCGGTCGGGTGACAGCTTTGCTGAGATCACGATACGGGAAGTGAACCCTTGACATGTGTTGGCGCGATATGATGAGTAGAGGGGGAGAGGGGGGGGGGTTGACGGCAAACATACACGGGCATATGCTCAAGTGCAAACTTTTCGAATAGCTGTCAATAAGTTGGTGTCACCTACTGAGAAGAGTAGGAATCAATTCCAGCCGCCAATGTGAGGATGTGGTGGAATATTCTCGCGCGTCTAGATGATAAGCACCCCCCCCCCCCCCCACCACCTCCCCCCCTCGAGTAGAGCGCGATCCAGGGGTATGTCAAGCTCCACAGTCAAGCCAAAATAACACATTGGAGTTATGTCTTCGGATACCAAAGACGTAAAAGAAGTGCCTTATTACAAACTATACCTTCAAAAATCCTTGAGAGCCTTTAACCTTCAAATCTTCATATAAAGAAAATATTTACATTATTTTGGAAACTATTTTCAAAGGAAACAAGTTGAAGTTGTCAAAAAAATTGAAGTTGGTAACTGTGGATTCAACGCAAACCAAAGCAGCAAAGTCGCCGACCTAAATCCAATTAAACTACAAGACATGTTTGCGTTTCTACTCTACACTCGTTTGATTAGTGTTGTGGTTATCCATAGTGCTGTTTAATTATGTATTCAATGTATGCGTTTGCCGTGATGTACTTTCTTTGAACTGTCTTGGACCCGTATTTGCGTCTCGCGTTTCATAAGCACTGTCGATGGCGTCAATGTACTAATATGTTTTTGGGTAAAACCTTGCCTCGCTCTTTCAACGTCTCCACGCTGTTTATCATTGCATAATATAATTATATGCATACATATACGAACTAGTTTTTGGGCTTAACCGTGTCTAGACTATGATAGTCCATGAAAGCTTTGTGTACCTCATTCAGAACACATAGAGTGTTGGTCAGGGACATAAAGTGAACAGCCTGTGCGGTCACTAGAAGCGTTGAGGGACATGAAGGGATGAAGGGACATGAAGGGACATGAAGGGACAGGCCCAAACCACGAGCTTTACAGTCCACGTCTCTACATTTCCATTTCTTGCGCGTCTACGGGGACTTTATTAAGTGCGCGTCATTTAGCGCCGCTGAGTTTGACATCAGATATTACCCCTGGCAGTTGCGATCTTTCCCCCTGGCAGCGCTGGCGTCGCATCTTATGCACGCCCTCAACTCGACGACCGCTCACTCGTAATTACTCACTTACTCGTTGTGAATTGTTGAGTGCACATGTACCGGGCTCTGTGGAGCCATCCGCCGTGAAATTACTTCCTTGGATTAGCACGTTGGTAAAGTTATTTTCTGTTTTAAATTCGAAAATTTACGGAATTAAGATACGAAATGTTGCATGAATTTTACTTCTGTCGCTCGCTAACAAAGTTACGCTGGCTATTGATGATGGCTGTGGTCGACAAAAAGCTTCGCCAGACAAAACAATGTCTGAATTTGTGTGTCTCTCCAGAAGTGCAGACAATTAAGTTATGGTCAGCCAATTTGAGTAGTACATTGGCCAGTTCTATTTATTCAACTCTTCTCATCACGTAAAACCTTATCTTATTTGACTATTTAAGGGAAAGTTTACCAATTGGTTTAGGTATCCGGATGAACTTCTCTAGGAAACAAAATTGTAAATGTTTTAAATTTGCATACCGAATCAATACGGCTAATTCTAGAAATGAACATAGAATTCATGATTTTGACTCTAAGCCGATTATACTCTGTTATTAATGTGGGGTTTGAAATAAATTGTAAGAATCTTATTTTCAATGATGTAACTGCTAATTATTAACATCACTAAATTATTATTTTTTGGGCCAAAGGTCATTGCTACTCAGATATAATAGTAGATACTTAATTTGATATTATTAGTCAGTAATTTAAGTCATTTTTGATATTGTTTGTTAGTATTTGATGTGTGAGAAGCAAACCAAATATTAACATGCACTGACATTATAATATTTACGCACTAGCACAATTTCAGTAGCGCTGCACATTTCATTCGTGTAAACCCCCAGAAAAGGAAAGTAAACGCAGAACACGCTGCCTGGTATGTGTTCAAATAATTGATTAGGGATACATAGCACACATTATACGTATAGCCGTGTGGTATGAATAATATGATAATGTAAACCAGGAACGGTTGGGGATTTGCACAATTTACACATGCAGCTTGCAGTGGACTGCAGTTTTTCAACCCAGCGTTACAGCTCGTGGGCTTATAAGCTCGCTTTGCCGGGTCAACCTAGCGGACTTAGGGCTTAACACATTACTCTATAGAAATAAAACCATGCTCAATGCAAAGCTAGCAACGCTGAGGTCACGTAACCTTCCTATCCCGTTAAACCTCATTTTGAGTCGAGTAGTGGATAATATGCGAGTATTGCACTCACTCGGCTGTCTACCGCGTCGTACTGCCCAATATACGGTAGTCGGGTAGTACATCCTCGCCCAGCCTGTAGCGTCTTCTGACCGGCGCGTGTATGATGCGCGGTCATGGCGCTGTCATACTAGCCAACTTGAAAACGTTGGCCTGTTTCACGCATCGTGACGCCCAATATATGATACAGGGATAGTTGATCAAAAACGTGTAAATCCTCATTGCAGTAAGTATTTGAAATGTATGTCATACATCGAACTGGAAACCGTTATCGAAACATAGCAAAAAATAATTTTATCTGGTTTGATTCAACGATTTTAACTAAACAGAAGTTTGTGGTGTAAAATTTAAATTATAAGAAGAGCTATGTCTAACACTTGTGTAAAGCTGACTTGTACAGTTTAGTCCCGTGTAGCGATGCTACATTCAAATGTCACGGAGAAGTGATGGCGATGACAGTGTTTCATCTTTGTCGACCTCTTTGATTTATCTCTTACACACTTCTAGAAAAAAGTATAAATTAAAGAATTTCATTGTGGAGTTCCAGTAATTTATTCGTTTATAAAATACAAAAACGTTTAGAGTAGACTTAAGCGCCTTCCACTGACTACTCCCTCCTCGTCCCTTAATCTTTTGTGGAGCATCTCTTGAATTGCGAATCGTGTTTTGCTTCTTAGATTAATTATTCCGAGTTGGGGCGTAGGCGGCGCTACCGACTTTTCAGAGAAATTAAAGAAAAAGATGTTTTGTCTCCCTTCTTCTGCAGCACTTTCACATAACATCTAATTATTCTGTTCCGATTTGCTTCAGTAGAATTGTGTCTCGGTTGCAAGTCGACAAGTTTCTTCTTGACAGCTTGGTTTGGTGGAGGAACCTCTGTGACTGTTTAAAGGTATTATGCCTTTATGAACTACAAGTTAAAATTTCTATCATCTTATATTTTAAAATTTGAAAGCCACAACATACTGGCTGGTGTTTTTTTATTTATTGATTGATTCATTTATTTTATTTATATCATTTTCAGTTATACAATTGATTTGTATAAAAATAGACAGTAAAAGTCATCTTTCTTCTTCACCGTTACTGTCATCGTCATTATTATCCTTATCGACATAGTATCTGTTATCGTTGTCACTCACAAACTGGTCTCCAACTGTATCGGTCACCATCAAAGCATTATAACCTTTTTATTTAACAATGAAAATAATAACGTTAATCGTCAAAACTCGTTATTTTGTAAATGCTGCATAATATTGTTCGCAACGTAAACACATGCTTTATTCCATTGTTAGTGGCCCAAGAACAGCTTTATACTCTCCAGCGTCGCTACTGCGCAGTCCTGATCAACGTAAGTGATACTTGTAAAAGCTTAATTCCCACATCAGCTTTAAATCATCAGCGCTCTCCTAAATAACATGCGTCCACACTGAGTACGTATTCATTCAACATAAACTGAACGCTATTTATTTCTATTGTTTTGCTAGAGGCCCTTGACGTTAACTAATCCCACTTCTGACTAGCGCTGTTCGTATACTCCATATTGTGTACGCAGACACACTAGGGGCCGATTCAGTTTACAATCTCTTTGGAACAATAGCGCTTACAATTTACGTTTGTTTGTAATCACGGTCGCCATTTTCAAATAATAGCTACGGAGTTCATTAACTAAAGTTAGTAGATTTGTAAACACTGAGCGCTTTAGTGTAGTGAAATGACGCGGGACAAATATTTCGGCAACGTGCGTGTAGGGGGGGTGGGGGGGGGGGGCGCTTTACGCGAACCTATCGGCGCGGAAGCCAACTCGCCGGTAATTATGGGAGATGAAAGGGATCCCGCGTTATCGTTGACCGGAATGATATAGCCTACAAGGCCTTGCGATCGGGGTGGGTTGTTTATTTCGCGAATCATCAGTAGCGCAGTGAGGGGGTGAAGTGGTGGCCGGAAAGGCTGCGCGATATTTGATAGAATCTAATTTATGTTGGACGTGATACATTATACGATTACGTCAAATAGCTGCGAACTCTTGTACGCGCGCTTCATTTCGACTATAAAATGAAATTGTGTTTGTTGATGATCTTTGTGCGTGTATTACATTTACAGTCATACCGCAGTCATGATGATATTCCAAGCAACTAACTTGTAACTTCAATGTTTTGGTGCTTCAAAACAGAACTGTGTATTTACCAGTAGCATATTCTGGTTGTTTTATAAGTAAACTGGACTAATGTCAATTTCTGGCTAGTTCGACTTTTCTAAAGTCGCAGTACATGAACCTTAATATTTATCTAAAAGTCATACACACATTGGCTTTGGACGTTCAAAAGCAGGGGCATACTTTAGGTTGTAGAAGCTGCCCTATACAAATTGCTTCTACGATTTATTAGGAAGTAGAGTTTCAAAATTATTTTACTAAATCGTAAATAACAAGAGATGTTCCCACTCTAATTTCAGAGCATATACTCTTTTTAGCATATGTTGTTGCTATGGCGGCCCCAGAGTTAGGACGAACACAGTGTACAAGTATGACGCGAGTCCTACTGATAGATGTTTTAATTTAATACTCTTTGAGGAATCTGTGAAACGTACAATTTATTTCGAACTAGTGTTTTTACCACTATTTAACGACAATGTTGTTCACATAACAGCCATAACAGCTCATTATCGAATGATTATCCGACAAGCAGAAAATCTAGGTATAAGTCTCATCGGGGATAGATATTTTAGCTGTCATCCTATTCTACATCACTCCCTGACAAGTGGGCTACTTGAACCGACGTCGCATAATCAGTGGTGATATTTTACATATTTTACATCTGTTTCCAATTGTTGACTGTCAAAGTAATTTGAATTTGAATTTGTTGAAAAACTGAAACTTGTGTTTAACAGACCGAATATAATACAATTGTTATAGATCACAAAGAGTTAAAAACTGATCGCCACAGATATGTATAAACACATTACATCCTATCCCGAGTCAGTGACTGTGATTGTATCTGGTTAGCCACACAGAACTCACACGGTTAAACACACACAACACTATTATTGCATCACAAGCTGCTCTCGATATTGTGACATATCCAGCCTTACTATGCGACGAGTGAAGTATGCGAGCTATGCAAGCCGCGTTCACGCGCGCTGTTTCTATGATACTAAGATGACGCGTTCATAGTATTAGCTGCTTCCATAGCTTTAGCAGCGTGAACCAGCGTTATGAGCCATATTCTCGCTAAGGTAGTTATTTCAATACAAACAAACACCGACGCTGAAAGTATCACCGCCATATTGGTTTCATATACATGATAGTAAATATATGTATAGTTGATATTCACTAGGGCATGACGTAGCATTAGCGTAGAAAGCAAGTTAGAGTCAGTGGTATTGTAGGCTCAAAGATCCCGTGCTCGCTGTGAGGATTTGTTCCGGTAGTAAACTGTTTTTTTTTTCATCTTTTAATGACAAATTTATCAAAAAGTAAAAAACAATTTTTGCTGATTTTGAGTAAAATTATTAAGCTTAACTTTCTGATTGTGATTCAACTTTCAAACCTCACCTAGCAATTTGTATGTGTCAAACACTAATTTGACTACACTATTAGGCTAAAGGTAACATGTTTCGGCTAACAGACCAACAAGTCCCTAGAGCGCACATAGCCATGCTATACATTATGCTAACCAACCACACCGGCCAGTGACCAACTACGCGTGTTTAATTATGCTCCACTCAACGGACTCACACACGAAAAGTATAGTTTGTATAATCACAATCATCTCGTTGGCTGATCGGGTATATCATGCGGGACCCTGGTGAGTTACACATATTACTAACACTTGTTAACTCGCTGGTGATTAGTAGGGTGTTTAATTAAACACCCACATGGTAGTTTATAATTCAAGACGGATATTACGAGAGGATAGTCTAATAAATAGTTTCAACGTGACGCCACAGTAGTTGCTGATAGTGATAACATTGACTTAGGTCTAGTCTACAACTTTGAAGTATATCATAGTCTAAGTAAATCATAGACATCATATTCTATAATATGTATAACACTTCTGAATAAACGTTATTGTTTTTGAATGAAATCAACATCCAATTAATTTATTTTTAATTTATTTTAAAAATTTATTTTTTTAAATTTATTTTAAATCTAAGAATTGCTATTAAATTGGGTTTATTAGCATTAATATATTTGGAGTTCTTTTCAACGATAGTAATTATTTGCCAAGTAAATATTGTAAGTAGTTGACATTAAAACTTACTTTACTATTAAATGAAGTTTTAACTTATGGTTTCCTACCAAATCGAGTGTGTTTAAGTAAAACGGTATAAAACTATGCTCAAAGATAATCATTAGTTACGAAGTAAACTTTGTAGAAGTCGTTAAATATAACACAAGCTAATGTTTATTGAATTGTGTGTCGAATATAAGCGTTCACATAATTTACATAATTTCAGTAATGCTAACTATAATAACTAATGAATTTATCATTGTAAATGGAATTATGAAAATGGTGTTATTTTAATACTTGAGCTTAGCTAGTTTAGATATGTCTTTAGTTCACGTTAACACGAGACCCTACGTCATAACATGACCTCATTGTTGAGTGTTTCGTTTAAATTACTATAGAATTGTTAAATTAAGTCTCGTTGGTGGAGGTGCCGGGTCGTTGGAAATAACTCCCTGGGTCGGTATTACAGTGTTCTTTGGTTACCTTGCTGTCACCGTGGCCACCATCAATGACAATACAGCATTATGAACTTACGTGGCAGCAAACTAGCTTGATACTTTACCAATAAATTGAAATATCGGCCATTGGTATAATAATTATGAAATCATGCTTTAGAACTTAAAAAATATTTAAATAACTTACTAAACCACACAAAAATAATACCGGCCATATAATGAAAACAGTTACCAATGTGCGTACGTTTTCGGAAGCTCCTTAATGTTTCCTCAGACGTGACGCGCTGCTTCCGATAGGTCACGTGCTGAGCCGTCAGAGTGACGGTAGAGCTCTGGCGTCTGAGGAAAGCAGCGGAGCTTCAGAAAAGTGACAATCTTTGATGTTTTAATGATCGTCGTTATGGTTCGTGTGGTGTTTCATTTAACAGACATTTAAAGTAAAATATTTGTTTTAGCCTAAGTATGGAAACGATTCGAAAAAATCAACGCGGTTACTACAAGACTAATTAAGCTACATTAGAATGAAATCGACCGATGAAAAATGTTGCAAGTGTAAAAGTTTGATAATATTATGCCTGAACGTTTGTTTATGAACCAGAAACGAAAAATACGACTGTAGTAAAATAAATCAATGATTGCCCGAGAAATGATGACGTATATTGGCAAGATGCCCGACCATTGCTGCACCGGACAGGATTCCACTCCGCAAATTATGGAGATATTCCGAAACTTTCAATTTCTAATGAATAGTTGAGAGTGTTGCCAAAATCGGGCGCGGATCTGGCCGGTGCTGCCGCGGCGGGAACGTGGCGAACAACAAAGGCTACATTGTTGGTTTGTTCCCTTTATGGGGGGTGAAGAAGCGCCACAACATAAATTACACGGCAAAGAATGAACCCGTCTCGGCGCGTGCGCAGGACTCGGCTCTGGCAACAGCTGATATCAGATGCCCACACAAACGGAGCGGCGGACTTTTTCTACGGATATTTATTACGTTGTCGTATAATACATCTTTTTGTCGTTCTTTCATGGGATGGTTTATGTAACTCTGTCATCACCTTTGGCCAGCAACAATAATAACAACAATATCTCATAACGTATTGTATATTCTACACAATACATTATATATAGTTTCACAAATAACTCGGGAACAGCCGACTATGTCAAGATTGTCTCTGGACCCTTGGAACTATTTGCTCGAGTGTCTTGTTTCTTGATATTATGATTTTGGAGCCAATAAACGTAACCTATAAAAGTAAATTGATTTGTTCGGTTACATTTTTTTTTTAAGATAAATGTCATCAATTATAAATGAAACTTTGGCCACGTTCTGTCCAATTGATTGTTTCTAAATTGTGTTTAAAGAGTTAAAACTTTGTTATTATTGACATTGATGCTGAAGTCTATTTGTAACTATTTCCTCTATTATTAAAAAAATTATCTCAGAGCCCCTGCTGGCGTGAAGGTATATACGTCAGAAAGAGATGTCAACTGTATTATGTAATTGACTCTTCATTACTATTACACTTAAACTTTCAAAAGTAGTGTGTGTAGCAATGGCGTGGCCAGTGAGACAGACTTACCAAAGAATCTGCCATCGTTTCATCTTGTTATTGACATTGTATGCTGAAGTCTATTGATAACTATGTTCTCTAATTATTAAAAAATTATCTCGGAGCCGCTGCTGGCGTGAAGGTATATACATCAGAAAGAGATGTCAACTGTATTATGTAATTGACTGTTCATTGCTTGCGTTTAATAATAATAACAACCTTCATTCGGTCTCTGCAGCCAAAAAATACTTCTCTGATTCTATATATTATAATAAATGCAATACACAAAATATATTTCTATCTACTTTTTCAAGCGTGTTTCTCACATAATCTCACCTATCATTTTAGAATTTTGGAATTCGTTTTTTGTTTCAAACGTGCGAGAAGCCAAAATCCCCGCCCTATGGTATCACGCAGTATTGAACAGGCTTAAAGAGGAGCAGCCCTTTAGACGCACAACACGCCTTAAAGTGCCAATGTGTGGAGTAGATTCAAGCAGGACGAAGCAGTGCCAGTGCGCGAAAGAGAGAGCGAGAGAAAGCGAGAGGAGATTGTGGGTCTATACAACACTGTATAAGACCACAGATAGCTAATTACTAAAGTGAATTTGTTATCTGTGGTAAGACTAATCCTGCTGAAATACATATAACATATTTTCGATTCTTCCGCTAAATCAACTTCAGAACTTAACATTCGTCGCAATCTTAGTTCTTGACCGTTGAAGTTTTTAAATACATTTTTTTTTTTTTTTTTTTTTTTTTTTAAAATAAGGTCAGTTCACTTGAGTGGGCACATTATTATTTGATCTTGAAGAAATTGAAAGAAAAACTTTGCCTTGTGGCTATTGGAAGGCAAAATATCTCGCTGACAACAAGAGCTGAGGAATGCGTAAGCAGAAGTCACAGGTCTCCAGGGAATGACGGGAATGTGTTCCGTAGGTTTTATCAGCCAATGAGAACCAGTGAGCGTCGTTCTGTGGTTCAAGTCTATAACCGTATATGTCTGAACGAGGTGGTTGGTACCCGTGGTGGCCCACAGGCGTCGTTACCCCTCCTCGTATGTGCTTGCTACGACACGTGCCTTGGTTAGAACATTATGCCCAGTGCTGCAGGTCGCTAACATTACATGAACGCTCTTTACACTACGCGCGCTGTCCACGTTGTACAGGTCAAGCCATGTCCAACATCGGGCATGGGTTCGAATCTGTAATATTTCATAATTGTTTTGCTTACAATCTTCGTTTTGATTTAATCTTTGTATTTAAGAACAACATAGTAACAGTCGTTTGAGCAGTTTTGTTTAAAATTCTTTGTTGTGAGTACTGAAGTGTGGTTTAATCTAGTAAAACAAAAGAACTGTATGGAGCCATTTTTTGTGTCATTATTTATTTTGTACCCACTCAGTTACAGGAAGTGATTTTCAGAGATGGACATAAGACAATGTGTTACTGGTCTCGTTGCTGCGACGAACACAACGTATTCTGGTATCACATCGATAGAAGTAAAACGAAAATTCTGGAGTGGTTATCGAACCAAGGACCATATCCATTGAATACAGCAATAACTCCACATGAGCAAAGAGCCACTAATGTGTGGCAGGCTCTATAGCAGCTGGACTCAGCACCAGTCACCCCTCTGTAAGTTGTAAGTAAGTGTAAGTATAAGGAAAGAAAAAAGTTGATAAAAAAAACGAAATTCAATTTTACCCCCATTATCTCCAATACAAAGAGAGAGACAGTTTTTGTTCTTAATAAATTGTTTTTGATCGGTTTAGCATTTTCTTCAAACTGCTGCGTATTATACTACAAAGTGATGTTTAGATGATTTTCTAACGAAGTTAATACTATTATTAACGTTAGAGTCGCACGACTTAGTTCAAGCGACACAATGAGAACTGCTAAAAGTAAGGCACAGTCTTTAAAAGGAATAATATGCTTTCGTGAAAGGTAAAAAGTTCGAATGAAAAACTATATTTATGAAAACCATCACAAGAAATGGTAGGGGTTTAAATTAAGGGTATATAATTGTTAAAATAGAACGTTACCGGGAACAACCGCTTGGTATTCGACAACTTTATTAATGTGGATAAGTTTAAAAAAAAAACGCTTTTAAATTCTGATTTGATTACTAGTACCACTTTTTTTGCAACTATCAAAAGGTGATGTTTTTGTTGGCCATATTTAATAGTATACTGGTATGTGAAATAAAAATAGACGTAAGCAATAAACACGCTACAATAGGCGAGATAATAATTTTAGAATTATTTACCTATATTATCTGGGTCCGTTGTCCTTTGCTATATTAGTAATTACATCCATGAGGAAGGAGATCCCCGACCGATCCCGAAAACGGTATCGTCGAATACTATCATAAACACTCAAAACATTTCATCTGAGGGAAAATTAAATGTATTTCTTGCATGTAAACAATATCAAATGTGTCTTCAATGTTAGGAAAATTATATAATTCAATGATCAAATACCCCATCATAAATATAAGTTCTTCAATTCAGACGCAATCAATTGTAAAAGAGGTTTTTTTTTTACTTGTTGATGTTTATTGACAATTCTTCGCCTTTTGTCCGCCGCCCACCCAGCACTGCGTTTGAAGTCACACTTGACAATGCAAGTTAATGGTTGAATCCAGTTCATCAGTACTGAGAAGCAATATCGTCCACTTTATCGCTATATTCTTTCGTGCAGTCTCTTGACGATATATTCTCCTGAACGAAATGATGTGATATGTTGTTGACACTCTATACAATAACGTATTACCCCAGACAATATCCGTCCTGACGTCCTCAAGGCATGTAGCATGTGACATTCAATAAGATACTGACAGAAAACATATCTTCCAATACTCTTGGAGATATTTTATATTTTGTATTATTAACCCAGTTCGATCTTCAAACAAGTGGATTTGAAGTATAGAAATACTCCATGGAAGTATTGAGTGGATCTCTTTGCGTATCATGTAAAGACAAACCAAACCAAAACATTTATAATAGCATTGTTTGTTTTCACAAAGTTGGCATCTCGTCGTGTTTTATGTCGCCTGATTCTAACGTAACAACAATAAATTCTTGCTCGTTCTGTGGTTGGTAGGCGAGATGAGTAAGAGTGGATGATGATAATGGGTTCAAGAAATCAACAACAGAGCTCGCTAGTGCGAAATTGAAATTGGTGTGATTTCATGGCAACGCATTAATTTCCTCTCGGATAATTAATCCCGTTCATAGCGGGGATACAACCATAATGTTTCTTATATGAGTGATCACTAAGGTGTTGCTTGATTCTACTTGCCTGATACTTATCACTGCACACGTCACTGAAAACTGGGTGGAAATTAATTAAACTTGGCAGAGAGAGAAGTAAACTACCTTCGAGACAATATGTTGTAAAAATAGAAGATTTATTTGAGAAGGCCGCGAATAGTAACAAAGCTCAGTAGTGATTGTGGGGTTGATGACTAACAGTGGATTAGTTCTGAGGTATTTCACAGTCATTGATTGGATGTTTGAATTAAGGTCTACAAACACACCGGAATGTCCAAAATAATATGCTGAAGAAAACAATATAACGTATACAGAAGTATTCGATTTTTTATTTTTCTGTAATAAAAGTAGCAATGCAAAAATATATTAATGGACGGGGCTGGTAAAGAAAGAAACTATATTCAGTTGAGTTTTAGAACATGACATTTAAATTTCGGGTTTTAAAGATGCGCAAAAATACGAAAATGCTAAATTGTTCTAGTAAAGAAAATCTTAATATGGTTAAGTTCACAGCAAGTAAGTTTGCTATAACTTAATACCGATACTCTTATGAACAGTAATATTCTCCTACAGTCATATTTGATATTTAAGTATCCATGATCGTTTATTAAACACCACTTTCACTTATCTCAATACACTTTGTTTGTGATAAGGAGTTTGGCATTTTGGTGAATCCATGCTTGAGATTTTTTTATTTAAATCTCCTTCACAAATGACTAAAAAACTGACCAACTAAAGAACTGAACTTAACAAAAAATAAAGTGAAGCTACACTATCTACTGTGCTCCACGCTACACAGCCCCAGCTTGCCGGGTCATGTCTAGTCACGTCTTGATGACGAGTCCAACATGGCTGACGATCCCACCCTCACTCGCACAACAGCCACAAGACAGACGCGGCCGCAGCTTCTTGGCCTCGCACAGAGAGATGGAAAACATCGCGTAAAACACTCACGTACCATCTCGGCTTCTGGCTGGCATTGTTATTGAGATGGTTGAGCGATACCGGAGTTGTACAAAACAGAAAGATAGAAATTATACTGGACGTTGAGTGTGAAAACACCAGCGCAGTTGAAAGACACCAGTGAACTGTGAACCGAATGAATGATATCGGCTTCTGATGTAGTCTTGTTGATCTATTGAATGGTTTGGGTCATGTTTTTGGATGAAGTCCTACCTACATTATTAAACTCAAGCTGGAATAGCCGGCACGGCGGCTTATGTGGGTAGGGCACAGGTCAAACACATGTTTGGCTCATACTCGGCTTATCACACGGACTTGAGTAATGTATTCTCTTTGGGTCTACTCGTCGTTTAGAATAGCACAAGACTCGTACAAAATATAGCTTATTTTTTTTTTAAGTCTTGGCACAAATTGTCTCCAATTTCAAACTAAACAACGAAGGTTACTCATTTATAAATTAGCTGTTATTTTCCAGGACATTCTTGCCGTTTGTTTGAGCCTAATGGTGCAGGCATGTGAACGCAAATCAAACCACAATGTTGAGATATCTATGACGTCATACGGATTGTTTTACGACACAAGAGTGAGAACGAACTAAAGACCGACTTATGAACTTCAAAGTTATTGTCTATGCATAGCTCGCATCCGCTAACTAAACCATCGAATCTGTTAACAACATGCATGTTTGTCCATTATTAATTGAACTACAATAACAATGTATCCTATTATGTATTTCTTGAGTAATTAACAGTGCCCTATACAGCCCTTGTTAAATAGTTCATTATAATTACGTGGAAGTAACAAGCAGTGGATTATACGCATCTTGAACATCACAATATATTGTGCTTACAATTATAAATACGTTAGTTTAAAATGGTTATCTATGCAACCAAAAGAAACGCTGATTAATGATTCAACATCATCTCCAACGTTTTGAAATACCTAATTTCTTGCTGGAAACGAATAAATACCGTCAGCAGCCGCAGTTTTGAGTGGAAAAGTAAACGAGACATTGTAAACAGAAGAATGTTGCTGTGAAAACTTAACCGGATTAAAGGGCGGCAACTTTGCCTTCATCCCGCAGTGAAAAGCGGGCGAGCGATAAAACTGATATTTTAAAGAGAACGTCAGTTCAAAGAAGTGAAAACATTAACAGCAACGGAACACTTCGTTGAGCATTTCACTGAGATTTACATTTTACTCGAGACTTAGAAAACACGTCTACGAATATATTGATTTAAACTAGGCAAGAACTGTAACTTCTATGTAAATCTAAACGCGATAGGATAACTTATCCCCTTTGTGAGTTTAGTCACATAAATATATCACGGCTTGTAGGAAGTTTGGTTCGGCAAGTCATATAATAACAATTATTTGGTTCTCTTGTCATAGCAGGCAGAAAGTTTCCCTTCTTGTGTTCCTTCGTGTTTAGCTTAACATTCATTGTACAGAGATAACTAAGCATGTTTGTCCGCTTTATCATGGACTGTTTCCTAACTTTTGTACACTCGATAAAATTATGGTTTTTGTCTTTGGGTGTTCGTTTGGAAAGTAGTACAACTATGCAGATTTAAACCTGTTGGTTGATTTTCTCTCTATACACTATTAACATTTAACTTTAAGAGGGAATAGGACATGGCCATAGGCACTAGTTTTGTGCCTTCTGAAGAACTCACTTTTCTAACAAACCAAACATCGTATTGGGACAAAATCTTCGGTGTTTTGTTCCTCGCCGGTCTGACTATGCTTTTTCCGTCGAAAATTGTCAAAAACATATTTATTTTTCTTTCTATAATGAAATAAAAAACGCGAAATTCCTTCACCCAAGGGATGTTTCGGCACACATTTCAATACTTTTCGTTGCTTTATTTGTAAATATTCGACTCAATAAGCGTACCACCAGTCTTTCTCAACTTATTAAAATTGAGACGAAGTCTTTATCACTTGTCGTTATCAAATAAAAGCTGTTCTTCTGAACGTCAATTTACGCTACTTCGTTCACCGTTCGGCCGCTAGATGGCTGCAAGGGTGGTCTTGCAGTTTCGGCGACAAGAGTGAAGCGCGAGGTCGTGCTGTGGGCGTTCCCGCACAGGGAGGGGAGGGAGGGGAGTAAGTGTGCTTTGTTGCAATCCACCACGTTCTCGTAGGTATTCGTAACTGGCAAAGTGTGTGTACATGTGATTTTTGAAGATGGAACGGCGGAAGGGTTGAAAAACAAGATTGCATTTGCATGCAACAAGAAAAAAAAAACCTTACCCTACCAAGCTAATCGAGGCAAGGAAATGAAAAGCTGTTGTTCAATAAATCACGCTACTGCTCAGATATGAACATACAACAAACCCCTGTCCTAATGTGCTTTCTCAGTTACAATAATATTGCTGTTAAAAAATCACACGTACACACATGTCAACGTATTTATTTATTTATCTCAAGTGTATTTACTTCATTTCCACTGTTTGTAGTGTACGGACATCAAACCGAATCTTCAAATGTGATATTTTCCGTGTTTCGTATTTTCGGAATCAAATAATTGATTTTTTAAATTTTAATATTGTTATGCTAGCGATTAGTCACGCAACTAAAGAAGGCTTGCTTTTTTGTTTCCTCAAACACAAAACTGGAATGTATCCCTACATTAAAAATGCCTGGGTGCTACATTAACTACATAGATAATACATTATACCGACGGTACATAGTTGTGACAAAACCAAAGTTGCAGTTGTTGACCCATGATCATTGACGCCCATACCCCGGGAATCATTCACATAGAATAGCGTACATAAGGGGTTTCGTAAACTATGTTTGCCATGCTAAGAGTAACATGCTAGGAGAAACGTCTACTTGGGTGCTGTAAAAGCTGAGAAAGATCTGGTTACGCTTCGCGTAGAGAGAGAGAGAGAAGAGAGAGAAAGAGAGAGAGAGAGAGAGAGAGAGAGAGAGAGAGAGAGAGAGAGAGAGAGAGAGATGCCACAGTTGGTTTCAATAAGAATATTTCCAAAGTGTGTATCCGGGATCTTAGTAAAATCATCCCTTATCTGTGGTAAAATGTTGGTCGTCCGGTCCTAATTCCTTTTCAGGGTCAGTCAACCGAACAACCCCTTCTACGGGCGTTGTTGTCATCCTAGTCCGTTCGCCTGTTGGCGAAGGAATTCTCATTGAAAGAGTAATGAAATGTTGTCGAGTGTGCTAATTTGTAGCTAAATATAACATAACCAAACACAATAAGGACATCGTTGATGATGATGCTGATGATGATCATAATGATAATAATAACAACAATAATAATAATGATAATGATAATAAAAATAATAATAATAATAATAATAATAATAATAATAATAATAATAATTATTATTATTATTATTATTATTATTATTATTAATATGTTGTAAAATGTGCCCCGACCCAGGTTGGAACTTAGAACCTTCGTCTCTATTTAATAATGATCTTGCCAATCGACTTATTTCATAGGAAACACCTTTACCAAATGACACATGGCAATTTAGTGAAGACGTTTCCTTTAGTCCGATAGCTCAATTGGCAAAAACATCGGTAAAAAACAGAGCCAGAGGTTCTGGTTTCAAAGTGCAGTGCAGTCTGGACATGTTTTGGTTTTACTACAACAATATTGATTTCAAACTCGCATTGTAATTATAAGTATTATTGCATTGTTCAAAATATAATTGTGTTGTTTTTATTATTAGTTTATTGTTGCAATACATACAAACTCGGTCAAAACCGGCGTAAACATGTTGCACGGACATAAAATATATCAACTATTTTCATGTGCATACCGTATTAAACCTTACTTAGATTAGAACTAATTACATATATCATTGTTCATATCATTTTTCCAAAACCAACTGCAGATGCCATGTTATTATTATTATTATTATTATTATTATTTTTATTATTATTATTATTATTATTATTATTATTATTATTTTATTGTTGCAATACATACAAACTCGGTCAAAACCGGCATAAACATGTTGTACGGACACAAATGTCAAGTATTTCCATGTGTTTACCTTATTAACATCTACTTAGAACTACTTAATATATCTTCTTCTTCTTCTTCTTCTTCTTCTTCTTCTTCTTCTTCTTCTTCTTCTTCTTCTGCTTCTCAAATGCCCACATTTGGCTATACTACTTAATATATCATTGTCCACATTATTTTTTCAAACCGAACTGTGGATGCTATGTACGGTCGTGGCCGATTTGTACTCATCCCAGCATTCGCTCTTTGTACGGTGGAAACCACGAAAACCACCATCGGGATGGAGAACTTCTTGAAGTCTTCATTCTTCTTAGTTCAAAAATTTTCGCACTATCCTACACGTGTTCAAAATAATTGCTTTTTGCATCTCGATGTATATGTTCGGTTGGAGACCAATTAGTTTAATACTGTCATGGAGTTTACGTGGAACAATGCCATTTGCTGATATAATTAACGGTATAACAGTTACATTATTCTGCTTCCACAACCTTTTTATTTCAATTGATAAATCCTTATATCTGTTTATCTTTTCCCGCCAAGTTGTCTCTACATTGTGGCATAAAGGGACGGCAACATCAATTAAAATCGTTTCTTGTTTCTTCTTGTCAATAAATATAATATCCGGTCTATTGTGATGTATGGTTTGGTCTGTAATAACTGCCCGGTCGTAATATAATTTGTAGTCTTTACTATCTAATACCTTTTCAGGCTTGTATTTGTAATACGCAGTGGTTGTGTTTATAAGTTTATACTTCATGGCTAATTTTTGATGTACAATGTTTGCAACTTGGTTATGCCTATGAAGATAATCTGTTTGACAAAGCATTTTGCACCCAGATACGATATGTTCAATTGTTTCGCCCTTCAAATTACATTTTCTACATTTATCTTCCACTGTGACGTCTTTCAGTATGTATTTTTTGTAATTGTTAGTCTTGATTACTTTATCTTGAATAGCGATCATAAATCCCTCTGTTTCGCTGAAAATGTCCCCGGACGTTAACCATTTGTTCGATGCTACCCTATCGACGCTATCCTTAAGAAGTTCTTTATAATGTCTGCTATGTAACGTCTTTTCTGATATTCTGATCTCTTTTGCTGTGTCAGAATTTAGTTTTTGAAGCAAGTTTAAATTTCCGTCATTTAAATTGAGGGGAGAAAGCGACTTGTCTGCCGATACTATAGCTCTATGAAGTTGTGAATGTGGGCATTTTGTATAAAAGTACTTTCTCAGAATTTCAATTTGTTTATAATATAAATTGTTTAAATCAATCAAGCCTCTTCCCCCTTTTTCTCTAGGTAGAGTCACTCGTTCTATTGCTGACTTAGGGTGATGACTTCTGTATTTGGTGAATGTTGTGCGGGTGAGAATTTCTAGGGCATGAAGTTCTGTCTGTGTCCAGTTAATAATTCCAAATGAATATGTTAGTACCGGTATAGCATAAGTGTTAATTGCTTTGATCTTGTTTTTACCATTCAATTGTGTTTTTAAAATGGATCCTATTCGTTTCTTGTATGCAGAAATTAGTTTACTTTTCATCAGTTTATGATCAATTCGTTTAGCCTGCGCAAATCCTAGATATTTGTATATATCTTCTTCGTCCATTACTCCAATCCGGTTGTCTTCGTCAATTTCAAACTCTTCTAATTTCGTAATCTTTCCTTTGATGACATGAAGTGACTTACATTTATCAATTCCAAAATCCATACATATATCTCTACTGAATTCTAACGTTGAGTTAAGAAGATTCGTCATGTGTGTCGCATTTAAAGCATATAGCTTGAGATCGTCCATGTAGAATAGATGTGAAAGTGTGTGGCAAACCGTATTACCGTCCTTTATCTTGAAACCATGTGTAGATTTGTTTAGTATATGAGATAATGGATTTAATGAAAGACAAAACCATAACGCACTAAACGAGTCACCTTGAAAAATACCTCGTCGGATGTTAACTGGGTCAGTACATATCTGCTCTTTGCCTACGTTTAACTTTAATGTTGTTTTCCAACTCGTCATCGCTGTCCGCAAAAAGTTTACTATCAATGGGTTTACTTTATAAATTTCCAGTATCTGTATTAGCCACGAATGTGGTGACGAATCATACGCTTTCTTGTAATCAATATAGCTAACGTGAATGTTTCTCTTCTTGTTGAAAGCTTGGTTCATTACAACAGAATCGATAATTAATTGTTCCTTACACCCTTGCGACAATTTTCGACATCCCTTTTGTTCTTCAGCTAATATATTGTGTTCTTCGCAATGACTATATATTTTATTTGTTATGCACGATGTCAAGATTTTGTAAATAGTAGGTAAGCATGTAATTGGTCTATATTTACTTGGATTTTTGGTGTCATTATCTTTTGGTTTAAGAAATGTTATTCCTTCAGTAAAGAAATCTGGTAAATCCTTGTCTCCTAATATAAATTCATTAAGACATTTAGCAATCTGGGTGTGCATGTTTGAAAACTTCTTGTACCAAAAATTTTGAATGTTATCGTTACCGGGTGCTTTCCAATTATGAGTATTTCGTATCGTTGATTTTATATCATTTACACTGATGCCATCAAATGTCATTTCTTCGATATCACTCATTGCCTCAATTTCATCTTGAATCCATGTTGCATTGTGATTGTGCATTAATGGGTTGCTCCATATCCCACCCCAAAACTGCTCAATCTCTGTCTTCGATGGTATACCATTGCCTACTATTTCTTCTTTATTGTTAATTTGCTGATAGAATTCTTTTTCTTTTTCTTTAAACATTTCGTTTTGTTCTTTTCTATCACTACACTCTTTATATCTTCGTAGTCTTTTGGCTAATGCACTTACTTTTTGCTTTAGAGTATCCAAATATTCGTTTGTAGCCTCGTTCGGTGTTTCATGTATAGTATGGATTTTAAACCTTTCAAATATGTGTTGGCAATATTGTAATATCTTTTTAGATCTATTACCCATTCTGAATTGTTCTAATCTCCCAATATCTCTCCTTAACTCGTTGATGCGTTTGACTAATCTTCGTTCCCATTTTGGAGTCTTATTGGTTTTTATGTTCTGAGAATGTACCAACTTTATTTTTAATCCTAATTGTCTGACCACTGCTACGGCTCCACAATATATTGCTGCATGCACTTCCTCAAACGACAATTCTTTCTTCGCGTAATCTAACAATATATGTGCGTTCATTACGTGCATTACTATGTCCATTTGCTTAGACTGTTTAGGTTTAGGAATTCTAGGTCTCTTGTTCGGTTCTATATGTGCAAATTCTGACAAAGCATTTTCAAAAGCTAAATGTAATATGTTCTTTAACTCGTCTATTTCTTGTGTGTTCCCTCTTGTATTCTCTTCTTGTTCAATGTTATTAATAGGTGGATGTTGGTGATGTACCTCTTGTGTGTTCTGGCCTTCTGGTAGATCTACTTGTTCCATTAATTCTTGTCGTAGATGGTCATCGTTTCTTGATGCTTCCATGATATGCTCCTCGTTCGCCAAATCCTCTTCATTTTCTTGATCTATTTGTAGTTCTTCCTCTACTTCATGTCTTATTACGTTCAATAGATTAAATGGTAGCATACCATTACTTACAATTATTCTCCTTTGGTCTGCTACTCTTTGTTCGGTTACATCTACTAATGGGTATTCACGTGTAAACGCTCGGTGCAGTTCTTGTCGATATCCAACTAATCTAGTTTCTAATAACGTAATTCTATAGTAGTTGCGCATCACACAAATGTTCATATTATCTGTCCATTTGATACGCTGCCTCACTCTTCCAGATTTGGTGGTCTGTTGCGATAATACATCAGAAGCATCCATAATCTGTTTGTTTATTTACTAAATGTCAACATTCATTGTCCTGTCAAACTAAGTTCTTTGTCACAGAAAGTTAATATTGTTTTTCAAAGAAATCAAAGCACTTAATGTCACACTTTTCTTTACACTCGCAACTTGGCCGTGCCCCGTCAATAAATAACACACGCAATTACAAGGCGCTGAGTTGGAGTTGAATGACAGTTTCAAATTTCACAGATTTTGAAGACGAAATCTTCTTAATTCTGGAAACAAATAAAATGTGCTTACATACAACCGTAAAACATATATCTAGTTACAATATTATCGAATCAAATTATAAGTACAAGACCTTGACGTGTCCAGATCTAGCTTCAATCTGTCAAAATCAACACTAAATTCAACTGTTCCAATGTTTCTCAAGCAAGGCCCTGGACTAAAATGTAAGCCTACAAAATTAAACTTCTATTTATATACAAAGTAATGGATACTGGTACTTCCCTTTATGTCTTCTTGTAGTAAATCACTCGTAGATCTCAATGCCGTGAAAATTGTTGGTTGATTACAGCTTTTTCCCTTTGAAATGCGATATATTATCAGCAGCGACTGGGAACGTGTAGACTTTATTATTATTATTTTTATTATTATTATTATTATTATTATTATTATTATTATTATTATTATTATTATTATTATTATTATTATTACATTGCTGTTGTCGTTGTAACTCGCAAAAGCTTCTCAAACCCTGGACTCGAACCCAGATCGTCTGACTTATTACAAACGTCCACTGTTTTAGGTTTCTTGAATAACTAGAACACATGTTTATTTGCAGTGCTTCATTCACTATATTATGCAAGTGCATGTGCTTGGGTTGAGTGGTTTTCGCCACATCTACACTCGGCAAGTTTTGTTTTCTTCGAATGGTCCAGCATTGCCCAAGGCCAATCACTCGGAACAAAAGGAAAAAGAATGCGTTGTCCCAGCTCGTGTCATTCAACCCCCTCCCCCCCTCCCCCACAACCTGTCACCACCAATCTCACCAGCTTCCAGTCACACAATCAACAGGACTATTTCGACATGCTTTTCATAGACGTTGGTCACAAGCAGCAAAGTAAATGAAAAGTTGAGTGATCAACTAAACATTTTTGCAGAAGATCAGCAATCACCACGACACATGGTCTCACCAATCTCTTATAAACCACAACAAACATTGAACAGAACAATGTTATGGCTTTTAATTCCCAAGAAAATATATGTAGATGCATTATACTGTGATTTCCATAATTTAAAATCCAACCTCGACTGGGAATCGAACCTAGGTCTCTCGACTGTCTAGCGCCCAGCAAGAGGAAAACCTGAGTTAGATAAATTCGGATGTATTCTCTAATTTCTGCTACCACAACAAATCCACCCACGAGAGTGTTTCTCCAATATAAATCCATTTTATTGTAAAGTTTTTTAATACATTTTCGATTTCCGTTGACTTAGGAAAATCCAACATTCAACCCCATCCAAAGAACAAGACAATACAAGAGATCCAAGTGATGACTGGCCTTGTTCGCCAATAGCCTTAGTCCTTAGTGCCTGTTAACTAATCGCCCCCACGATATTATTATACTTTCTTTCAAGTACTGCACAGCTGAACTGTCACATCCCACATAATCGTCCTAGTCTACTCCAAAGAAAAGTCACACCAGATTTTTTGTTTTTTCTACCATCTACTGGGCAACAAAGGTGGATTTGTTGTGCTTCAATGTGTTATTTGGGGTGAATTACTGGCCAATGAATGTTTTAAAACCATCAACACTAAAACGACATTGGGACACAAATCATCCAAATTTAAAAGATAAATCGCTATATTACATTGAACGGTTATATACAACAGGAGATGCATAAACATAAAACAGCTATCAAAAAATATCTCACTACCACAATCAGCACTGAATGCATCGTTTTATGATTGAAACAGTACACGGTCGGCGAGGAACTTATTATACCAGTCGCTACATATTGACATATTTTATACTGATTATGTTGAGTGAACAAGGGGCAAAAAAAATTAGTTTAGAATAGGGTTGAATGGGGCCGTGAGTCAATTATCTCATGTACAGTGGGTCGCGAGTCAAAAAAGGTTGAAGACCACTGGGATAAACAACAGTTTTTACCAAATGTTTTAAAATCTATGACGCCAGTACTTCTGAAATCTATCTAAATGGAAGCAGCAAATTAATTAAAGAGATCATAATCGATGCATATATTGTACATATTTTCAGGATTATTTTACAATTATAACCTGAATTATATATTTTGAGGTACGAGTTGCCGTGAAAATATACACCATGCATATTAGTGCATGCTGCAACTTTTCGTTCAGGCACTTTCTATCTAGAAGTGTATTGTAATTATTTAAAATATATAAGCTACATATTTTCAAGGCCTATCGTCGAAATCCGATCATTGGTTTCTCCACACGAAAACCAACACGTATTGTTGAATTTTGTATGTGTAACTGATGCGTGAATTCTTATCACAAGATTAACTGTTGTGTATGCTTTTGAAACTATTGTAACAAGAACACTTTATAGTTACAAAAAAATTATGTGATATAAGTTTTACCTTCAAAATGAATAAGATAACATAACTAATCACAATTGTCTATATACCATACACCATGACATGTTACAAAATTAATCAATCAATCGTGAAAGCCTACATGATTGTAAAAATATCGTATTATTATACCATGTCTGGGAATAACACGATACAAAATAAGCAGGTGGTTGCAACTTAACGCAGCTCCCCCCCCCCCCCCCCCCCCCCCCCCCCCCGGCGTGTATCCTGGTTCTTCCTCCACACGACGACAGTTCTCAGAAAAACGATTTTCAATACACTAGGAGCATGCCCGTGAGAGCTTGAAAATAAACCAATATTTATATATCATATATTAAAACACTACACGTAATCTGTCGTGCCCCGGGTGAATGTGAATCAAAAATGTAAAACTTGACGGCTTATTCCTCTACGTCAGTCGCGCTCACCTAAACCCACCGTGACGCTTTTTTGGGTTTTTACGCCACGACGAAAATACTGGCTACTGTGGTGAAATAACCTAAAAGTGTATACTTTTAATGTGTACACGTAATTTGTTTTTTGTCGGGTTGTGTTTATATATTTTTTTACTATCCGTGTGTATTTATTAATATTTTTTATAGTTATAACATTTAGTCTAGTTCTCCCCAGCCATTTCTAGGAAACAATGGCATTCAAAATAAATTAAACCAAATATTCAAGCTACTCACAGCAACTAAATACATTTACAAATACACATTATTATCATAACTTTTTCTTATAGCAATAGAAAGGCGTTTATATTGGTACAATCGTGACCGGACAAAAATTAACTGTAATGTAGCCACCTCAGTGTTCTAGAAACATATTTTCGAGTAACTTTTGTGTAACTAACTTTACCAGTACCTATCCGATCGCCATAAACATATTCGTGACCGGAAAAAACTTTATTAAAATATGGCTATCTCACATTTTGCCGCCATTTCCTTTCAGAAAAATGTGTTCCGGTAACTATGGTGTAACTTTGTAACTTTTCAAACGATGTTGCCACAAAACTACACACATTCAATCCACATCGAAGCTTGTGGATGATCCAAATTTCAACTTGATCAGACTTTCTCCGTTCGACCGCTATCGCGAGACATAAAAAGAAAACAAAAAAAAGATAAAAACAACAGAAATAGAACGAGTGCCATAACAGTTACGCCTACGTGGAGACGCTCGCTTTGCGCACTTAGTTAAAAATGAATTAATTTGAGTGTAGTTTTAAAATTAGAATAGAGACAAGCCCACTGTTCTAAAATTGTCAGTTTTTAAGTTATTTTTTAAATTGAAAATTATGTCTGTGTTACCTTTCCATGATTGTTTCATATATTTTTAAATAATTGAAGAAATGATAACATTTACTTCATCACAGATTGCTATTTTTAACAATGACACCTGGATCGAGAGGTCTGCGGTCAACCGCATTCCTTTCTCGCTAGCACAGCCGACCCATGTCTACTGGCGATGGCAAGGAAGGGTGGCAAGGAGGGGAGGAAGAATAGCACACCGCTTGAACAAAAGAGTACTGCACCGGCACTAGGAACCTAACCACGATTGGCCCAAAACTTGCTGACGTAGGAGCAAAAGTAACGTCCTACTTTTACACCCCCTGTCAATCAAAATCCCAGCTACGAAGACGGTCTCTTGTCCTATTCCCTCTTAAAATAAAAATTTAATTTTTCTTTGTTGTCAAGCCATGGATAGATTTGAAAAAACAGCTTCAATTTTTCTGTATTTGCCTCCATTCTTTTCACGTATTCAAATATTGATATGTCTCTTCTATTTACCCATTCTATTCAGTTGGCCTTTAATCATTATCTTTTCCAGTTATCCTTCCTCTCTTAAAATGTGCACAACCAAACAACCCTCCACTTTAATATTCTTTCTTCGTTATTTAACAAATAATACATTCTTGTCAACTATTGTTACAACGCCCTGTCAACTTATCTTACAATGAGACCGTTATCATTACTACAACCAAGTAATGCTGCAATCAACTCAAGGCAACGTCTAAAACCTCTACAAGTTGTAACTAGGATGAAGTCTCCGCTAAACTCTCTGTGGTATATCTTATTACGGCCAGACACAGACACACTTCACTAAGTAGCTGCTCCGTAGTCACAGTTTAGATGTAAACGGGGTTAGTTGTTTCAGTACGTGACAGTGGTACACGTTTGTCATAACAACGTCTATCATCTGTATGCGCACGAGTGTATATAGACACTTATGTATATTGTAGGCTACATTAACCCCTTCGAATAGATGAGTCCATGGATCATCGTGTTGTGAACTCGCTACATAAGACGAGTGTTAGCGTCACAGCTGAGTAAGACAACTAACTTATGTACTCTTTTTTATTTTCCACCACTAAATAACCGCTACTATAGTTGTCTCAGCGTAAAACTCGAGTCTAGACATGCTGACAAAATGGCAATGGCTAAATCCAAAAGTTCTACCGTCTATTTTAAACTGGTCCAATGATAATTAACGAACGTATATTGGATGCCTCTAAACACCAAACACAGTGGGCGTGACTAATAAGCCTTGAGAACACAACTAATAGTAATACCAAGAACAAATTAATGAAATCTGTTGAATGTTGTTGATGAAGCGTGCATACAATGGTCGGCTAATACGAATCGGTATGCTACTATTTTTACTTTGAGACAAGTTAATCTGAACAGTACCAGCGCGTCTGTTAATATGGAAGACAGTGACGACAAAGGAGCGACATTGGGTAGAAGACCAGTGTCCGTCTGTACCTGGAAACGTCTCAGGTTACTTGAGTTAGGTTGAGATGCGCGCGGGGAATCAGGGTACGCCGTCAGCACCCGGCTTGTTGCGCCGCGAGCTCTTCCATGGAACAACAAGCATGCACACAGATGTATGGTTGCAACTATCAAAACTATTCTATCAAATCAATACCTTCAACTAGAATAAAATTTCTATTTTATATTGAATAAAGGCGCTTTCATAGCAACACGGCAACACGTTTTTTTCCGGACCGGCAGATCACGTGAACCAATCAGAAACTTGCCGTGCCTGCCTTGATTGGTACACCTGACTTTCCGGTCCGGAAAAAACGTGTTGCCGTGTTGCTATGAAATCGCCTTAATAATCAATATTTCCAATACAATACTGTAGGGCTAGCATTGCCTATTAGGGTAGTGTATTAATTGGGAACAATACATGTTTTATATCAGTAGCATATTACAATAACATTATTCGCCTTGTGAACGAGTTAAACCTCATGAACGACCTTCAGTCAGGATTGCCGGTGGTGGGAATTGAAACAGCGACCAGGCGAATGAGACCCTCGCGTTCTACCGCTTCAGTCGATCCCCTTTAACTTTGCAGATCGCTCAACGCACCCTGACCTCGCTTCATCGAGGGTGCCGGTGTACGTACATCTTGCTATATTAATACAAGATCTTTGGTTTGTGCATACGGCAACAACTTTGGATTGTGAACGTTCCTTTAATCCAAGATCTCTGGTTAATGTAGTTGCTTGATTATTATTTATGAGTTGATATTTAACGATCATCCTCGACTGCTAGGTCATACATATGACGTAGAGGGGGACTGGAGGAAAGGGACAATTTAGGAGGATTTAAATTATGGGTTTATAGTAGGGGAGGAAAAGGAGAGAAACTAATTTTGTCCCCTCTTAAAACTAGCATAGTCACTCTGGGGCACATTATACCCTCGACGTCACAGGGGTGTATGTTGATTTTTTCAATCCACGAATGTAGGTACTGCAGTAAAATGTAAGATGAGCTTATTTTTAGCCAAATATTTTTAGTCTATACCGCTTTTATATACCAATATTTTTTGTTAGATTGAGAATTGTTTTAAGTCAAAGATACAAGGGTAATGCAGCATTACTGTTATTAGTCTTGAAACGATCCTAAGTGATCCTTGGCGTGTGAATTATCTTTAGTATAAGTTCTTTAGTGTGTCTGGTATGTTTTCCATTCCAATTGATTAACTTGTGAATCGTTTTGAAATCTAATATTTGTGAGTAATGCACCAATCTGAGTCTCATTTATCTGCGGGGTGTATTTTAGTCCAAGATCTTTGGGTTCAAAAGTAAACCGTGAATAAAACGACTGTTTGTAATATTTAAACGGAAACGTACGATGTGTTTACACATCACACTGTTTAAACATTCTGGGCACAGTAAGTTAATCAACTTCTCTGCGACGACTTGCGTTCAAAAACTCATTCCTGGAGCAGATAGAACTGTGGAATTATAAAGCAGCGCGAGCTGCAGGAAAAACAAACAACATAGGCGAATATATGAACGAATAAGTCCCGGCAGACATGGACTTATATTACGACAGAATAACTCTAAAAAACATTAATTCCGCAGCTTATATTAACTCATTTCCCAGTATTTACGAGATAATTAGAATTTAGGCCAACTGTGCATGCATGTAAATGTATGTAAATATACATGAATTAATGTAAATATGTGTATTCAAATCATAGATAAATATGGTAATCCAATATTCGCTTCTGGATGTTACAAAATGTACACAAAGTAAATCTAGTGCGTCACTTCGTAGAATGGTCACGCTTGGGGGAATCGGCATATTGTCATTTAGAGTCTATTGTTGTGATGTTCATTCACAAATACTCATCCTTCCTTTGTGATAAATCTAGCAATTCACAACAATGATGATTACTCAACACAAAACAAGAAATAGAACACCAGAACATTCTTGTCAATAAACAAGACAAGTAAGGAAAAACTCATTCAGTATTGCCGGTAGAAGGGAACAAACCCTTGACCTGTCGATAAACTCTCTCGTGGCGCCTCTAAGCTTTAATAGTTTCCCATAATAGGTATGTTAGTTATTTTCAGATATCATTTATTCATCAGTGTTGTCAATGCTATCTTGTAGAACCCAAAATACCAATATCTTAGCCGTAATTACCAGCTTACAGCACGCGATGTCGTGTCTTTAGACTTGCCGGCTTGTACACGCACTTAAAACTCTTTAGAGCAACGCACAAAGAAATGAGGCGTATAAAGCTACTCACTAATTCAGTGTAATCGACCGACATTGGGCGAGGCAGCGCCAGCCCAGAACATCCAATTAATAATTCCTCTGCGATATTAACATTCTGTTTGGAGTTTTCCACCGCCCTCGCTACGGGGAGGCTAAACTACGTTATTCCCTAACTCGGTAACAGGTAATCGTGTTATCATTATCATTGAACCAAGCGCTCTCGTCTCTCTGGCGTGTTATCTTGAAGGCTCGCCCTTATCACAAGCGTTTACAGCGCCCCTGTCTTCTTATCGCAACACTTTCTATTTCGTTATGGAAATGGGGGTAGAAACGTACCGTGGATAATTAATATTGTCAATTATAGCCTAACAGCCCATAGTGTCAGGGTTGTGACAAATGAATACGCCGCGTGAGTAATGGGAACACTTTCAGAGTTGTGCAAACACAAATGAATGCGGATATTTTGTGTAGAATGTCATTAATTAACAAACATCTGGATGTATGGCATAGATTAGTTAATCGAGTCACAGACATTCAACTCTTTTCTTTTAAAGCGATACAAATGTATGTGATTAGCCGTTTTGTTATTACGTTCCAAATGTATACAATAATTCAATTTCAATACATTCACCATTGAAAAAAAGATTTACATATACAAACAATTTTATATATAGCACGCGATTTACAAAATGCACGATTTTAATGTCTGCTTTGCCAGCTGTGACCTGGCTCGCGTGTTATTTGGGACTTCGTACAATTTAAAAAAAAAGTATCCTAATTAAGAAACTCTCCTTCTATCTGCATCGCCTTTAACTGAGATTTCAGAAAATGAGAAACTTTGTTTTTCCATTAAATTAGAGGAGAATATAATACCGATTTTCACGTCTGTATCATCTTCTAAAAAATAAATTCACTTCCATTTTTCACACCCGTAAGGAATGGAATATACCAAAGTCTTTCCTTTGTAGGTGCCTACGTTATAAACACATTGTATTATCAAAATTTCTCGTTCCTACGTTAAACGGTTTGAGCTGGGTGATGTTGAGTCATGATATTTTATTTTGTGTATATACGATGTGATACGATGATACGATTTTCTAAATAGTATTTAAATTACGATTTGATTAATTAATTGGGCAAATAATTAGCAGAGTGTAATAAACAAATACATTCAATAATAATACAATAAAATAATTAGTAATAGTTACATATTATCACATGCTTTTACACTGTATTTGTTTGTACACTCTTTTTCCTAATGAATATTTATCAAACATATTAGTATAACTCCCGTTGTAAAAGTCAGAGCGACATGCCCACATAAAAGTATATTACATCATTTTATTAGTTTAACTGTTTGTCCGCATTGTTTGTTTTTACAGTGAAAGTTTAACCCAACAAGGAACCTAGACATTCCCAAGTTTTGGCAAAGTACGGTCTGAGCATAAAATGTTTCAACACTAAAAATGCTGCACAAACCCTCACCTTCCAAACCCTACATGAACTTAATGTACAGTACCTTCCATTCTTCGCAACAGAGTGGATGAAGAGAGACGAAGTTAGAAAGGATATATTCGAGCATACTAGCTCCACCCTAAGAAGTCACACTCTGACCTCAGATCCTTATCTCGTGAATGTGCGCTAATCCCACAAAAATCAACAAATTCCTAGCGGTCTTTCACACATTCGTAAATGCAGTTTTCCGCTGAGTAGAGACCGACAGATTGTGTCTAGGTAGATAAGTAAGTAGTCGATCTCTCATCAGTTGAGGTTATCAGCCTAGGTGCATCGAGCACTGTTATTCAAATCACCAATTTGTCGACTCCGTATGCTGTGTTTTGAACAAATGTAACATTTTCTTGGCAGATGACTAATTCATCGATCTCCGTCAGATTTTTCCGACAATGATACATAATTTTGATTGTTAAGTGTGAATTTTGTTGAGTTTGGTCTTTGATAAAAATGGGGAATTTATAAAGTGAAATTATAATAGTTAAGATTTTGATGCATGTATTTCTTAATCCCACAGTACACACATGTTAACTTAATTTCTTACCAGTGTTTCGTATTCACATGCAATTGTTTGTGAAAAGTCTCTATGGTTATTACTCGTAACATAGCTGAAACTTTTTTCCTAAGGCTGTACTTTGCACTTTAATAAACTTTGAAAAGTTAACGTGGAAGCCAGACGTACATTATATTAGGTTTCGCCTCATACGAAGCTTGTTTATGTATTATATCAAACGTCCCAAGTCGGCGTTTAGAGCCTTAAGATTTATCGAGGGATTTCCGTCTCATTTTTATGCGAGACGCTAATCGAGACGATGAAGGGTGGGATAAACTGATAGTTCGGTTCTACGTATTACCGCAAGAGAGCAGCACTAGACACTACCACAAGTGCTCACGGCGATACAAGTCTGGTGCTGCCACCGTATCTGAGTGAGATGATGTGGCCAAGTACCAACCTAACTCTAGTTACAACTACCTGTGACACCCGTTTAAATGGCGGTATATTTTAGTATTGTGTTGGTATTGGGAATATTGACGACGACAGTGATCGTTGAATAGAATCAAATAAAACCTCCTTGAGTAGAACAGAATTGTCAAGAGTTGAAAGAAGACTTCAAAGTTGCAATGAACCGTCCAAAAGAAAGGTGTTACTTTCGGCAGTCACATAGATTCCTCCACTTACCTGAACTTCAAAGCAGTTGACGAGAAGAACGAAGCTGTTACACAAGCTTACGAACCCTCCAGTCTGCTCTAACCTTGGAGAAGAGCGATCACCCTCTCCCCTTCTGACAACCAGGCTCGCATGGCAATCGGCTCAGCGACACGGCTAAACTATTGCTTGTATTAATACGCATCTGTTATACGGTAGCAAATGAATATTCAGAGAGAATTAAAACAATGTTTTCTTCAAGTCAGGTGGTCAGGACTGCTCGATATTTGGTGGGCAATACAGATCCGCACTTTTACAAAGCTTTGCGTGGATAAGCCAGTTATTTCTGCTTCAAACAAAACATCTCTTATTATCAAAGCCGTATCCCATGTTTTTGGAGCCCATATATTCGAAAATTTTATTTTATTTGCTTCGGGGAAAGTTTCTGTTAAACATACATGCGTGGGTTGCTCAACCCTTTCGTTTCCACTTCGCTGCTTTACATTCAAAACAAATTTATTTTTCCTGAAATTTGCTTCGTTACGATACAAAAGTTGAAAGGAATTCGCCACACGAATGTGCTTTGTTACTGTTTCTAAAGTTGTTTTTAAATTTAAGTAAAGCAGGCAGTGTTTACAATGCAATAGGGTCTTCAAAATTATAACATTAAAAAAATTAGAAAAAGTGTATCTCAACGAAATCAAAAACGCTGAGTGTAACTTATAAAACTTATTTAAAGTACACTCCATTTTTCATTTGCGCGAGAGAGTTAGTTGAAATTACGACTTACATATTGTTTGTCAATGCATAAAACACAAGTGTAGATAATAAGAGTCACAAAATTACTTTTCCAAGATAAAAGATAAATATGTGATGTCTTATCTTGATGTGTTACTTTTGTTTTTATTGTTGAATTTGTGCGTTTTCTGTAAGTGTTATATGCACGTCAACATATTATTACGAGCATAGAGCTGTTTGGGTGTTACAAAACGTAGTCAAAATATGCTTTAAGGAACGGGATCTCTTTCGAAAATGTACAAACAATTCTATATTCAAGGAGAACTCTCCAAGTTTTTACGCCAAAAATATAAAAACGACGAGAGATTTCTCAGTGAAGTTAGAACCAAGTAAATTTAATTTAAATTTAATCCGTACCATGACGTACATTTGAAACGTACAAGTTTCAACTGAAAACAGATATGCAGTAACAAAATCTCCCGCTATGTAGCTCAACTCGACAGCAAAGAAGCCGCCGTAAATCTTATTTACGTCATGCTAAGCTCGGAATCAGCGAGTGCCACTCAATATATCACACACAACATACTTGTCATCACTGGCGGAAGCGCCGACGTTTCGGGCCGGATGTCATCTTGTTTAAGGGCGAACTTCCGACCCATATTCACAGCCTGCGCGCGCAGTGTCCTCACATAAAGGGCGGATTGCAGCGGTAATGGTTTGAGTGAGGCCGGTTGGGCGCATGCATTGCATCATGCATTGAGCACGGGCATGCATGATTAAAACATTCGTTTTCTAGTTTTATGTGAAGTGTTGACTGTTGGGACATAGCTAGAGAATGTAGTATTCTCATCATGTATCTAGCTGGATAATTTGCCATATACTTTAAAGTAGACAAATTAACGAATCCTGCTTCCTTGTGAATAAATCATGTAACAATAACTACATTTGTATGAACTTTCAACAACTCAGTTGAAAGGACGGGTTTTCAGGAGTGACTTGTTGTTATTCCTTTCCATTCTTTTTTTGCCCAGAATTTGCCTGAAGACAAGAAAATATTAAAACGCACCTTCGGTCAGAATTGCCGATTGTGGGAATCACTATACACTCGTTTTTTGTTACAGACAGTAAACCAGTAGAGAGAGAGAGAGAGAGAGAGAGAGAGAGAGAGAGAGAGAGAGAGAGAGAGAGAGAGAGAGAGAGATAGTTTCATGAGATAAGTAGTTTCACAACAATATTTGTATTTGCTTGAGTAAGGACGCCCGTTGGTCGAGGCCGGAAGCGTCGCGAGTCATCACACTATTATTGAACTAATGGTTGATGAATGTCGGTCGCTCCGATCCAGCCCAAAGAACTTTATTCTTATTTCAACCATCTCATCTCTTCGACTTGTTCGGCGTTCGAAATTCAATTTGGGATTTCCAATCTCAGTCCCTGTAGGCCGGGGGGTGGGGGTGGTGGGGGAGATGGGCGTACCTGCTGATATATCCTCCCCATCCACTTCATACTGTCTCTTTAGTACGACTTGAGCATCGTCACCCGTCCTATCAGGCACACAGGACCCGAACACAAGCCGTAAAACAGGCCACTAGACAGGAACCTTATTACCGACTACATAACTGGCAGTTGTGCCTGAAGTTAATAGGTTTGTTTGTTCGAACTGGATCCCGATGGATACGATGAGAGAGGTTGCCATGGGCACGTACAACAATCATTGCGTTCAATCAGATTTTAATTCAGTTTAGTTTGTACGAATCGGAGTTGTTCAGTTGTGCGCGACTTCGTAATGGTAATTTAGTTTTTGATCTGAATTATACCACAATGATATGGAATAAGGTTTACTTTAGAACAATATAGTTTCGCAGAGCTGGGATTAGTTTACACTAAGTGAATGTTTAATGTTCAACTTTTAAGTGCACCGCATTCTCTGCTTGTTTACCCATAACGGCGGGACGTACTCGGCTACAATGCAATCACACAAATTGCTTTTCGAGTGGTCTCAGATTCCGAGTGAACTCATGAAAGACAAAATTCATGTCGCCCCGTTCAGTATACGAACCAATCACTCACAGAAGAGACAGACGTGTCTTCTATCCTCGTGGATAATATAACTAGGCAGGTAAGTAGCCAGTAAGCACCGAGTCAATACATGCCATGCCACTGTCACCAAAGTGCTTACATGCAAGACAAAAGGACGAGTGCCCTGCCAATACGAGACGTCAGCGCCAAACAGCTTAGAAGCAATAAGAGGAGACAAGTATCTACACAATACATTATGTTCTCATCGCCTAAGAGCTTAGAAGAAAGTCAAAGTGGACAAGTGGAAAATTTACACGCCAAAGAGTTTAAACTACTACTATTCCAATGTCTTTGGTTTACACTCAGCCCAATGCAGGCGAATGTCTACTCAATAAGGCTATACATGCACGCATCGATGCATACATTCTTTCATAAGTGTGTATAAATAAGAAAAATACATACCTAAGTGGATTAGAAGCTACACGAATAGATATAGAAAATGTGTATATCAAATAAATGCTTTGAGGCAGCCATAGGCTGAACACAGGATTAGTCCCAAACATTGTGGCGACATCGCTATGATTGATGAAGTACTAAGAACTTTGTGTTCACATATTTTCTAGACCTAGACAGTTATGGCAAACAAGTTTGTAGGTGAGTAATATAATTTATTTTAATCGTTACCAATGGAACCATAGTGATGTTTTTGTGCATCCGCATTTATTTTCCTCGATCTCTCTCATATGTGTGAAGATCACTGTGCTTGTATATACAGATTGATCAAATACAATATGTGTTCTAAGAGAATATTACACTATTAATATTAGTTATATTTGCAACATCTATCTTTTTCACGACAAATTCCAGACATTTTCAAATGGCACAGGTAGTTTGCGCCTCACGCCCACATAGTGATTTGTCGCCTGACTTTCAACCTTCCTGCATTCAGCTTTCATGGCTATGTCTTTCATTCTTCCTCCAGTAGCCAGCCCAAGTAGACAAGTATCCAGTTAATCAACAAAGAGCCGAGTCGAACTATTGTCAGTACTCTTGAAGCAGACATCTAATTGACCCAGTTCTTCTGCGAGAGTACCTCACTTGAACGCCGATACCATGACATGTCGTGACAGACTGAGCCACTGATCAGAAGGAAAGCAATTACTTGAAAAGTGCTGACGAACCTAAAGTGTCTTCGCTGCAGGCGACGGTTTAGTGCAGCTGCAACCACACCTGATAGATAGCAGCACCGTCGGCCTCGACAAATTATGTTTTATTTTGTGTTCTAAAATACAAAGAATGAAGAATACAAGTTTTGTGTCTTTGGTTAAACACGTGATCTCATAATATTGTTTATATCATTCAAAACGGTAGTAAAATAGAAAATTTTTAAATGACACAAAGTCTTAAATCTTACCAAAATAATAGAATTACTCGTTGAGGCAACATATATACGAACATCAAAAACACGCGACAACAATGAAAATGTTAGGTGGCTACCAAATACTGGATTGCTGATTGATGAAACAAGTTTAACACAGCATTCAATGCCTACTCGACAATGGTCATTACGCCACAATGGTTTATAACGAGAAGTACATTTCGTAGGGTGTCCATTGTATCTATAAAAAAAATCGCAGCGAATTAATTTTTTATCTTCTGATTAAAAAGTGGCCATAGTAAATCAGTTTATCCAAAGCATTAAACTGTATGTGGGCGTTGCGACATCGGTCACAAGGTCATAAGCAAAGAGCTCCGGGGAGTCGTAACGTGATAGGATAGCAAAGCTCTTTGTAGAAGACACTCCTCGTAGTCGAGGGAAGTTGGGTCAGAGCGCACTGGAGAATTGCGTCAACTGAATCTGAAAGACTGAAGTTGGGAGGATAGTTTACACGACACTAGTATAATTACTAAAGTTCCCCACCCAACTTTAACGTTGTATCTTAGCATCCCCTTTTAAACTTCCCTCACAGACACGTGTAGTAGAAATTATTCCCAGAACGGGAATTGTCCTAATTTAGTTTATGGGGTGTGAAACCCGCAGCCCGCGTCGATATCCTTTTGGTGGAGTATTTCATCCCCTACCAAATCACGATATATCTGATTTTAATGAGGTCGTTGGTTTGGGGCTGTGAAGCCCGAAGGTGGCCGCTAGGGTCACCCCGTCAGTGGACGGCTCAACATTGATTGGGGTGCGTCGCGACGCACGGAGCGGCGGGGGAAGGGGGGGGGGGGGGAGGGGTTGGCAACGGTTCAAGGAATCAAGATTGTGAACGGGAGAGAATTGTGAGAAATGGGGCGTTTCGGGGGAAAAGAGTCGGCGGGAAAAGAGGAAATACAAAGGATTGTGAAAATAAAATCACTTTGAAGCGTTTATACGGGAACAGTGATACAAACGAGGTCAGGTGAAAGTAGACGTACGATGCGAGCGAGCGAAGCGTGATGGGGGATACAAAGGCCGGGTCAATATCTCATGTGACCGTATCACGTCAAAGTGGGTTTAACCTACTGAAATAATGGATTTTATTTACGGACTTTACAAAGAGATTTGCTTTCTTATTACCTATCTGGGAATATGTTTGGCATCCAATTTTCTTCACTGTTGAATCCAAAAATATCCAACATACCCAGATTAATTAACTAATCTGTTTCACAACAGTTCAAAGCAAATATTTTAAGAAATATTTTTGTTTTTGACATTACCCGTGGATGTTTAATATTGGAATGTTGCACCATCAAAATTATTATTGTTAGGAAGAGATTGAGATCACTCCCATACTCGCTTCATCAAGTAGCCCACGGAAGATATTCTTTCTACATTTGAGCGGCAAACGACATTTCTGTCCTACGACAACTGTTTTTTTTGGCTACAGTATTTCCCATCATCTTTACAACAAGAAACTAAAATACTCCTACATATGAATTGCACTTCTAAAACATTTCAGAGCCCCAGGCATTCGCGCATTTTAACGCTCATTAAAAAAGTTCCCATACAGCGTTCTTGAAGCGTAAAATCCTATGTTGATGTAAAGGGCTCCATTAAATCTCACCTTACCCTATAAAAACACTTGCTTGTTCTAAGTAAATAATATGCTGTACGACGATGGGTAGTATCACATTAAAACACTGCGCTAAAATAACGTTGTATCGTAAGAATGGCCACATTCCAAATGTTATTTCGCAAGAAATATAGATCACACGAGTCAAGTTTCAAACATTGTCACTATGGCGCTTGATATTTGTATCACGTATCCAGGAATTGTAATTAAATTGTAATCCAGTGTACCATACTGCCTTGTGTTAAATATTTGTTCTAAAATATTTCATGAAAAGTACAAATTGATTTAATTTTTTTAAATGTATGACGGAGACATTTATTTAAAATCTGTCAAATTAGTCTGATACAGCAATGTGCGCATTATGAAGAAGCACGTAAACTTTCGAAATAATATTTTTCAAAATTGTGGGCAACAGGTTAAAGACAAATAAAGTTCACTTGACTTGGCGTTCGAGAATAGTTTTAATGAGAAAGTAAGTGACACGTCCGCTCTCTGGTTTCAGTTATGCCAACAAGGGTCTACATTACACAAGGCAGGGACTAATGGACTCTTTGACGATATCCAATTAGGCTTTAAAACAAAAATACGTTCTCGTATTCCGTCGCACAATATGCGCGACCGCCGATCATTAACTAAAAGTTTCAGGCACTTAATCCACAAATCTAGTGGTTCCGTTTATTAATTCGCATTTAAAAACTTTTACTTCTTAAATGGCTTTTTCCCGCGAGTTGAGCCGCCATAGGCGAGCGAAACTTTATAAATCTAGGCTCGAAGTAATTTCCGACGATATGAGCGGATTGAGGACGAGGCTTTCTCTTCACTGTCTCTTGCACTGGGGCCAATACTGGTTATCCAGTTCAGTCTGAGATACCCAATTCCGTTGAATTCCATATAAGCGTTTAGTGTTTAATTAATAATATTAGTATTATAGTATTCCCTAACTTACTTATTCCAAGCAAATGAAGGATGAATGTAGTTATTGTAAGATAGCCACATGAATGAAAAGTTAAGCAAGATGAGGACTACCTTTGGCCTCTATTCCTGAAAATTCTCAATTTGTGACATAGATTACGTAAGTGATATCTACTTAGTTGTACGTAGACAACAAAAAGTGAGTTATGTCACAAAGTGACGACTTTCAGGGATAGGAACCCTAGAGTTGAAAAATGGTTTATATTCTCACTGCTAAATGACAACACTGTGTATTGCCAGCCGACTATACTATAGTCACGTGATTCAAGTGCAGTGTTGCCGAGTCTTTCACCGCAAGACTCTTAATTAAATGAGCGTAATGGACCGAACGGGTCAAGTCGAGCTATCTTACCCGGCATTGCATTGGGCTGGGCGGGTGGGTGGGGTTTATGGGGGGGGGGGGGTTATGGGGGGTCACTTGAGACCCCGGCTGAGCGAGAAGCTGTACCGAGACGCTGACGCAGCGAAGTGTGCGTGTGCGTGTGCGTGTGCGTGTGCGTGTGCGTGTGGGTGTGCGTGTGCGTGTGCGTGTGTGCGTGTGTGTGTGCGTGTGCGTGTGCGTGTGCGTGTGCGTGTGCGTGTGCGTGTGCGTGTGCGTGTGCGTGTGCGTGTGCGTGTGCGTGTGCGTGTGCGTGTGCGTGTGCGTGTGCGTGTGCGTGTGCGTGTGCGTGTGCGTGTGCGTGTGCGTGTGCGTGTGCGTGTGCGTGTGCGTGTGCGTGTGCGTGTGCGTGTGCGTGTGCGTGTGCGTGTGCGTGTGCGTGTGCGTGTGCGTGTGCGTGTGCGTGTGCGTGTGCGTGTGCGTGTGCGTGTGCGTGTGCGTGTGCGTGTGCGTGTGCGTGTGCGTGTGCGTGTGCGTGTGCGTGTGCGTGTGCGTGTGCGTGTGCGTGTGCGTGTGCGTGTGCGTGTGCGTGTGCGTGTGCGTGTGCGTGTGCGTGTGCGTGTGCGTGTGCGTGTGCGTGTGCGTGTGCGTGTGCGTGTGCGTGTGCGTGTGCGTGTGCGTGTGCGTGTGCGTGCGTGTGCGTGTGCGTGTGCGTGTGCGTGTGCGTGTGGACTTGTTCTACTGAATGTGTTCATTATTTATACTCTACAAATACCGCTGTGACCACAACTAAAACCACAGACCACACTTCGCAATAAAGAGTGTAGTATGGAACTAGAAATAAAAAACTTCAACTTCCGACAAGTTCTAATAATAACTTTAATCATACCCACCAGTAAAACCACCAGTATATTACTCCACCGTTGCCACCACAACTCGATCATTTCTGCTTTCATTACCACTATTTCTATGTCAACTACATTATACCATCTTAGATTCTCAAAGCTTTATATATTACTTATATAACAACATACACCACAGCTGATGGTTGGGGTCAAATGATGCACTTCATGGGCAGTGCATACTTTACACATTTTGGCTATGATAATATTATGTAATTATTGTAGACTTGTGTACAATGAGAAATTTGTATCGTAAAGAATAATAATTCATGATTATCTGTTATTTGATGATTTATTATAATTCAAATTTTATCGATAATGCTCTTGAGAAGATGTTATCAGGACATATAGCAACTGCAAAGTATAACGGTTTGTATCGTCTCTTGAACATTGCCTTGATGCAGACGCGTTGCTTCGGATGAATGAAGTCCAGTGTCGAGGGAGTCTGTTCTGACGTCATACAAGTCTATGCTACGTCACAGGGACAACTCTCCCGCGTGGAGACAGAATGAAGCGCCTGGGATACATTTGCTTACATTGCTTCCTGGCAAGAGTCTCTGCTTGCAGATAGGAGGCGCCCTTGGATGGGATGATAAACAGACACGTTGCTGCGAGATATGGGTGGTCAGGGTGTTGTTTAACTAGGCAACTACCAGACAGGAGTAGGCTACCTCGCTCGTGCATCGTGCACTGATTACGGTAGCGAAATGTTGTAGCGACAGTACGGAAGAATTTAAGTAGTTGTGCAACGTACTATTATAATATCATGTTGTTTCTTTTAAAAAAGTGCGTCGTTTTGTTTTGCCCAAAATGACACTTTCGCTGTTTTATTCCACTTGCGGGGATTGACTCGACGGCTTGACGGAAATGAGAATACCCGTCAGTTGAAACCGTATACGGTTTGGGAAAACGAAATTGAGATGAAATCCGTGCGAATTGCAGGTCCACGCCGCTAGTGTATCCAATCTTATTTTACGTTGTACACATCTCATTGACAAGATACAAACCCCAGTATTGTTTTTCTTTTAGGTTATAGGTTTGGATAGTTGGGGATATGGAAAATGTTTGGAGCTGGTAAGAGTTAATCGTTTAAAAAGAGTAAACATGTAATCATGTAAAGAAAATACTTGGTTTTGTTTAGCATATCTTTAATGAATTAATTATTAACTGCACGGTAGAATAAGGCTACAAACTATGCTTCACGTACCGATAATCAATTAGTTTTGATATGAGCAAAACATTGACTTATTTATCCGAACTTCCATCATCTCTAAGTGCTTCTGAATAGAACCACTTTATTATTCGATATTCTTTGTTTGAACGTTGTGTGTATTATTAATTATGCAATGCAATAATGGAAGCGCCTCCAGATAAAGTGTGAAGTGGCAATCGCAGTTCTTATAAAACGAAAATAGAGACATTAGCAAAATTAATGATGTTAAAGCGATGAACTAGGAACATAAACTGCTCTATTTTTTAGTTGTTTTGGAAAATCGTTTGAACACACACGCAGCTCGCAATACTTATCAAAACCCCATAAAACAGCCCCAGCCTGCTATTATGCATAGCGGGTTATACGTGGATACTTGAGGCAACCATAGCCGATACCTCTCAAGAAATGTCGTTTACCAATAATACTTCGCCAATGCTGAGCCACATAAGATTATACCCAAAGAATGTCTAATGTTACTGGTTTGTAAATTGTGGTCGCCTTCCAATTCCCGCAGCTGTGACCATTGATATTGGTTTTTGTCGAGTGGTGTGAAATCAAAATCAAATATCAGACTTTTTATTGGGAAACCCTTAGAGAGCTAACGGTGAAGCGAAAGTGATCGAGTTACAGGTTTTTGCTCAAAACAATAAAATGTGTGTTATTCTCTGTTCAGGAGAACATTGGACTTCGTTCTTTCATTTTTTTTTTTTAGATCAGTCCATTTTGAGTGACGACTGACAACTCATGCGTGATCAACGTTGCAAAGCCGATACAAGGCTAAACAAAGCTAAATAGTTCCATCAATGTAACAATTCTCATGCTTACCTCAGATCATCATTTAACCGCAGGAATATGAACCAATTTATGTTCGTTTTCTCAATGAAAGTCATGTTTCCTGAACTTTTGATTTCATAAATTCTTAAGAGCGTACAGCGTCCTACTGGCAGGACGAAAACGACTCATTTGAGTACGTAGCAAATCGCTTGGTTTCAGTACTTTGCGTCCTGCTAGCAGGACGTGTTTTTCGCTAGATATGTAGAGCATATTCCAAGGGGCTAGCGCATTTTTGTTTCATGGTTGTAGCCCTCTTAGTTCGCAAGTCACAGCCTGTCAGCTGTGAGTCGACACTGTGCTGCCATTTTAGCACGATGTTAGTTGTGGGTGATCGTGTTTCTACAAAAGCTACGAATTTTGATCAAAAAAACAGTAATTCTTGGAGTGTAAGTCAGTTTAGGGGTTGAGTGGGATACGGCTGTATGTTTGGGTGTTGTTACTAAAGTGTACAAAGCCAGTAATTGTGCTACAGTACTTTGGGACGACAAGAATAGCACAAGAATATCATGCCAATTGTTGAAGCCTGTTGATACTTCGTCTTCACGAGAAAGCAACCCTACGGCTTCCACAACAGCTTCTTCTGCACGTTAGTTAATAAAAGCACTATATAACTAGCGTATTTAGACCATTTACTGTACAAGCTTCTATTTTATGTAGCTACACGTGAGTAGTCAATAATAATACGGAATACGCGTTTACGCTGGACAGCGGCGTTCGAGTGCTTGCTACCCGCTAGCGCGAGCTGAGCACGGAAAGCCTACCACATTCAGCATGGCATTCCAGCCTAATTCAAATGATAAGAAGCAATCTGAAGTTGTTAAAAAGACAATATAGCTATTCAATTCAACCAATCAAACCATTTGTGCTTTTACTTTATTTTTTTTATCAACGTGATCATATATGATAATATTATGTAAATTAAAAACGCTCTTAAAACGTATATCAATTTGTAATGATCTAAATTTACAAATGTTACCTAAATCCTGATTGTCTAACTATTGAACCTATTGCATATGTAGGGCATCACGAAATTAATAATTTACATTTGTTAATAAAATAAATTAAGTTTGATTTAAAAATAATATTATTTTAAAAATGTTGGCGCTGGGCTTCCGGAAGGTTCGTGTACTGCTAAAAGGACCATTCAATGAGTTTCCGCGTCCTGCTAGCAGTACGCAATATTTGGAAAATCGAATCTTCAAAAAATAATAATACATCTTGTCTCTGTCCTTCCGGCCGGACTTTTAGTACTGCTGGAAGGACAGACTTGCCTGCGCAAAATCTGTCTTCCAGCAGGACAAGGGCCCTGTACAAAAGTACTCACAGAAGCGCTTCCGGCAGGACAAGCGCTTGTACGTTCTATCTTTAAAGACGCTCGTCCACTTAGTACAGTGAACTACAGATAGCCTCGTTATGTGAATGATATGTTTAGAATTTCAAAACACGGTCGAAAATGATCAATACTGGACTTGATTAAAATATGTTAGGAACTAGACAAGTAGAAAATTAAGTTGGTGTCATTAGACTCGGCGTTGTCGCCAGCTTGGATAGAAGTAGATAGTTTGGGACAATCGTACGTTGTTCCATTTAACCAATAATAAAAAAAAATATATATATGTATTTATTTTTATCGACAATTATTTTAAGCAGAGTTTATAAAATCAAAACTTGAATTTATTAATTTTGATATGTGGTCTTTAAGAATAGTATCATGGAAAATTTTGATAGTAATATCAGTACTACATATAACTCATATTAAATAAACACTAATTTTTACATTATAATATCCAACACATACACGTTAATCTTATGTGGATGTAGTCAACTTAACAAACACATAAACTGAAACCGACAATCATAATTGATTTAGCAGCATGATAACTTATCACACTTTCCAATCATAAATCAATAACATGCGTTTCATAAACATTATAATGCTATTTATAAACTGCGATCATCTACATCATTCCATCAACCAAGAAAGACCGAGGATTCCCCCACTGACAATCAGTCTTGTTACTGAGGGAGTAGACTCTATAAATACGAATGTAATTTATTTATGTAGAGCGAGAAACACAGATAAAGACGCAAGACTTTTGGAGTGCGCTCAACTCTAACATATGTTCAAGAGTCCATAAATATAAAGTATCAACTGACTCGTAACAATATATTTCGTTGAACGCAAAATGTGCAGACACAACATTTTGGGAAGATTGATATTTATTACGATCCAGAGAAAAGGTCGAGTCTTCAATTCCAATCAGGATTCCGTATCCGTGTTTTATCTTCAGTTTGTCAGCCGTGACGTCTACTTCTCGTAAACAACGAGAACGGTCAAGTGGTGGACGAGATGAGCGCGGGGCCAATATGACGGGTAACACCGGAGGGGGGGGGGGGGGGGACAATATGGAGTAGGGAAGTGTGAGTGACGAGGCAATTTGAGCGCCGGGAAGATATAGGTAGTGGATACTGCCATTGTAAATGAGTGTGCATACAACTCGAACCCAGATCTTCTGCTTGGTTGGCGGATACCTTAACCATTCGACCCCAGGGCTGGGTAATCAAACGCCCGTCTTACTGTGCTGTTGGGTCTACCTGATTGAAGTGATGATAAGGAACATCGGGCTAGGTCAGGAGGAAGGTGAGTGACCGCTCTACTCCAAAAACACAGGTTAGCGTTGGTTAGTGCAGATTAGAGGGTTCGAAAGCTTGTGTAACAGCTCCGTTCTTCTTGTAAACTGCTCGGCAGTTCAGGTTAGTGGAGGAACCTATATGACTGGCCAAGTTACACTGTCCTTTCGGATGGGACGTAAATCTGATGGTCCCCTTGGTACTTTTCGACTGAGATAGGCTACGTGCCGGTACCAGGCTTCTCCCCCCCCTTCCCCTCCACAGCATCATTCATCAATCACTGTATGTGGGACCTCGGTCATGCTGCAGGTGTAGAGTACATAAGTTTACTATAGAGGCCGATATATTATTACAACAGCATTTTAAAAAGTAACTTCATCCCACTAGATTAGAGTTCTTCGCTGATATAATACCAGAGGTTTGCTTAGCTGTATCCTGTATGCTACCTTGAGCGCGTCAATTAGTGCGCCGCAAGTTCTCGCCTCTACCGCGGTTAGAGTGAATGATGTATCGAACAACTCGACACGATTAGACCTCTATTTATGTCTCCGTCCTCCGTTTATCGGATTCCCCGCCAACTTGCGACGAGTCGTTCTTATCCTCTGAAAGGTGACGGCGCAGACTTAATGGAGTTGACAAAATGCAAGTTTATCTGGAGATTAGAGGGAGAAGGGTGCAAGAAATATTGCGGGGGTGCGGTGACAGTAGAGAATTACAGGCGGCGCGTGACTGCCGTACAAGAATCTGAGTCTATGGTATATTAGAGCCGTTTAAGGTGCAGGAATGATACGAGTATCACATCTCGTGACATAACAGTATTTTATTCATATACAAACGATGCACGGCATCGAAATAGTAATAAAGTAGTTATAGATATTGTTGTGTAAGTACTGACACCATAAAAGTACATAAATACCTGCGGCAGAAGTTGTAACTAAACGAGTAAGCTATTTTTGTAAACTTGTTTACTAAAGCAATTAATCATAAATTTTTTGTTTTTAAGTTAGCAGTGGAAAACATTGTTATTTCAGTACGTTTTTGACGGTTGAAATATAGTACCCAAATACCTCAAATTTCGAAACAGTTGTAAAGATACAACAACAAAAATTTCGCTATGTGAGCGATGTATCGTAATCGTAAACTTCAGGATCAGTCTATTTTATACCCTTTTCCGGAAATCGAAAATGTACCCTTTCCTGTACGGATATTAACGTTGAAGAAGAAATTCCTTCATGTATGCACATTTGTAATGAAGGAGTGACAAAGACAAAGTCTATATCTCTGTCTCTGTCTCTATGTATGTCGATTGATCTCTCTTACTCTCTCTAACGGTGTTAAATGGTTTTCCGTACTTAACTATAACACGGAGAATTCTCGTTTTGTACGAATGAGAAATAAGAATGTTCTTTCTTTTATTTTTACCTTAATATTAAAACTTATGTTACAAATGTTTGATGTAACACTATCAGGCTTTAATCCCGCAACAATAAAGACCTCTCTCTCTGTCTCTCTCTCTTCAAGTCAACCCCCCCCCCCCCCCCCGGCCATAACAAACAGCCCAAATGATGAGGCTAAACACCAAATATCTGTTCAACCACACCACGCATACTATCGTGAATATTACATTATGATTAGATTCAGAACTAGAGTAGTTGTGTGAATGAAGGGAATTGAAATGATGAAATTAAATTAAGTGGCAAACGGCCTCGCTTCCCGCTTCTTGTAATTAGCCTATACCGGGCCTGAAGTAGAGACAACTCGGGACAAGGGACACGCCCGCCCTTACAACAGTCGGCCACCTCTGCCACGATGCTCTAGACTATGACGTCATAACTCACAAGGTCACTATAGAACGACTTTATTTGAAATGTGTGCTTTGATAAAAATAAAAATATCGATTTTGATCTACATAAAATCTATTCCAATATTTGTCATTGATCTATCGTTCTGCTGCCTTGGAGCTGTGTGTGTACCGAGCGCACAGTTAGGACTGCTACTTAAGTGTACTGTAGAGTTAAACTTGGTTAAACGTACTCACTTGTTGACACCAGGAGCTTCAGCGCTGTCTATTTAGGCCGCGCAGTTCCAATGGCATCTGGGGACAGACAGAACAAGGCGTAAGACACACGTAAACTCTAGCAGGATTTGTTTTAAAAAATATATTTTAGAAGAAAATAGTCTATTTGGCTTTATTTTACCCTTACACTTGAGTTGTGGGCAGATATAATCCATACATCATCGCAATACATCAACATAGATTTATTTTTAGTGTATGTTTTTTAATTTTTTTTATTTTACTAGATGCATAAATTTATTCACATTCTTTTATTCGTTTTATCAGTGTTGACTTTTCATAAACATCAATATGATTTATTACCATATGTTATTGGTCACTTTATATATAAATATTACTATCACAATTGATGATGTTTCGATATCTTCATTATAATTTAAACATTTACATAGCTTTTTGGATCTCGATGCACAAGCGTCATATTTTTCATTGTTATTGCAATTGTATTGTATTTATTGCTAGTATTTTTGTTACTAATCTTATCATCGTTGTTATTAAACTATAAAAATTAATAATAATCATTGCGAATGTAATGGTTCAGTACGTGGGCCATACATCAGCAAGTGAGTGGTGAGTATTGAACCCAGGCCTGACCAAGGTCACCCAGCCCAGGTCGAGACTCAGCATTCACAGCACAAGTCGAACACAGCTTGTGAAGAATTTACACTTATTTGTGTTTCATAACTCATAACATTCGTGTCGGATCGCCGGAAGAATCGCGCACGCCAGTCACATATTCTAGTTATGACCATAGGAAAAGCTTTTAGAAAGTTTTGATGTTAGTCCGGACCCTGCGTGGCTCGTGATTGGTTCGCTGTAAATCTCGTGAGGTCTCGACTTTCACGAGATTCTTACCCTTGATCTCGCTGCGCCAATAAAGGAAACAAATTACCCAAGTCTACTAAACACGTACTTGCATGCTACCCACCTATACCATTACAGACCACGATAGCGGATTTATTATTTTGTGGAATATTATTTTTAAGTTTTATATTTTACTGAAGCTTTCATTTTTGAGACATCCACATTCGGTGTTTTATGTGTTAACGGAGAGAATAAAGGTATACATACAAATTAAAATTGTTCCCTTTTCACAGTTAATTCACGAAATTAAATAATTAAAGTGAAAAATAACATTAAATTAACTCGTCATAGCCATAAGTTTAATATTTCACTTCTACACCCAAATCTGTTACAGTACATGCTAAAATAATTCAGGTATGCAAATTAATACTAATGAACCTCCTAAAAGTAGATGTTAGAAAATACGGATGTGTAAAATTAAGTAAGTAATATTGGAGCTACGTGAGGACAACTTTGGTACTATTTTAACTACTGACATGTTTTGGCATAGACCATTGAATTCCACCATTACCTGTATTTGCAAATACCGCATCTCTCCCTGGTCCGTAGATTAGGCCAGCGCGGCATGACGATGACATTAGTAACACCATTAGTCGGCGCGGGAGAGACGCATGACCGAGTAGTACATCACATATTCCGAACAATGCCCCAAACAAAGCAGCCACGGTGACTTAGCGCAGCCCATTATTCTTAAAGAGAGCCTTGTAATTGCTAAGGGACTCGAAGAAATTGTAGGGAGACCTGGGAAGATGCGCTATATATCAACAGTCATAGAAACATGGCGCAATAGCGGTGTTAGCAGTTTACATATTTAACTGTGTTATGAACCCGCGCCCCGTGCGCAGAGTTAATCATGCGGGGCAGGTGGGGAGCGACGAGGAACTTAGCTGCTGTGCATTGTGGGTAACCTGCACTCTTTTCTTGCGGCAAGTGTAGGCGCAGATATCTAACACGTATTGCAAAGCTCTTCTCAAGAAAGAATATGTAATGTTATCAAAGCACTGCTATATCGTTCGATACAGATGTTTCCACCCGACACGTATAAATGAAAGGTAAAGCAGTGAACTGTACGATCGATGCTCGACCTTAGCATCAAAGATACTGCTCTCGTGCTTTCTTCAGATCTGCAGGTGTGGACATGTAAGCTCTTTGGAAGTCTGTCGTGGCATAACTCTACACGGCTAGAGATATGCTTTGCACTTAGCCAGGGGCTTAAAAGATTTAAAAATAAAGTATTCGTATAGTTCGGTTTTCATAAGATTAGCACAGACTTAATCGTTGGTTTATTTTTGAAACTGAAATGTATTCTTTGGTAACTTTTATAGCCAGTATAATAATCACCTTCACTGCCTGCACAAGTGTAAATTATAATTTAAGGCGAATGGAATAGCAATATTTATACTGATGATACATATATAAGTACAAAAACAAAAGAACGGCTAACTACTTACACTGGCCTACACCAGTGTAGAGTTACAGACAGACACGTAACAAACAGACAGACAGACAAGAGAGAAGAACGACTCTTTAAACTGCGGTCTTAGTTTTCAATGTTTCCATTTAAGGTCCCTTCATTTAGTTTTTTTCAATTTATGGAACTTTTCATCATTAAACTGTCCAAATTACTCGTCAACTTTTCTTCATTGCATTGTTGTTTCATTTAACCTAGATTTCCTCGTTGTATTTCATCCCTCTGTTGTGGTCTTATTCATAACGTTACGTACTGCTGTGTCTTAAATTGAATCTAATGAGAAAATAAAACCATAAATGAATACAATCTCGACGAATATGTTCAAATTTCTGCTTCGTAGAAAACTGTTAAGCTGTCGACAGAGTTATGGTGGGGATTTACCTGTGACACAAGAATAGCGAATGCAATGACCCCCCCCCCCCCCCCAAACCCTTCCGCTGCAGCTTTCATCACAAAAACCACCCTACGTTCGTCACAGGGATAGAAGTCAACACCATTGTTCTAATGAAAGATTTCGAGAACAATCCAGCGTGTTGTAAGCTGCAAACAAATGTGTGTTATAATGTGAACGACGATTCCGGAATAGCAAATATCTTCTAAGGGCGTTGAGGACCGAGTGGAAGTTCATGTAAACACCGCTAGGTGGTGTAGGAGAGATATGCGAAGCGCGAATACAATGCGCATCGAAGGGACAAAAGGGTATACACATCACAACAAAGCGTAGGGGTATGGGGGTATATACGACTACTGGTAGTAGTAGAAATAGCGAAGGCAGAGAAAACAAGGAGTTTGAGAAACTTGTCTGCTACAGCCATTCAACCCGCGGGGCACAGCGCTTAGTGCAACGAGCAGCCCCCCCCCCCCCCCCATTATTCAGCTGCGCAGAGTTCCGTGACCAAGACCCCCCACCCCCCACCCCCGCCCAGAGCAACGGGCGAACTGCTTTTGGTCCAAAGTCACTTTGGAACTACCCCGATAACGGTTAGATAATAATTTGACGACAAGTTACTTCGTGACAGATATTTGAGAATTATTGCTAAATTTGCCTCGAAGACGCAGCTCGCGGTTGGGACGCTGTATAAAGATGTCGTTGTGCGTGGTTCGTGTACCGGGTGGCCCGAAATATGCGTCCCTTCTACGCAGCCGTGGGTCTCAATATATATCCTTCACATTATATACATACGATGTTACTTTGAATATTCACGTATAGAAACGTAGGCCTACTTTACTACAAGACTGAAATATGTGTATTATGTACACCAAGCTCTGACTTGGCAATGCATACGTCTTCTGTGTCAAATTCTGGGCTTGTTATTCTTCACTTGACCATTCTGTTCACATGCCTTTACCACCTCAATCTTTCTCTTCCTAATTTGAACAATTTCTTTTCAACTCCAACTTCTTTTCGTATTTCTCCATTTTAATTTTTCAAACCTTTGATAAACCAGCTATACTGCTTTCAAATTTCATTTCTGTAGTTCTATATTCTACTCGAGTCTCTCTCCATGTCACTACACCACAGGTTGGTATTGGTAGGAAGTATACAACTTAGCAAAGCAACAACTTCAACCTGTATCACCTCTTGACGAGATGATTATAAACGTACGTCTTTAACTGACGTGTAAATACATAATATTGTGTTATATGTATTAATATCTCGTCTGTCCCACTCACTGTCTCAATGTTTCATGTTGTCTCACTTGCGTGACCCACATGAATGTACGGATGTCACTTGAACGAATGTTTTCGTTCAAAAGTACTTTTAAGTAAGAATGAAAGACTCTTGCCGATGGGGAAACAGTTGGTGAATGAAAGGGTGAACAAGCTAATGGTTTCAAATACTATCATTTAATAGAATAGAACAATGACTGACGACCTTAGTAACAAAAATAATAGGCACCGTTGAATTGTTTGTGTGGGAGATATACTCGTGATTTTTAGAACAAAAACATTCTATTGGCTGTTTGTTAACACATATCCTACAAACAACATTGCCTAGAATATAAATTTAATTCGTTGGAAGTAAATAATGGAAGTACATTCGCGTTATTACTACCTCATGCACAAACATAGTTAAACGCGAAACCTAGGGAGGTTTTCAGTTCAAAATATAAACAAAACTTCTATATCCGAGAATGTTTTTTTTTTGTTATTGTTTTATTTTGGATATTTTTAAAATTATATAAACAACAACCTTCCTGTAAGATAATATAATTACACCTCTTTAGTTTTAATACAGAGTATAAAACCATGTTCACTTACATGTTATACTTATCTTATTCTATGTAGAGTGTAATTGAGATAATAACCTTCATTTCTCGTGGTTTCAACATAATAAGTAGTATAGTCTAGTTATATTTCCTCCCAAAGTGCTGAACCACCGCATCTTGAGACTTGCACCCATATCAACGTTGTATTTATATTCATTACTTGAACTCAATCAGGGGCGGACTCTGTTTGTTTGCAGACTACTTGGCTGCACCGGTAGTAGTCTGAAATATAGCGTTCGAACAGACGTTGTTTGCACTCTAAGCAATTGCGCAACTCCAAGGAAAATAAACGCTTTGTGCAAATTGGCGTTGTCGATTGAGATCTTCCAACGTTTTTAGGATAGAGCCTCCATTTAAATCTAAGTGCATATACATATATAAAGCCGTTTTTTGCACAGTCGTATTGATGTAGTCTTCAGATACTTGTCACTTAATAAAGACTTCTTCGTTTTCAAGCCATGGTTTGGATTGAAGTATTTCTAAGTAAGCATTGATGACATAAACATTAGACGTAAGGCGCACCAATTATCTCTTTATAATTTTAAAAATCTACATTTAAACAGTTTCCGGACATTCAAATGTTCATAAAACTTGGTAGTCTTCTATTCTACCTCGAGTTCCAATTTAGAAAATTATATGTGCCCTGAAATTGTTTCCAAGCCTCGCGTTCACCTAGTAATGCTTGAGGTTGAACGGCCGTAGCGTGAAACCGCGCGTGTGGTGTAAACTGCGCTGCTACATTGCGAGTGGTGTGAACTGCGCAACGGTGTCCGTTAACCCCGCGTCCGACACTGAGGGCAATTGAAATAAAACGCTCGGTGGCCGAACATTGGCAGAGACCCAGTGATACAATAGTTTCATTGAATTTCCCTCGACTAACAGCCGGCATAACAAAAACTATATGAAAGTTTCATAAGGTTTTATAGTGACCATGCAGTACGTTTAACAGACGTAGAGTTCATGTAGTGATGTTATTACTTCACCTGTGCGTGGTATTCGCGCCACGGCGGAATCTTACTGAGCCAAATGGGGCAGTTTTAATGGTTGAAACTAGTGGGAGGAATGAGCAGTCACAATGGTGCTGCGTTTTGCGTCACGCCTTTGTTGATTGTCCCATTGTCCTCTCTTCATGTATAGTATGTATCTAATAGAACACATATTTAATCCATAAAGTCTTCTCCTTTTATATTTTAACCAATACGTTTACCGACATAATTATAATTAAAACGCAATGTTCATGTTAAAATGCTCCGATAAGGGCCACAATGTATTTTAACTCGAGATAAGCCGGCCCTTGAATTAAACAAAGATTGATTATTCGTTGGAATGTTTACTTTGAGTTGAATTTAAAATACCATAACCTTGTTAGTAGCATTCGAGTGGAATTTACGTTTTAAAGCTCTAGTGTTTCATTTGTTCCAATAACGTAACTATATATAAGGGCCTGAAATATTGCTTTTGATTAAACATTGTTTCAATGTTTGTATGTTAATAATACCATTAATTATTTCGCTACTTTTTAGTCAAACGAACGTAAATTGCATTAACTATGGAGTGTATTGATTTGTTGGATACCTTGCTTCACATCCAAATATATACTAAGGGCCTGAGGTCTAAATCCCTTGCAGCAGTGTGTTTTCCATATAGGCCTGGGGACTAAGTCCCTTGAAGCTGTGTTTTAATCTATATGTTGTAGGGTGAAGGATTATATTGTTATAGCTGGTATACAATATTATTAGAATGAGGTCGTAAATACGTACCATCAGTTCAAACGTAAAATTAACCAATAGACAACGCGCTTGCCCGGTGTATTTGACATCTTATTTATCTTAAATTGGCAACGTTGCAATGGCTAGAAGAAGCATATCACTGTTGACATATTTCCCATAACAACGAATTAATAGCTAGAAGAGACGTAACACTGATTTAGTATTTACAATTGAAATCGTTGAGACACAGCACTGTTGCCACACTTTACATTAACTGAACTGAATACACACGACAGTACTTTGCTCAGTTGACGAACAATTCCAGAAATTGGCGGCGATCCGCCAAAATATACAAATATATAACGCTGTTGCCATATTTATCATTTGTCAACCCGCAAATACCAAGACGGCACCACACCCCGTTGCCACATTCCAATTTCCTATTGGGCACCACGACAATCCCGAGCAAGACATCCCATTGTTGCCACATTTCCCAACGGACCGGAGACCTCATCCCAGGGATGTGTTCGAAAGTAAATACCCCAAAGATTCGACAAGTAATATTATTTTCTTTTTATAGAACTCGAACTCCTATTCTCTGTTAACAAAGTTGGAACTTGGCCGGTAAATTGAATGTGTGAAGTCTGGGCAATCAGGAGTATTGGAGAGACTCTGCGCGGAGGAGGGGTTGAATAGACGCTGATTCGGTCACCGCGCGGTAGAGGGGGTGGAGGGGTGGGGGGGGGGGGTATCTTTGTTCTCGCCGCGATAACACACAACTTCGGACAGCCGGTGTCTCGTGGCTCGGCGACGATGAAAGCCAATACTGAGAATCGTTGAACCAGCGCAAAATCGTTCAAGTTGTAGAGAAGAGGTGGGGTTACAAAACGGGTTGAACGAAATGTGATATTAATCGTAATGAGTCGGTTTCAAGGTTGTTAGGTTGAATGGTTTGTAACAGTCAACAATAATTACTTGAAACAAGTGATTTAAGCGGGTGCGCATAGGCTCTATGTAGGGTCAAGAAGCGCTTATCAAAATTGGAATTGATGACGCGCATAATAATTTTCATATTTGTTCTACTTTTGCTTCATTGTGTTAATCATTGGTTGCGACATCCGGCCAGTTATCTTTAAGGGGAGTTTTAATATTGGTTTTACGCTAATATTATTGATGAATATATAATTTTAGAGACAAAAATATACAGTTATTGTAGGATGTTCAAGAACTTCAACTTCCCCCTCCAACCTCAACCCCACCCACACATACTACAGCTACCACCTTATGCAACTGTGTGAACCATTCTTTACGTAGCCATATTATGTGTATAGGCTCACTTCAGTTACAGAACAAATAGAAATATTGTTTATTGCATTCATAAATGATTCATTACCAAAACGTTGATAAAGGTGACATGAAGCTTGTTACGTTCATCATCATCACGCCAGTTACTCGAAAATTTGATTTATGCTTCAAATCACTTGATTGTGTGATGAAACAAAATTTGTTTGTTTCATTAAAAAAATATTATTTAGAGCCCCAACTGTTACATGACAATTTTATTTCATGCGAGATTTCAGTTGATTTTGTATCATACAACTCGCAACATTTATCAACATTGAAATTAACCTCCAAGTCACGTTTCCGTTGTTAAATGGAGCCGTCGGTGTTATTGCTGGTGCTCATAAAACCACACCCTTTTGTTCTCTGTCATTGCTGCGTTCGCATGAACGTGAATCGTTACTGAAACTTTTGAATGAATACATTTTAATCTGGGCCTTGTTCATAATATTAATACCCAACATGAAATAATGTATTACGAAAAAACGTAATCTATTGGTTTTGTGTCTCGAATTCTATGCGGTATAAAGCTTACGGCTTTGTGCTATCTATGGGTTGTTATTGTAATAATAAAGTTTGATGAAGCCGTTTCCATGGTAACAGTCTCTCGTCAAAGAATACACACAAAGCTGATCGGCCATTGATTAAATACCCATCTAGCATTGCTTATATTATAGATGGCTAGTTTTTTCATTTTTTACCCAGGGTCAAATAAACTGACGAAGGCATTTTAAACTTATAGGGCTTAATGCTTATAAATGCTGATTACTTAATGACTTCTTAATGACTTACTTAATGCTGATAAAATTAGAGAATTGTAGAGTGAAACAAATTAATTGATCTGTGAAAACAAATACTCTCAAAACATGGTAATTGTAGTATTCTATTTGCTTAACTATTCACTCAACATACGTCATACAGCGTCGTTTAGATCAGATCCGTCACAAATCACCGGGGTCGTCATAAGGGAAATCAAGTCGGTTTGGTGTGGGGTCATTGGGGGGTTTTTGGGCGTTCAGATCGCAAAGAGGATCAGCAGATCAGTAAGTAGGTAGAAACAATGTGAAGTTTGGGGTTGTTTTAGTTTAGTTGTTAGGGGACGATCTCATTTGGTTGAGGCTTAGTACATTTTGGTTTTAATTATCTAGGTAGCAGAGAATCGTTTTCAGATTGTCCGAGTCATTATTATTAAAACAAACATTAGAAATATTTTCTACATCTGATATTTTATTTGTTTAAAAAAAAACTTCGGGAAATCAATTCTGGCCAGGTCTTATCACATGAAAGGTAATATTTTTGTCCAATACACAAGCAAGTTTTATAACAGTATCGCCGACTCTCGTATAGTTAATTGGATGATTTATTCTTAAAAAGATAATTGCTTTAAAGATAAGTAATTTAAAACATCGTTTGACTGAGTAACAATCCTCCGTCTTCGTGTATTATTCCCACAAGAGTTTGCCGAGTCTGGTTAAGTGACAACTCGTCATTCCAGAGAGATATTTCTCGAACAGACATTTGTCATTTCCCGACAAACAAGCGCTTTTGTAGTTCAATGATTTTCCATCAATCCGCTGTCAGATGGGAATGTATATTTTCTCTTGTTTGACAAAGCGTGTTACTGTTTCCCTTCCAGTGATATTCAACATGTGTCGCCCTGCTGGAAACATTGGTAACGGGTGTATATTTATTCCGTTCTATTTTGAAGCAAACTCACCCACCGGAAGAATATAAAATAGTATCTGAAACCCAAAGCAGTGATACAAACAATGAAAGAACAATAACGGGATCGAGAAGAGTACATAATATTTTGTTTGTAAGACAATTTCGCTGTGAACTTTTGTAAAGGCCATCTTGTAATCTTTGTCGAGGGATTCACAGAAAACAGTTGACAGACAAACACATGATATCACCAGAGCCACAGGTGTTCTGAGCATCAGATAACAATGTACGCAGGTAGAAACCCTGGTACAGCATTGTTGTTGTATTTGCACTCGTAACAATCTATCTCGAGTCTTCGCTAGATAGATTGTGAAAGTAGAAACGTCAAACACAAAACAAGCGTCCACATAACATTGAAGACGTAGTTACTTGATACTTGGTATCAAAATTCACTTTCAACGCGAGAACTAAGCCCTTAATTCATTTGTAATGATAATTAAAGACATTGTACCACTTTGCTCCTTTCTCATCTCAACACAAATTACGCAACAAAATAATTCTGAAGTCTCCCGTTAACACTTAAGATAATACAAACAGAATAATCCGTGCCTATTTAAATATGCATGAATGTACGCCATTCAAACAAACACACAAAACAGAATGATTTGAAGATTGTAATATAAGGTTCAATGTCCTTAGAACAAAGCTACACACAGAGCTAAACTGGAGCAACCTTGTCCCACAACCGTACAACACTGTCGTGTAGAAGGCTCATATAACGTAGGCCTATATCACGGCTCTCACTCCGAACCAAACACGTGAGCTGCAAGAGAACAGATGATCACCCGCTGTCCAGCCTCGCACAGTTCGACCACAAGTTGTAGAGTCCCTTGAAGATCGACCGAACGCTGCACCCAGTAATAACGTGGAAAAAGTTCCAAACTCTGAGGATAAAATGTGGTTAGACGGAACATAAAAACTTGTGCCATAACATTAATATTGAAACGCATTTGTATGCAAAGACATAAAACTTTTGTATACGAAATATATATCAAGGTTAGTTAAATTGTGTTGCATAATAACAATGTATTTTCATTTTATTAAGTCTCGTAAACATTGTGACAAGAAAAAGTAGCAATTGCAAAAAAAAAAATACTAGTAAAACATGCTCCCATTTAGGTTTTGATGGATGATAAAAAAACGTTCTAGAAAATGTGAGGTTTGTTGATTAAGTAGAAAATATGTCATTGTTTGCGACATTCAATTGAATTATATCTACAGCCAAATTACACCGATAACATTATTGCGAATTTATTTTATGGATAATTCTTTCCAAGTAGCAGTTTGTAATTTCGTTTCAACGAATTACCCTCCCGCCCCCCCCCCCCCCCTCTCCCCCACCCCAGTCCTCTATAACACTGAACACAGCAGAGCGCGTTGTCGGAATACAATACACAACTCACCCAATGCGGAGACTATAGTAGGGTTATACACAGCGCGGGTTCTGTTTGTCCTGTATTTACAGTCACTGTTACAGACTGTTTGTCAAGTATTTACAGTCACTGTTACAGACTGTTAGTCAAGTATTTAAAGTCACTGTTACAGACTGTTGTCAAGGTTGTCACTTACAACCCACGTTATGCTGGTATATGTAGACACTTATTTTATGTTTTGTGTGCCTAGTATATTATAGAAATGTTAAAAATATGGCTGCACATTCTTTACGCTTTATGAAGCACCATCAATAAATAAATTGATAAATTAATTTAACGTATTTGTTTTATGAAAGATGGGGCTATTATAGTATTAACTATGTACCTGGTTGTTATGACAGTTTGAAGTCACCGTTTACAAACTAACAGTGTTATATTGATACATTCCAGAAACTGCTAATTCGGATGTCGAACTTGGAGTCGAACAGTGGACATCATGTATTCGAAGCGGGCAGCAGTTCTTACACAAAACTGTCAGGTAAGTCTAATGATTCAGCCAATGAGCTGAGAAAAAGTATTCGCTGTTTTTATATTCAATGATTAAAGTATTTCGGAAATATAACCTCTAATTATGTTCACTTCGAAAAAACTTCTTAACTATTACTGATGAATGATGCCTATAAATGCTACCAAAATAGATTTCTACGAGCAAAAAAAAGTAGACCGTATTAAATAAAACAATCATACCACTTATTAACTGTGTATATTCACTCATATTTTTCCCCATACTTCATAACAAACGTACACTGAATACATTTTCCAAGCCATCACAAATTACACACATCAAAGATTGTATATTGTACGAAATTCAATTACCCACGTCATAATTGGTTGTTCTATTCCATAAATTGGCCGTAGGGATATTTTGCGTCAGCGGCAGCGAACGATTGTTCATTAAAACTCACTGAATAAGCATGAGGCGTTTAGGTCGAACTATCTATATCTATACAAGGCAATCATCTCGATCGCAAACATCGATATTAGGCTTCAAACTGAGTCCACAAAACATATAGCTCAAGACATAAACCACGAGCTATAAAACATTACACACAAAAGAGACCCACATGAGCTGTAAAGCATTGCCACACAATAGAGGCCCACACTAGATTCATCGTCCAATCATCTTCACATTAAAAAATGTCAATACATTTTTATTTATTGGCTACCCAGTTATTTACTGGAGCTGATTACAGTTTGGGAAATGAAACAATTTACCATGAGTCTCGTTGCTATGACGGCGCCAGTGTTTATATTCACATGTTTGTGCCAGTATCGCGTCGTGTCAATAGATCCGATAGCCGCAAAGATGTGATTGGTCAAGTATCGCTGTATAAGTTTTGACAGAGATTGCATGCCTTGTATTCAAAGAAATATTAATAATGACAATAAGGCAACAAGCAGAAAATTCAAAAGTAAATAATAAATTTGAACCCGGCACCTCCACCAAATAAAGGAACATAATACAAATCATACCTATTCTATTTAACTACACGATAAAAATGAAAAAGTACCCTACATTGTATTCTCAAGGCTCTTAACTGTACCTCCTAATTAGAGTACTCGTTGCTTTCTTATTCATTGGGACATTCTCTTTGCCTCTTCGTTGCGTTGTGTGTTACATCACTTTGCACTAGACAACATTCATACTGAGCATTATTATTATATTACTACACAGTTACACTCACAGTTACACTCACAGTTACACTCTAATGGACTGTTTCCACCCCTACGTTGCACAGAACCCGTACCTAGGGGGTTCTATGGCACCCAGGCAATGGTCTAGTGAGTGCTGTAGTGGGGAAATCTCACCCCTGTTATCGGGCTGGTAAACGGTGGCAATTGGCATTCTGCTTACTGGTCATTATCGGAAATCAATAACAAGTATGAGAAATGGGATCGATTTTAACACTCGCACACACCCGTTAGTTTTTAGATGGGTTGCTGTGCGTATGGGATAAAAACAACCCCCATTCCCTAAATCCACTTAGTTATATAGGCTGATGTTGTTTTTTGTCACCAAATTGTTTTCGCTGTTATATATTTGGACGTGTAGCCCGTTAAATTTTCATAGCGTATAAAAGAGAAAATATATAGCTAATAAAAGTGGAAGTTATTGCATCTCCGTTTGTTAAAACTGTCAGATACAAAATACGCACTAAATATAACTGGAATGTGTCAAATCGTTAAATATAAACGACTCGTAAATATCAAAGAAGGCGAAATTAAAAAGTGAGTGTGCGGTGATAATTAGTGCGGGTGTGACGTCACATCACGTCACGTGACACCGGATCATGTCGGCAAGTGAGGACATGCGCTAACTGCCAGCCGAGCTTTAAAAGTACCTCTGCGGGTGACGGGTGGGGGTCATAACTAATCCGCTGGGCCGCTGTGCCGGACACTCGGCCACGCCCCTCGAGCACACACACACGGGCACACACGCGCACACACGCACACGCACACGCACACGCACACGCACACGCACACGCACACACACACGCACACGCACACGCACACACACACGCACACGCACACGCACACGCACACACATACACGCACACGCACACACGCACACATACACACACGCACACGCACACGCACACGCACACGCACACACACACACGCACATACACGCACACGCACATACACGCACACGCACGCATCATAGAGGTATGCTCCCGTGCGTTTGGAGTGTCATTGAGTTGTGGAAACCACGTAAAGTCTGCTGATTTGCATTGCTTAAACACCTTGTACTTTTTTTGTTGTTATGATTGAACATACCCATGCTCATTGATTTCAAATTGGAATCTCTAACATTAGTAATTAATAAAACAGGTAATCGAAAGGAAAACTTAATGCTAATGAAATCAAACAGTAGTTTTTATTTACACTTTATATACAGCATAATATAAAGTTCCTTACACTTTAAAATACTAAAAACAAAATTGTTGCGAAGATACTACGAACATTTTTAGTTTTAATGATATTTACATTTTATATTTACTTAAATTTTGTTCTTCCCAGAATAAGTAACGTTAACAAATTGACGTATAGGTACAGATAAAGTTGATGTTGGAATGCCGGTAAATTTTCAACACAAGATGTAGCTGAAACGTCGAAATAAAAATAATTTTCATCTACTCGCACATGTCTAGTGTGTGTATACCCTACAGGGAATTGTTTTCCAATCAAACATTTTAATTGGAATGTTTCAATTCTGATGCATTGTTTACAAAGCAAGCATCGTTCACGTTGGAAATAAATACAGACAACACAATACCACAGAATAAACAGTTGGTATCGATAGAAGAGTGTTTGTTAACTTTGTTTGATTTAGTTCTGCGTGCGACCAAGAGAGGAGCTGCAGGCGCTCGTACTGCTCAATGGCACGGCACGGTCTTAAAGACACGGCACGGTTATGACGTCATCGAGTGACGAGCAAGTAGAACAACAACAGCAACTACAACTGTAATCTCCTGGCTGTCGGTATACTCAGCGTCGATTGTCACAATCTTCAATCCGGCGATTTTCTGTTAATCGGAGATCAAAAATGGCGCCCAGTAGAAACCACCATTGCATTTTGTTGAAACCATGGTAACCAATCCGAGATTAGTAAATCGGCCGATTAAAAAGTTTGGTGATATCGGACTTACAGGAAACAATTTGATCCAGCTCTTACCAGCGACTGACAACCCACACTGACGTGTAACTCCTTATATATGTGTACCTCACTCGCGCTTGCGCATCAGGTATGTCTCGAAACTTCAAGTGTTTGACCCGTGTCATCTTCAGACGTTCTTGTGTTGGCTTCCAGGCCCTACTCACCTTCAATCAACTGTAGTACTAAACCGAGTTAATACCACCCCCGTCTGGTACGAGAAGCTATTGAAATTGAGACGCAGCCTGGACAACTCAATTTTGAGGCGACAGCCAAGAGATAAAAGTGATTTGGGCCGCGAAAGCCTACAAGAAGTTTTGACTAAAACGATGTGTGTTCTGCGTGCGATCCACTGACGAGCTACCTTGTAACAATTGAGCAGATCATCCTCTTTAATGTGCCGCGCATGTACGCATAGAATTGTCGACTGTACCAAAAAGGGAAGATTGTAAATATTTGAGATGAGCTGTAACAGATGAATGTTGCGGATCTCTTTGGTAGATAGAGTGGTTAAACAAGGAATTACCCGATGGACCGTAAAAAGACGGTAATTGAAAAGTTGAATCATACATATTTTAGCTGGACATATTTTGAGACACGTGGGACTACCAGAGAATATCTTGAACATCAAGTGAAAGTAAGAAACCAAGATTAAAGACAATATGCAACACATAATCCAGAATATACCTTATAATGAATATGCAGAAATATTAAAAACTGACTGAACTGAGATAAAGGAAGAAAGGTTACAAACTAATCCTAGAATAGATGATACGGAAAACAATTCAAACAATTTATTTGTGATCTCTGAGTGGGTGAAAGTGAAGACTCCTGTGTGACAAATGCTACTGAATGCCTGCGGTCGGTAAAGTCGGCACCCACCTGACCGGCTATAGACCACGCCCCCTCAACCTACATACATCCTTGCAGGAATCGAAGGAGCCGAGTGAGCACCAGAGCTATAATTTACCCCGAAGCAAGTTACCATGCACAAAGTTAAGTAGTTAAGAAGGGAACGGAACGAAACGAGATGCTGGCTGTAATTTTATCTCTAAGTAGAAAATCGATTTGGTATAAAAGTCCACAGATTTCCAACTTTGTGGCGAGAGGATCCAATCCTTGGCGAGCTGAGTTCACGATTCGCAGATCAAGCGTTTTCGAGGACATTTTAATTGATCTCCAATAATGTTAACTGTCATGTACATGGTTAGATTACGTGCGAAACTTTGGACAATAGTACGCATCAAAATATGTCTAGCGAATGAGTTCAAAATAATCCACAAATATGGAAACAAAACATCTCATTACCGTTTTAACAGTGAAACAGTGTTTCAATGTAACAACCGGGCTGCGTCACGATATTTCAGCCACATCCCAAGAACTCTACCGACATGACAAGGTCCAGGGTGAATTTTTAATGGCGATTATCTGCGTGGGCTTTCTTTCGCCCTCTGTTATGTTCACACCCCTCCTCCTATCACCCACCTCGCCTCCGTTCCTAACAAAGGCGTGTGCATTTTACGTTATTAAACAAAAACAAAAAACCTTGCGCGAAACGCCATAGAATTTTAATTACTGGTGCAGAAATAACCCCCTCCCACCTACGACGTTGGTATTTCCCCTTTTTTTACATTTACTCAACTATTAAAAAAGCCTCGTCTCTGAGAGCGGCCACCTATATAAACACAACGCCTAACCGTCGTGACAGACAACGCTTATCTTGTATTCACTTTTTCCTCGTGACCATCCATCATCGCGTCCCGAAACGCCCGGGTCACGCAACTCCGACGTTTCGGAGGCGTCTCCAATAAATCATCGCCCATTGACGGCGGCGACACGCGCGGATATTAGCCCAACAATCGTGTTATTGTGCGCGGGCGGGACACTCGTAAATCAAGGGTCTAACTACGTCATCACTTCTTGTGAGACCAACACCGCTTATTAAAAAAGACGACACGCAACACGCAAACAACTGTAATGAATTTAAGATGTGATACGTTGCGTTGTGTGGGGGGAAACTGTCAACATTCCATAGCGCTGTTAAAGGGGATGGAAGGTAATAGTGGTCATTTTGATTGCATGTTGTCCTCTACTAATCCTTACGCAACGGAAAATATTTCGACATTAATTGAAGAATATTTTAGAAGATATGGGTGGTTTTTGTGTGTGATCGCCTAAAGCGCTGACGTCACAGGGCTAGCCGGCGTGGAACTGTCAGCAGACTTGCAACAACAGCCGTGTTTATGACAGGGCGTGCAGACACATGTTTTGCTGGGAGTACAAAAACGTGTTTAGCACATAAGCAGATTCATACGTATATTTAGTATATACTTTGTTTGAGAGACCAGCTATTGTAAACATACAAAAAAATAATGAAAAATACGACATTTTCCACATTTTTGACTAATTCCAAACGCTGCCCCTAATATAAGATACACACAGCGTTACCATATGTTAAGGCACTCATCACACCCATGTCTTAACATAGTAGAGAAATACACCAACAAATTGTTTGCGTACATGTTCATTTTTCAGTAGAGTATTGTTCAATGATACTGTTTCAAAATAAATTTCAACATTTGGCCTGCAAACTATTTTCATACGGTTTCTAGTTACTAGAAACTACATAAACCTAATTCACACTTCTCCAGTCGAGTTTAGCGTTAATGAACTTCGTGTGATCTCATCATTGATGCATTTCTTTCCATAACTACGTAAGCATTACGTATGACGTCATTCATGCAGTCGTCCTGCCCCAAGCTGCACCGAACACGCTCCGAACAGCCTTCTGAACAATGTTGTAATTTAAAGTGACTCTTAGGGGATATATATCTTAATTATTTTTGCAGTGCTCTCCTAGATTATCTAATATTCTATGAACTCTCAGCGCGATGGTGCATTTTTAACGAACTTTGTCGTCGTTCGCGGCATAACTGTCTGATAGACGACCTAACCTAATTACCGCAGCTGTTAACACGTCCCTGTGGTATTTTCACACGAGCTCGTTGAGAAACACAACCGTAGGTAACATCTTCGAGTTGGACAAAGACACAAATGCTTCGTCCTTTCTATCTTTCCAAACGTTGCGCAATGTTTCTTCAAAGAGTGATTTAAAACTTGTCTCGTAGGTTCTGACTTATAGCTGGACAAACCGAACACAACTTTTCCTAAAAGAAACATCAAAGTTTTTTTCTATCTTTACTCGCTGCTCATTCTATCCCGTTTGGGTCCTTTATCTTCCGCAAAGAGAATCAATAGCATCGTTTTTGTTTGTCCCGGCCTAGGTGAGCGGGTGCGGGACCAACCGCAGTGCATGAACGCACCCGGAAAGACGGATGGAGGGAACGACAGCACATTCATCAACGGTTTACGCTCACGTTCCGGCGACAACTCTTTTTATTACGATTCCCTTCTAATCGGGCGACGGTTTCCATGGGAGGGGGTGTTCGATCATCTCCCCTCCCCCCCCCCCCCCCCCAGCACGTCAGTATCAAAGCGCTCGTCAGATCAAGTTGTGGATGGTGGCGACATCATTGACATAGTCGAGTGAAGCTGTGAGCTGTCAAATGTCAGGTCTCAATTCGTGTAGCCCCCCTTCCCCCCCCCCTCCTCCTCTCTTTCTACGAGGCTGTCCGACATACACACATTCACTCGCACTGGTATTGATAATGAACGGGGCGATTACGGGTTCCCTTGAGAGGTGAATTAACACGTTTAAGGAGTTAATAATTAACTGCAGTGGGCTGATCCCGGCTAGTGTACTGTACATGAACACATGATAGTGGAGAGCCATACAGTAACGAGGCACAATTGATGTTGTAATACCACCACTCATTTATTGTGTCAGTTATCTTATTTATTCTGTAGGGTTGTTAATACAAGCAAATTTCATATCAAACTAATTTTGATATGAATTTACATCAACAACATTGCCAAAATAACGACAATACTAATGTACGTATTTTTTTAATGTTAAAACTAGGGCCACGAACAATAGTGACAGCTACTGAACAGACGGGAAATGAAATAAAGTATATTATATATTACATTAAATATGTATTGATATTGTCATTGATTTTTAAACACATAAATGTCATAAGGAACGTTTGTGGATTAAGTTGTTGAAATCATAATACACTTATATGATAACTAAAGGAGTGGACAAAAAGCGAATGTGAAATCGTGCAAATGTCATCAACAAAAATCCATAGAACACAAACATCTTTGGTGAATTGACACAACTCATTATTGACAACCGTTCCTACTTACTCATTAATGTCCAAGTGTTCTAATTCAATTATCTACCTTTCAATGAAGTTCCATACATGTATAAAAACACACATGCACCATAACACGTAGAAGTACACAATCTAATTATAACCTCATTATTACAGGTTGAATTATCCACCTTCATAAGAGAGACGTAATCTTGTAAAAATACTGTTTATATTTCTATACATCTGAGATTAATATTGGGTGGAATGTCATAATAATTACAGGCGGAGTACTTATAAATTAGAAGTACAAACTAAGAGCGACTACCGTTGCATACGACCCGTATTGTGTGTATGCACATAACACATTGCACAACAGAGTTAACAACAATATTGCTTTCATGATCAAACATGTATTTGCAAAAGATCTGTGCATCTGCAAATCCCCACTGGTGTCCAAGCACTATGTATGTAAATATGTTTTTTGTCACATTGTAACTCGTTAGCTATAATTATTCATCTGAATCGAACACCGAGTCAGGCAAATAACAATCATCGAAACTGATAAACAATAAGGCAAGAAAAGTAATACGTTAATAGTGTTATTGCCGATAATCAGCTGTGATGGAGACAAAGACGATGTAGTATTGAAGGGGTCTCTTTGAGACTATGTTTACCTCGCCGGTGCAGCGGTCGTGGTCGATTAGAAGATGGACAAAGACCAAATGTCGTCATCGTGTTTACCAACCTTACCAGTGGTGAATATCAGCTGATGAGACAACGAGACTTCTCTACTAAGTGTTGCTCACGTTTAGGGTCTATAACGTAAAACTAAACTGTTTAATACAACCGGATATTCGTTCGGAATAATGTCATAATAACGCTGCTAAAAGTAAACTTGTGTTTCTGATGCGAGTTCTTTGTTTTTAAATACTTAACTCTTTGAAGAATTTTACGATATTTCTACATCAGAAATAACTTTTTCTGAAAATCTTATCAAAGAATATGTGAGCGGGGTTTTAAGTTTTGCTCTCGTATCGTATCGTGTGAACCTGAAAGAAAGGGAACATTCTTAAACATTCTACAGATATATGTTACATCTTTACTGTGTTGGTTTGGTATAGATGAAATCACATCGGATTTTTTTTATATTTTGTAAATAATTAAATTTTATGAACTTCCAAACAAATTGTGTATGGACTTTTAAAATATCTAGCCCTGCAAGATCCCGGCGATTCTGGTTGCAAGCAAACACTCCTGACTAAAATGGAAGGGTTCACAAGGTGAATGCTGGGATTCAATCATAAAGAGGCCTAAGACATTCCTTCAAGTTCAAGTTTGTCCTCTGAAGAAGTTAACGTGGTAAATATGATGGTCAATCAACACCGGACACTCCTAAGAAACATACTCGTCTCGAACCGACATGCAACGAGCTGTTGTCATAACTGTAACATTCTCAGACGAGACGGTCGTTCCACGTGGTATTTTCAAATCAATTGAATGGATTCTTCTGGTACCCGTCAGTTGTTCTGCTGTTCAGACTTGGAATATGCCCTGAAAACGTCTACCAACAGAGGCGCTGATAATATCACAACACTACGGATACAGAGAACGAGATGCAACTAGATTTACGTTGGTATTTATCTCATACGTCACTATGACGTCATCACCCTGCCAGGTACGACGAGGCGACTATATAACTACCAGAGCCTGCGCGTAGACATGGAGTTAATCACCCTCTCTCACAACCCGCCAGACTCACCCGCAGCACTCGTACGTCAACCACCCACTTTCGCCACACGCCGACCCCTGAATAAAATATGAATTATTGTGCTTGAATTATTGATCCGATTGGAAATTGGTTCGATTTCTTGGGACTCGGCGAGCAATCTTGAACCAGAATTTCTTAATGTGGTAAAATGTGAATGTCTACGAGGCAATGTAATGCGGGATACGTCTTGGCATGCTGAGTACTGGGCACGGATACGCTTCAGTAGATGTAGTATACACATCACAAACTGTGTGGTTTAATGATTCGAGTCGCAGTGTTTGAAATAAATGTTTATTACAGACCATAATACATAATAGTAATACATATATAAATTAGTCAATATATTAGGTATAGATTTTTAATTTTAAGTAATAAACCTTTGTAAATCATAATGTAAAAGTGTCAAGTATTACAAATATCTTGGCGGCTGCTGTTAATAATTATGAGAAGAGAATTAAGAGCAATTATTAAACATTATAACACACAATTTACATTACTATATGTTATAATAGTAACCGCTGTTGATTAGGTGGCTCGTTGGTCCAGTGGTTAGCATCCCTGCTTCCAATGCAGAAGGTCCCGGGTTCAAATCCCGCTTCAGGCAGAAGTTTTTTAACTTCTAATCTGGATTCAATTCTATTACTTCTTGGCTTAGATATAAGTAAACGGTGACTTTGGAGCCGTCCTAGCAACGAAGCACTCAATAAATTCAAAGTTGTTCTGAATCGGCCTTGTTGATTCTGGCATTTGTCCGCAGGTGTTCGCACTGTCCAATCACTGATTCATATGTTTCGTATTTGAAATATCGATCTTGGATTGGTTATCGCTCACTCGTCGATGGTGTTCGAAGCCTACAGGGTTGGTTCAGTCACTTTCAATTAAAGTTAGTTACTGAGTGGGTAGACTCTAAATGTGAATTTATTTTATTTATTTATTTATATTCATAGGTTGCACGTACGTCACAACTTAGCGCGTGGCGGCCACATTTGTGATCAAAATTTGACGTTGCCATGGAGAAACAATTGAAGGTGGTTGTGGTAGAACACATTAAATCTTAGTTCTCGAAAATCCAGCATGTTTTGGAAATAAAATTGGAATGTGTGGTAATTATTTATTTTTGTATTACTTATGTTTACTTTTTAAATTCTAAATAAGGCATATTTATTAAATTTGACTAGTATTTGCCAATGATCTAGGATTGGTTCTCATCAACTGTGTCGCAATCATGGCCGCTGTGACGTCACGTGGGAACTAAGAATAAGGGGCCATCCCAAATATCCCCGACATAAGTGTGTTGGAATGTATTTATCTTGGCAGCCACCCAAGCAACCATCCATCCATATTATATTATATTCCCTCTCTCGTCTCTGGATCCTATTCACAAAAATATTCCAATGTATCTGCTGCGAGTTAAGCAATAATACAACAGTATTCAAATGTCGGGTTATTTCGTCAAAACAAACAACTTTGAACCACGTAAAGAAAGTTTCAGAAACGTTGGCATTAAAAATGATTACGTTGCGACATAACCCGATATGTCTCATGGTTTATGCATCCTAAATCAGGCGGGAGGCTGACAAGGTTAACACATGTATAAGTGAGAACGTTGTGTATAATATAAACCCAATAGTCCGCGTGAATGCCGTGTGTGAGCTTGACTTGACTGTGCAGGACCAAGACTGTTATCCACAGGACTGACTGTGCAGGAGCGACTGTTATCCACAGGTCTGACTGTGCAGGACCAAGACTGTTATCCACAGGACTGACTGTGCAGGACCAAGACTGTTATCCACAGGTCTGACTGTGCAGGACTAAGACTGTTATCAACAGGACTGACTGTGCAGGACCAAGACTGTTATCCACAGGACTGACTGTGCAGGACCAAGACTGTTATCCACAGGACTGACTGTGCAGGAGCGACTGTTATCCACAGGTCTGACTGTGCAGGACCAAGACTGTTATCCACAGGACTGACTGTGCAGGACTAAGACTGTTATCAACAGGACTGACTGTGCAGGACCAAGACTGTTATCCACAGGTCTGACTGTGCAGGACCAAGACTGTTATCCACAGGACTGACTGTGCAGGACCAAGACTGTTATCAACAGGACTGACTGTGCAGGACCAAGACTGTTATCCACAGGACTGACTGTGCAGGACCAAGACTGTTATCAACAGAACTGACTGTGCAGGAGCGACTGTTATCCACAGGTCTGACTGTGCAGGACCAAGACTGTTATCCACAGGACTGACTGTGCAGGACTAAGACTGTTATCAACAGGACTGACTGTGCAGGACCAAGACTGTTATCCACAGGACTGACTGTGCAGGACCAAGACTGTTATCCACAGGACTGACTGTGCAGGACCAAGACTGTTATCCACAGAACTGACTGTGCAGGAGCGACTGTTATCCACAGGTCTGACTGTGCAGGACCAAGACTGTTATCCACAGGACTGACTGTGCAGGACTAAGACTGTTATCAACAGGACTGACTGTGCAGGACCAAGACTGTTATCCACAGGACTGACTGTGCAGGACCAAGACTGTTATCCACAGGACTGACTGTGCAGGACCAAGACTGTTATCCACAGAACTGACTGTGCAGGAGCGACTGTTATCCACAGGTCTGACTGTGCAGGACCAAGACTGTTATCCACAGGACTGACTGTGCAGGACTAAGACTGTTATCAACAGGACTGACTGTGCAGGACCAAGACTGTTATCCACAGGTCTGACTGTGCAGGACCAAGACTGTTATCCACAGGTCTGACTGTGCAGGACCAAGACTGTTATCCACAGGACTGACTGTGCAGGACCAAGACTGTTATCCACAGGTCTGACTGTGCAGGACCAAGACTGTTATCAACAGGACTGACTGTGCAGGACCAAGACTGTTATCCACAGGTCTGACTGTGCAGGACCAAGACTGTTATCCACAGGACTGACTGTGCAGGACCAAGACTGTTATCCACAGGACTGACTGTGCAGGACCAAGACTGTTATCCACAGGACTGACTGTGCAGGACCAAGACTGTTATCAACAGGACTGACTGTGCAGGACCAAGACTGTTATCTTCAGGTCTGACTGTGCAGGACCAAGACTGTTATCCACAGGACTGACTGTGCAGGACCAAGACTGTTATCCACAGGACTGACTGTGCAGGACCAAGACTGTTATCCACAGGACTGACTGTGCAGGACCAAGACTGTTATCCACAGGACTGACTGTGCAGGACCAAGACTGTTATCAACAGGACTGACTGTGCAGGACCAAGACTGTTATCAACAGGACTTGACTGTGCAGGACCAACACTGTTATCAACAGGACTTGACTGTGCAGGACCAAGACTGTTATCCACAGGTCTGACTGTGCAGGACCAAGACTGTTATCCACAGGACTGACTGTGCAGGACCAAGACTGTTATCCACAGGTCTGACTGTGCAGGAGCGACTGTTATCCATAGGACTGACTGTGCAGGACCAAGACTGTTATCCACAGGTTTGACTGTGCAAGACTAGGACTGTTATCCACAGGACTGACTGTGCAGGAGCGACTGTTATCCACAGGTCTGACTGTGCAGGACCAAGACTGTTATCCACAGGACTGACTGTGCAGGACCAACACTGTTATCAACAGGACCGACTGTGCAGGACCAAGACTGTTATCAACAGGACTTGACTGTGCAGGACCAAGACTGTTATCCACAGGACTGACTGTGCAGTTCCAAGAATGTTATTCGCAGGCTTGACTGTGCAGGACCAAGACTGTTATCCGCAGGCTTGACTGTGCAGGACCAAGACTGTTATCCACAGGACCGACTGTGCAGGACCAAGACTGTTATCAACAGGACTTGACTGTGCAGGACCAACACTGTTATCCACAGGACTGACTGTGCAGGACCAAGACTGTTATCCACAGGACTGACTGTGCAGGACCAACACTGTTATCCACAGGACCGACTGTGCAGGACCAAGACTGTTATCCACAGGACTGACTGTGCAGGACCAAGACTGTTATCCACAGGACTGACTGTGCAGGACCAAGACTGTTATCCACAGGACTTGACTGTGCAGGACCAACACTGTTATCAACAGGACTTGACTGTGCAGGACCAACACTGTTATCCACAGGACTGACTGTGCAGGACCAAGACTGTTATCAACAGGACTTGACTGTGCAGGACCAAGACTGTTATCAACAGGACTTGACTGTGCAGGACCAACACTGTTATCCACAGGACTGACTGTGCAGGACCAAGAATGTTATTCGCAGGTTTGACTGTGAGGACTAAGACTGTTATCCGCAGGTTTGACTGTGCAGGACTAAGACTGTTATCCACAGGTTTGACTGTGCAGGACCAAGACTGTTATCCACAGGTTTGACTGTGCAGGACCAAGACTGTTATCCACCGGACTTGACTGTGCAGGACCAAGACTGTTATCCACAGGTTTGACTGTGAGGACTAAGACTGTTATCCACAGGTTTGACTGTGCAGGACCAAGACTGTTATCCACAGGTTTGACTGTGCAGGACCAAGACTGTTATCAACAGGACTGACTGTGCAGTTCCAAGAATGTTATTCGCAGGTTTGACTGTGAGGACTAAGACTGTTATCCGCAGGTTTGACTGTGCAGGAGCGACTGTTATCCACAGGTCTGACTGTGCAGGACCAAGACTGTTATCCACAGGCTTGACTGTGCAGGACTAAGACTGTTATCCGCAGGTTTGACTGTGCAGGACCAAGACTGTTATCCACAGGTTTGACTGTGCAGGACTAAGACTGTTATCCGCAGGTTTGACTGTGCAGGACCAAGACTGTTATCCACAGGACTTGACTGTGCAGGACCAAGACTGTTATCCACAGGTTTGACTGTTCTAACACGCGCGACTCTAATACGTGAGATCGCGAGTTCGATTACCATCGCCGACAATTTTCACTGCAGTGCTTTACGAGTTTTCCTTAGACACCGCGAATGCTGAGATTGCGTCCTAGATAAGTTTCTAACCATTCTACAATACTAAGCCTAGAATCTTCTGGCCTTGATTGGGTGTGGAGAATGATATATTCACAGGACGCTTTTTCCCTTTGGAAATATATGTTTTCTGTTCACTGTTAGAACTCAACATCTCAAGTTTTACATAAGTTTTAATAATATTATAAACCATGTCAGAACATATAATGTGGTTTTGATGCTACTTAAAACGTCACGTACCTTTTATGAAGTTAGTTTCCTTAATTTCCTGTGATACTTTCGTTTAACTATTTACTTATTGTTAAAACTCAAGACAAAATTTAGAATTATTGCATACTTTATCCATGGTTGGATTATGAGTATCACACTGTACAGTGTACAACCGTAATCATATGAAAAATCTCACAGCATTAAAGTGGTTTGTAGACCGTTATATAGTGTAAAGAACGCGGATCACTACTGGAATGTTGCAAACCGAAATAAGATGTGTTCTTAAGATAAACCAACTGGAATGGAAAACGTTTTTATTTTCGTGGCAGGTTGGTTTGCCTTTGTACAAGAATCCTGGGTACCAAGTTTAATAATATGTATTATTACAAATATCTCTATGTTTGTTCACAAATATCATTACAATATATAAGTTTTACAATACAATAAACATCATTAAATTGGTGAGGTTTTAATATAAGCTCTACAAATCATTCGTGAAAGACTACCGCAAATTTTAAAATCTTTCCTAATTACCGGTTTTTAATGTGTATATTACAGAAACATGCTTCTAATAAATTTAAACACAATTTTAACCAGTGTTTTAAGTCCTTTCGCATCCAATTGGGGCCCTTTTTTCATTTTTCGATTTAATGTGTAGCATTACTGAGATATTATTTAAAAAACCGGTAATTTCGCGCGGTATTACTATTGGCGGAGTGTTTCTTCTGATGTTCCAAGGTAGACGTAGACTGTAGTCGAGAGGACGCAGTGTCTGAATGAGGCGCGGTCGTTAAGCCGTTGAGGAGAAGCATCGAGGAAATGGAGCTGGATCTTCTTCCAGAGAGATTTATTCCAGAGCCGCCTGGGCTGGGCTGGGCTGAGCTGAGCCAACTCTTCTCTCAGTTTACTTGCGGTTTAGTTTCCGCTTCTATTTGCGCGTCCTCTCGTTGTCTCTGCGGCCGCAGCGCGCGCTACTATCGCCCTGCGTTACAACACACATTACATAACATCATCATTTCATTCGTGTCTGTAGAGGTACATTAATGTAGTAAACACATTGCCTGTACGGTGCTAGGAAGACTGGTGGCAGGAAAATGAAATTTGATTTGATTATTTGAGGTTAACGACCTACTCGACAACTATGATCATAATAACATCGGGGGGGGGGGGGGGGGGTGTTTGAAGCAGAGATAATGATTGCTTGGATGTAAATTCTTGGAAACTTTGTGTTGTTGAGCCTTTGTTTAGCGTAAAATGGCCCAGACAGTGACACAGCCTATATTCAGAATCATGAGTAATAAATATTAACACTGTGGTTTAAACCATCCTATGCTTATATAAAACCGGACTTATTGAAAATTAAAAAAATATATTATAACAAATATTTTGAGGTGCAATCAAATTTGGCGGTTTTTAATTAAAAAATGAAACCACTGGTTATAACTGATGCAAAGGTCCATTGTGTAAGGTCGGTTCCAACATTCTGCATTGTCAAGCGCTAAACTAAACATATTCACATTTTCATATTTATTTAATTATCTTTTCGAATGTTCAGATATATGTATCACGTTTAGGAATAAAATTTGTAAATGTGAATATATGTATAGATTGTAAACGGAAGTAACTGAATATTATGAGAATACTATTTTTATGAATTTATGAAACTACGGTCAGTATATTTGTTCAATATGTATCACTGCTCTTTTCAACTCGTGAGTCAATCGTGAGTTCAATCGCTTGCAAATTGGCGAATGCTTTCTAGCCCACGGTTGTGTTCGTTTGGAGGGAAATTCAAAGAGGCCACACTAAGTCAATCTTAGCTTACACACCTGAACCGTCAAGGAAAAAGTTCTAACTAAATAACTTGCAAAACTTCTAGGAGAGATTTTAGTACAACTTCCCGAATTGTTGAGCTCTTCATGCTCTATATATGCATTAAAATTCTTTCTAAAAGTCGTTAAAAACTGTCAAATTCAATAAAAGCAATATTTATAACATTAAATACATCCTTTGTAGGTAATAAATTGTCTAACTGTTTATTTATTCCGCACAAGACAATAAAGTATTCCAGACAATATGTCTGTAACTTTAGTTTCGGTTGTTTATCTATTTGTACACAATGAGCGCTCGTTACTGCAATTCTTAGCAGGATTACCTTGATAAATATAACTTTAATCCAGAAAACGAGTACAACATACGTTATTTGAATAATTTCAAAAGTTTTAAGTATATATGTTATATAATTCAAGAAGAAAGACTGCGGCACTTAGATCATAATGGCTGCCAAGAGGTTTTATTTTAGAAACAATATAGTGAGTTACATTTCGAACGTTCGACTGCAAGAACACCTGGTAAGTTGAAGATTTGTGTAACTTTATGCAAGTATAATATGTTATTTTATAAATAATGGTGAAGTTGTACTGTCTGTAATGACATTAAGTGGCACGAGAAAAGGAGACAGCTCTCATTGCGCTGAAAGGGAATAAGACACTTTGAAATATAGCCATATATTTTTCATATTATATATATTTTACCCAAAATAGTTTTCAATAGTTAAGGACTAAAATAGTTCTTTATTTGTCCACTCCTTTCATTGCGGATAATTATTTCCATTCTTGATAAGCATGCGTTAATAAGTACTATTCCTAACTTATTTAATAGAATATAAGTCCCGTAAAACGATTGCTACATTTTAGTTGGTTCATAATTTAGCGTATTCATAAGGGATCAGAAGAAGCAGATGTATTGATTGCGTTGAATGAGAAGTGAGACTGCACACATACTTTATGTAGATTAATACAACACAACCCATCACATTGCTACACAATAACATAACTCGACGGACGACGCATGTGTAACATTTGTAATGGTATTTCCTGCCCAAAGGGAATAGAATATGTATATTTTCTTTTGCATATCCAATATGTAGCTTTCCAATTTACTTTAACATACATGCACACATTTTGGTAATACAATACAATTGGAAATTCATTTATTTCAGCGAGCCTAAGGTTGAGGGACGGGGGGGGGGGGGCGGGGTGCTAACTGCTAACAGCAATCACATAGAGACGTATGAGCAATTCCTCAACCATTGGAAAATATGATAATTATTTCATTCAAAGAATATACTTTGTACAGAAATAAAGCTTCTTTGAATTTACCTGCTTTGTATTTTTTGGTACTTGTTCATAACAACTCATTAGCTGTATTGTTAGTGTTATACAAATAAAAAAAAATCCAAATGAAGTATTTCTAGCAATTATGTTGCATTTAATTTTATTCCAGATTGTTATACTCTGGTAAAAATATTGATGTAATTACCAACATGTTGACTAATTATCATACGATTCATTTCATCAAATTAACAACCGCGTAATGTTTAAAGTTGCCACTAAATTCCCTCCCTAAACCGTAATAACTTCATATATTGTTGATAATTAGCGTCCCAAATGTGTGCGGACATTTCTCCATCAACTCAACGTTATACGCAGCATTGATTTCATGCTCACTCAAGCGTAAACATAGCATGAATAAACTTGGGTCTCCAGCGATCATCAATTAATTTTTAATACCCCGTCCGGGAGGGATTAATATGCCCGGCCAGTAACGAGTCCACGTTCGAGCCCCAGCGGGGTATACTGAACACTGAGTACTGGGCTCTCCCAATAAGCTCCCAAATCCTCCCGTCGAGGGACCGGATGGGCTACCCGCGCGCGCGTTACGGGTTGCTGGTCTAACGATAACACGGTGAATGTATCAGGGCGGCAGGAGACCCTAGGAGGTGGAGTCATCAAGACGAGTGCTTTGGACAGCCGAGACAAAGTTCTTTAAAATGAAACTGATTTAATTAGCTATAAAATTAAGAATCCCGTTCATCTTTAAAAACAGGAGCGTTTCTACGTAATCTTTTTCGGAGGCTTTCACGGCCAGAGACAACTATACTGTTGTGGATTCCGGGTATATCCGTGTCAAAAGGTGGAAACAATTCCCTTAATGTCATATTGCCAGAACATGAGGTGAGAGGTCCAAATGTCAGACTGATTACAGCAGTCGTTTTTATGGCAAGTAGCGGCATGTTTGTCTTTCCTCGTGTCCCTCAGTGTCTTAGTGTCTCAGTGTCTCAGTGTCTCAGTGTCTCAGTGTCTCCGTGTCTCCGTGTCTCAGTACCTCAGTGGGTAGGTAAGAGTAGACGCATCCACGGGGGGGTCTCAGACCCAGACTTACTTTAATTTATGCTTTCAAGTAGTAATATGTGAATGGGAAGTGGAGTGTGAAATGTTGACATAATTCAACTTAAGTGATAAGATATTTAAAGGAACATGGTATCGTTTTAAGTTCTGATGAAACCTCATTACAAAGCATGATGAATTTGTATAGTGAGAGACGCCAGTTTGAAGTTAAAAGAGATACATTTCAATCATCTTCCTTTGAAGGAGAACAATATAATTTAAAATCGATATATTTCCATACAAAGGATTGTGGATTTGTATACTTAAGTGAGAGACACCGTTTTGAAGTGATACCTTTCCTTTTAAAAATGACATTATTTAAAACAGTAATTCTTTGTTCTGTTACAACTCCCACGTTCGCTTGATTTCTTTTGTCACAACTATGGTTATTATGTTCACAAAAATACTTTGTTCCACGTTGTAACTACCTTTCTATACGTGGCCTAAGACACCTTACAGACGCCCTCGTCACAGGTGCTCGTGGCCAATCGGCGATGGAATGTGAACATTGGGGTTCACGCGACGCGTATTTCATTTTACAGCTGAAATGGTAATCATTTTATTCTTCTTAATTCCCTGGTAAACTCGACGGAGCTCCTATGCAAATCAAAATCACGCTCTGCTAGCGGCGATTAACGTGCGGTAATATGACTGCCCACTAAATATTTAGCCCGGCGCTAACTTGTTGATACCTCTGTGCTGGTCAGTGGCCACGCTTCTGGTTGGTGGTTGGTACAGAGAAGACAAGCTAGTGACCGTCTAAATATTTAGCGGTTAGTTATAATAGCTTGTTAAACACGAGCGTACGTATTAACTCTCAGCTGTCTTCGTGTTAGGCCTGGCGCCTCGCAGGACTTGTGCTGAACACCGAAGATCTAAAAGATACGAGACTCATCTCGGTGACATTTCTTGCCGACACTTTCCGCCCAGAGGGGCTTTCGACTAAACTCGCGGTTATTCCGGGGGAGGGATAAGGGGAAGGGGGTGAGGGGCTGTCCCTTGATCCACGGATCTGTGGTGTGTGTTGAGCAGATTTGTAACAAAGTTTCGGACGAGGAAACTGTGACATTCGTGGTTTCTGTCCAAGTGCTTTTCCAGGCTGGGCAATTTCTCTGGGGAAAACTAAACTACACTACACTACACTTCTCCATTGAGATGTGCTTGATCTTGTGCTTCTTGAACCTTCTATTGTCCTGTTATTTATGTAAAAGTAGCACCACGGCAGCCATTGACCGACTTTCACAAAATGCAATTTAGAAAAATCAATTGAATATGTCACAGTAAATACAAATAGTAGATTTGTTGCCCTATTTTAAATTTGATTTCTTCATCTAGTTTTCATCCCCTTGGTATACTGGTAATCTTTGCATTGCATTGTATTATATTGTGTGCCTCATTCTAGGTTGTACACCAGCTACACACAGTTTTCATTTTGTTGATATTTACGGTTTAACATTGAATATTTAATAGATAAAAAAAATCTTGATGCAGATTAAACTACAGGTACTGTCATTTTTAGAACAGCGAAAAACCACTGGCAATAATGAGAAATTGAAATAATTATGAAGCCAAATAGTTAGCGGTACCTTAAATAACAATCCCTCCACACACCCGATTACCAGTTCCAACAACCTGCTGTCGTGAATAATTTCTGAACTTTTGACATTCATTTCCATCTCTATGAATGTTATTAATTCTTTTTTATCAATTCCATTCAATATAATTCCTCAAAACGTATTCACGTGTGTTTGTGGCTCGACGGTCCTTTGCCTGGTCTATATTATTTTCTATATTCATTTCTATATACGCAGAACTCTACATTTGCCAACATTAAAATGACTGTTAGGTTGGAATTCATAGTCGGCCCCTACACCTAGGGGCACCCATTGTTGCTATGGATTTGTTTTGTTTATGGGAAATAACATGCAAACAATTGTTACCTTGGTAACAATGGGCGCCCCTAGGTGTAGGGGCCGACTATGAATTCCAACCTTAGTCTCAAGACCTACTCGCAAGTCTCTGCTCTAAGCGCATTGGACGGATGAAAGTGATAAACTGCTTCACACAAACCTCGGCAGTTTTGCTACGTCTCGTTTGGTCGCGCACCAATAGGGGTGGCTTAGCGGTATCACGTGATACTCTAACTGCGGAGGTCGCAGGTTCAATTCCGGCCACTAGCAATCCACGCAGAAGGTTTCTTCCTTAGTCACAGGGCGAATGCTGGGCTCGTCCTACACAACCCTACGCGGACACAACTTGCCCAACTATCCAAACACGCTGACATACGTGGTTAGTTACTGGAGTAGGTGTACACCAGGTAAAGATGGTGTACACCATATAGAGGTGACCCGTGTGTAGCTGTTAGCACGCGTCTTATGAGACGGCCTAGTTTGTGTTGCATCGCGCATCACACGTGGCGCGCTCTGGTGGGGAAGAGGTGAACGTCAGATCATAGTGACGTCACATCAGTCCCGCGTGACGTCACCGAGGTATCTCATACAGTCGTCTTGGACCGTGTGACGTCACATCAGTCCCGCGTGACGTCACCGAGGTATCTCATACAGTCGTCTTGGACCGTGTGACGTCACCTCAGTACCGCATGACGTCACCGAGGTATCTCATACAGTCGTCTTGGACCGTGTGACGTCACATCAGTCCCGCATGACGTCACCGAGGTATCTCATACAGTCGTCTTGGACCGTGTGCATGACGTCACCTCAGTACCGCATGACGTCACCGAGGTATCTCATACAGTCGTCTTGGACCGTGTGACGTCACATCAGTCCCGCGTGACGTCACCGAGGTATCTCATACAGTCGTCTTGGACCGTGTGCATGACGTCACATCAGTCCCGCATGACGTCACCGAGGTATCTCATACAGTCGTCTTGGACCGTGTGACGTCACATCAGTCCCGCATGACGTCACCGAGGTATCTCATACAGTCGTCTTGGACCGTGTGCATGACGTCACCTCAGTACCGCATGACGTCACCGAGGTATCTCATACAGTCGTCTTGGACCGTGTGCATGACGTCACATCAGTCCCGCATGACGTCACCGAGGTATCTCATACAGTCGTCTTGGACCGTGTGCATGACGTCACCTCAGTACCGCATGACGTCACCGAGGTATCTCATACAGTCGTCTTGGACCGTGTGCATGACGTCACATCAGTCCCGCATGACGTCACCGAGGTATCTCATACAGTCGTCTTGGACCGTGTGCATGACGTCACATCAGTCCCGCATGACGTCACCGAGGTATCTCATACAGTCGTCTTGGACCGTGTGACGTCACATCAGTCCCGCATGACGTCACCGAGGTATCTCATACAGTCGTCTTGGACCGTGTGACGTCACATCAGTCCCGCATGACGTCACCGAGGTATCTCATACAGTCGTCTTGGACCGTGTGCATGACGTCACATCAGTCCCGCATGACGTCACCGAGGTATCTCATACAGTCGTCTTGGACCGTGTGCATGACGTCACATCAGTCCCGCATGACGTCACCGAGGTATCTCATACAGTCGTCTTGGACAGCGGCCAGGGCTGAGGATGTGGGGGTGGGAGTTATTTATTGGCAGGTGATTCCCCCACCCCCCATCCCTCTCCTTGAACACAGCCGCCGCATTAGACCGCAGGACGCGCTCTTATACGGCTCAACGACGCGTCGTGCATCTAAACGACGCGTTGTTTAGTGTTGCTAATCTAATGGTGTATCGTACAATACAGCTAGTGAGACGCAGACATTGCTGTGAAGCTTCTATGGTTCTAGACCTGGCATTGTAGACAAGAGACATATGTTGTGAATATATCCAGTCCAGGTTCTCTGGACTTGGCTAAGTGGGGTTGTACGAGCCTCAATACCTGGGACTGGTGTGAAAGAGTTCACATAAACTCACCTTTTGTCTACTCTTATAACATCTCCCATCAATAACCCTCCCATCTCCTCACAATCGCGTTGTGTGAAGCCGACCTGTCTAGGTTTACAGTCTGTCTGCGCAAACATTAATTACGGTTTCTCCTTTCTTGTGTATATATTACTAGGAAAACGCTCCGCGTTGACAGATGAGCGATTTTTTTCAATGTATCAAATCAAATAAATCATTTGCATATCATATTCCTCTTTAAAAAAAAAAAATACCTTTATAATAAACATATGATTTTTTCACAAGATGGCGGATCAAGTTACAACATTATAACTAAGTATATTATTTCTTGATATGTTGCTAATAAATGCACGAAATATAATTTAAATCCGTTAAGAAGTTTTCTTTAAAGAAATTAAAACCTTCAAGTTGATGGATTTACGCATAATTTCATTCGACCGTGGTCTACTCAATAGGCTCTAATTCATAAACTATTAAACCTATCAGTGTATGGAAAGTTCCATAATGTAGATACAAACTATATCTAAAATGTAATATTAATTTATCATACAATTACCCGCTTTTAAATCATAATAAAAGCTTTTTAATTTGTCGACCAAGTTCGTTGTTAACATTTGCATGTTTGCCGTGAAGGTCATTAAATATAACACGTCATTGTAGCCATTCTATGATAGCTATCAAAAATCCAAATACATAGTGAGAAAGGTCTGACTCCGTAAGCCATTTCAGCAGCATACTATGTGCCATAGAGATACCATACTGTAGTAGCTAGAGTACCTACTCCCATCTCCGGAGCATGGGCCGCCATTGGCAGTTTGAAGAAATCAAGATGGCTTCTTTGTGTGGCATAAAGCAGCGCGGAATTCAAACTGAATGCAGTTTCTAAGTACTTGCCGGTATTGTATCGGCTTGAATACTGATCTTCAGCTTATCCAATCGTATCACTAATGAATTTTTTAAATTAGTTGTAGCTCAAAGACCGTTTTTTAAGAGAAACGTTAATGGTTGATTATTAAAAGTGGGAAATACCAAAGAAGATAGAACAAGAGGTTCTAAACACAGTATCACAAATAACAGGTTAAACATTTCTAATCGTATATTTGTTGTGGACAATGTGATGATGCCAACCGAGCTTAATGAACCCACTACCCCACTCCCCCCCCCCAGATTTTTCAATGGAAAACCGGGTTTATACAAGTTTATTGCAGGCCCATTACTAGTATGTTCGGCAGTTGAATTTAAAAAAAAAATGCTATAGGCAACTGATTTCATAGGGAATGTGATGTGTGGTCGTGATAATGAAATATAATAAAAGAAAACATGACAAAAATCCCCCCCCCCCAAAGCTATAAATTGACATATAAATGTCAGAAGACCTTAGGGCATGGAGGCAAGTTTCTAGACTTACTATTACTGGACAGGGAAGTCGTGGAATGGAACAGACTTACTGCGGGATAAAAGTTATAGGGTTCGCGTGTAGATTTCTGGCCATGCTGAAAGGGGTGGAACCCGAGGGAGAGAATATGCAGAGGTTGAATAACACTTTAATTGATAATTTTAATGTTACAATTTAATATTTATTGTTCAACTATGTCAAAAGTAGAAACCAAACAAATATATGCATACAATATAGTGTACAATATAAAAATTACATGATTGCACATGACGACATGTCATGAAGCTTCAAATCTAACACACACAAAATGCAAGCCCTAACTGCACCACGCAACAACATGGAAAATATTATCTTGCTTGCAAACGGTCTCGGTCTTGATAAGGTGTGATGGAGACTGGAATATGCTTGGAGTGGCACCATGCCTGGAAAATAAATGCATTTCATCAGACTCACATAACTTGTTGTATCAGCTAGTATAAAACATTTAAATAATACTTGATTGCACAACATCTGGACCCTATTCGTTAACTGTTTTATGAAACTCCTGATACCGATTTGGGCCGCTATGGGTCGAAAGCGGGCGAGAGCGATTATGTAACTTTTTTATGCCCGATACCGCCAAATTTAACCCGGAATGAAAGCGTAAATCCCGATACGGATTCGGCACCTCTTTCTAGGCCGATATGCGTGTTAAACGTTGTTTTAGCATTTGTTTTCAGCGAAAACTAGGAGACGATTTAGATTCTAACGCAGAAATATTGTGCGTCGTAAGTTGAAATTCTTTTCTATAATATACTGTACTTAATATTATTTTGTTGAGGTTATGTCAAACTATACACGTATTTACTGACTTAGCTTTAATATTCAATTAATTTCAATTAATATTCAATGCAGGTCTAGGCCTAAATATCCCCTCCCCCAAAAGGTCGTATGTCTAGGCCTAGACCTTCACAGCGTTAGCTCTAGTCATATGTACACATAGTGGCAGCAGAATGCTAGGCCTAGTATGTTTTAAAACAACACTGAACAACGTTTTCGGTCGATGGCATTTTGAGGTTATAAACAAAAACAAAAGACGATCACAACATGACTTGTGCAAACTGCGAAGCACTCGGAAGAAATGAGTTTCTGATTGGTTACGACTTCGGCAGCTCCGTCTCTGTGTGATGTGCTCGGCTCGGCACGGCAGTCCCATATCGGCCTACCCATATCGGACTACGTTATAGAATCGCTATTTTTTTATTTTTGCGCTAAACCCGCTATGGGAACGACTAATATACACGCTTTGGAATCGGCACGGATCCATATCGGGAAATTACAGAATAGATAATTACAGATTACAGCTCTTACTCCATTCTATTTTAAAGTAGGCTTACAGATTTAAAGCTCAGCTGCTCAGTTGGTCTTCGGATCTAGGCTAAGCCTAGGCTCGATATAGGTCTACCCGTTCTTTTGTAAGTAGCGTACTTGGAGCTTACACAACGTCTCTTATCCTGTGTGTAATTCTGTTTCCTGTTTGCACTGGCCAGTGCTACACTGACCCGTGTAAGACCTAGTGTAGAACAGGCGAACGAAGCTCCATTGTGACATGCGAACGAAGCTTGTGTCTACAGTTTGATTTCTTATTCGACCTCACCTTAATCTCCTTCGATTTCCTCCTGTTCTCGAGAAATGGTCCAAATAAATAAATGTGTTGGTATTTGGTACAAAACTGCTGATATGTTTAATGAATCCATTTCGCCAAGAGCTTCGGAATCTTTAGCAGGAACCTGTAAGAATGCCGAAGTAATTTTAGAATGAATGTTTTAAAATTAGGAAGGCTATCAAGAAAACACACTTTATGCACTAGGCCTAGTAACACAATGTGCATGGGGGAAGGGTGGGGCGGGGGGGGGGGGGGGGGGGGAATTGCATAGTAACTTAACACGGTGGTACATAGTCCTAGGGCCTTTTAGGGCTATGGAAAATTATTGAAACCCGTTTGCTTTGTAAATTGGGCCTGAGCCAGCCCTAGAGGTGTAGAGTCTAGGCATGCCTACATCTAGACTTAGACCTAGCGCCTTGGAGGCATTAGGCCTTTGGTTTGAAGTAGACTTTAGGCCTAGGCCTACGCTTTAGTAGGCCTACTAGGGCTAGCCTAGGGCCTAGGGCCATGGCTGAAATGCCCAGGCCTAGGTAGACCATCCAGGATCTGAGGGTTATGCCTAACCCGTAAGTTTCAGTTGGACCTTTATTGCTTTAGTTGTATTCACTCTTTAGTATTCACTCCGTGAATACCCTTTAGTTACTTAATAGCACAAAATATGGACAAAGTACTTATTACTTAAAACAAACAAACAATTTGTCTAAGCCTATAGTGTCCGAAAGTGACAGGTCCACCCCTTCCTGCTTAGTACATTAACTATAATATCACAAGAAAAATATGCATATAAATACAATGATATCGCGTGTAAAGCATTGAGGAACATATAATTAGGTTACTTACCTGTGCCAAGTCAGTTGTTTTTCGCTATTTGTCGCTCTATTCGTACATTCAAACAGCAGCACATCAATGTAACTTGCAGGCTTTTGCCACACAATACGGCCATCTTGGATTCTTCAAAATGCCGTCGATCCAAGACGTAGTGGTGACTCTAGGTACTATAATAACTCTATGCTATGTGCATCTTACTCCAATGGTCCGCAAATGCGAATCATATCGGTGGAACACTGTAAAAACGAAGAAAATTAATTCCGTAAATAAACAATATTTGTTTATAACATGGCGGTTGAAGCTACAATTGTGAAACTGTTGTCGTGTGTTGGTACTATTGATGTGGACTCACATATACAAAATTATTTATATCGGTGTGTAAGTTTTAATTTAATTAAATAAATAACAAAACATGTGTTTCAGTTGTTAATTTTTTGTAGGTTGGCATCTTACGTCATTGTAGCCATTCTATGACAGCTATCAAAATTCCAAATAATATTGCATAAGTATTGTTACGTACGCTATGTTTGGTGTATACTATGTGCATCTAACTGCAATAGTCCGCAAATGCAAATCATATCGGTGGAACACTGTAAAAATGAAGAAATAATTGTAGTAAATAAACAATATTTTTTTATAACATGGCGGATACACTTACAATTTTGAAACTTTTGTCATGTGTTGGTATTATTGATGTTAATCTTAAAATGAAACATTATTTAAATCCGTTGGTAAGTTTTAATTTAATTAAATAAATAAACAAATTTTATTTTTCAGTATTTAATTTTTTGTAGGTTGGCATCTTGACGAATTCTGCTGGTTATGTTAACAGCATCGAGTTTAGTGCTCACAAATGTTGGCCGAAATTTTCAGCCGAATACGTCAAGCCGTTTGACCTGTGCGCGACGAACAAAATTTAGCGCACATACAGACACACACACACACACACACACACACACACACACACACACACACAGACAAAGCGCCGATCGAGTTGTATGGAGAGATTCACTCCGCTTCGCTACGCTCATCTAATTATGTAACTAGGAAAACGCTCCGCGTTGACAGATGAGCGATTTTTTTCAATGTATCAAATCAAATAAATCATTTGCATATCATATTACTCTTTAAAAAAAAAATACCTTTATAATAAATATATGATTTTTTTACAAGATGGCGGATCAAGTTACAACCTTATTACTTAAGTATATCATTTCTTGATATGTTGCTAATAAATGCACGAAATATTATTAAAATCCGTTAAAAAGTTTTCTTTAAAGAAATTAAAACCTTCAAGTTGATGGATTTTCGCATAATTTCATTCGACCGTGGTCTATTCAATGGGCTCTAATTCATAAACTATTAAACCTATTAGTGTATGGAAAATTCCATAATGTAGATACAGACTGTATCTAAAATTTTATATTAATTAATCATACAATAACCCGCTTTTAAATCATAATAAAAGCTTTTTAATTTGTCGACTTAGTTCGTTGTTAACATTTGCATGTTTGCCGTGAAGGTCATTAAATATAACACGTCATTGTAGCCATTCTATGATAGCTATCAAAATTCCAAATACATAGTGAGAAAGGTCTGACTCCCTACACCATTTCTGCAGCATACTATGTGCATCTAACTTCAATGGTCCGCAAATGCGAATCATATCGGTGGAACACTGTAAAAATGAAGAAAATGTCTGCCGTAAATAAACAATATTTGTTTATAACATGGCGGTTACAGCAACAATTTTGAAACTAATGTCGAGTGTTGGTAGTATTGATGTGGACTTACACAGAAAAAATCATTAATATCCGTGTGTAAGTTTTAATTTAATTAAATAAATAACAAAACATGTGTTTCAGTTGTTAATTTTTTGTAGGTTGGCATCTTATGTCATTGTTGCCATTTTATGACAGCTATCGAGATTCCAAATAATAGTGCATAACTGTTGTTACGTACGCTATTTTTGGTGTATACTATGTGTATCTAATTGCAAAAGTCCGCAAATGCGAATCATATCGGCGGAACACTGTAAAAATGAAGACATTATTGTTGTAAATAAACAATATTTTTTTATAACATGGCGGATAAACGTACAATTTTGAAATTATTGTCAATAGTTGCTACTGTTGATATAAACCTACATGAGAAACATTATTTAAATCCGTTTGTAACTTTTCATTTAATTAAATAAATACACAATTTTTGTTTTTCAGTAATTAATTTTTTGTAGATTGGCATCTTAACGAATTTTGCTGGTTATGTTAACAGCATCGAGTTTAGTTGTCACAAATGTTGACAGAAAATTTCAGCCAAATACGTCAAGCCGTTTGACCTGTGCGCGACGAACAAAATTTAGCGCACATACATACAGACATACACACACACACACACAGACAAAGCGCCGATCGAGTTGTATGGAGAGATTCACTCCGCTTCGCTACGCTCATCTAACTAGGAAAACGCTCCGCGTTGCCAGATGAGCGATTTTTTTTTTTTTTTTTAGTAAATTAAATAAATATTTTGCACATCATACACCGCTTAAAAAATATACTTTGATAACAAACATATGATTTTTTTACAAGATGGCGGTTTAAGTTACAATCTTAGAATTTCTGTATATTATTTCTCGATATGTTGCTAATAATTACATTAAATATTATTTAAATCCGTTTAAAATTTTTCTTTAAATAAATTAAAACCTCCAAGTTGATTTTTCAATGGATTTCCGCATAATTTCATTCGACCGTGGTCTACTCAAAAGGCTCTAATTAATAAACTATTAAAGTTATCTGTGTATAGAAAACTCCACAATGTAGATACTGGCTAGATCTAAAATGTGATAGTGTTTTATTATACAATAACCGCATTTAAATCATAATAAAAGGTTTTTAATTTGTCTACAAAGTTCGTTGTTAACATTTGCATTTTTGCCGTGAAAGTCATTAAACATAACACGCCATTGTTGCCATTCTATTAACGTTATCGAAATTCCAAAAGTAGTTTTAGAAAGGTCTCTTTGTACACGCCATTCGCCATGCATAGTATGTGCATCTAACTTCAATGGTCCTCAAATGAGAATCGTATAAGTGGAGCACTGTTAAGAAACCAATGTAAGTTCCCGTAAATAGAAACTAATTATTTGTTTACTAAATGGCGGTTAAAGTTATAGTTCCAAAACTTTTATCCGGTGTCGACATTGTTAGTTTCAATATTTATTTAAAACATTATTTAAATCTGTACATAAGTTTCAATAAAACAAAAATAAAACTGTATTTTTTTCACTAATTAATTGTTTGCAGGTTGGCATCTTGACGGATTTTGCTGATTATGTTAACAGCATCTATTTTAGTGGTCACAAATGTTGACCGAAAATTTCAGCCAAATCCGTCAAGCCGTTTGACCTGTGCGCGACGAACAAAATTTAGCGCACATACAGACACACACACACACAGACAAAGCGCCGATCGAGTTGTATGGAGAGATTCACTCCGCTTCGCTGCGCTCATCTAACTAGGAAAACGCTCCGCGTTGCCAGATGAGCGAGTTGGTTCAATGTTTTAAAGCAAACACATCTTTTGAATATCATATTTCTCTTAAAAAAAAAAAAAAAAAACTTAATAATAAACATATGATTTTTTTACAAAATGGCGGAGCAAGTAACAACCTTATTACTTGTGTATATTATTTCTCGATATGTTTCTAATAAATGCACGAAATATTATTTAAATCCGTTAAGATGTTTTCTTTAAATAAATTAAAACCTTTAAGCGGATTTTTCAATGGATTTCCGCATAATTTAATTCGACCATGGTCTACTCAATAGGCTCTCATTCATAAACTATTAAAACTATCAGTGTATGGAAAGTTCCATAATGTAGATATAGACTATATGTAAAATGTATTATTGTTTTATCATACAAAAACCCGCTTCTATATTATAATAAAAGCTTTTTTATTTGTCTACAAAGTTCGTTGTTAACATTTGCATTTTTGCCGTGAAAGTCATAAAACATAACACGCCATTGTAGCCATTTTATAACAGCTATCAAAATTCCAAATACATAGTGAGAAAGGCCTGACTCCCTACGCCATTTCTGCAGCATACTATGTGCATCTAACTTCAATGGTCCGCAAATGCGAATCATATCGGTGGAACACTGTAAAAATGAAGAAAATGTCTGCCTTAAATAAACAATATTTGTTTATAACATGGCGGTTCAAGCAACAATTTTGAAACTAATGTCGAGTGTTGGTAGTATTGATGTGGACCTACATATAAAAAATCATTAATATCCATGTGTAAGTTTTAATTTAAATAAATAAATAACAAAACACGTGTTTCAGTTGTTAATTTTTTGTAGGTTGGCATCTTATGTCATTGTAGCCATTTTATGACAGCTATCGAGATTCCAAATAATAGTTCATAAGTATTGTTACGTACGCTATTTTTGGTGTATACTATGTGCATCTAATTGCAAAAGTCCGCAAATGCGAATCATATCGGCGGAACACTGTAAAAATGAAGAAATTATTGTTGTAAATAAACAATATTTTTTTATGACATGACGGGTAAACTTACAATTTTGAAACTATTGTCAAGTGTTGAAAATATTGATGTTAACCTACAAGTGAAACATAATTAAAATCCGTGTGTGAGTTTTAATTAAATTAAATAAATAAAAAAATTTTGTTTTTCAGAAATTAATTATTTGTAGGTTGGCATCCTGACGAATTTTGCTGGTTATGTTAACAGCATCGAGTTTAGTGGTCACAAATGTTGACCGAAAATTTCAGCCAAATACGTCAAACCGTTTGACCTGTGTGCGACGAACAAAATTTGGCGCACATACATACGTACACACAGACAAAGCGCCGATCGAGTTGTATGGAAAGATTCACTCCGCTTCGCTACGCTCATCTAACTAGGAAAACGCTCCGCGTTGACAGATGAGCGATTTTTTCAATGTATCAAATCAAATGAATCACTTGCATATCATATTACTCTTTAAAAAAAAAAACACCTTTATAATAAACATATGATTTTTTTACAAGATGGCGGATCAAGTTACAACCTTATAACTAAAGTATATTATTTCTTGATATGTTGCTAATAAATGCATGAAATATTATTTAAATCCGTTAAGAAGTTTTCTTTAAAGAAATTAAAACCTTCAAGTTGATGGATTTCCGCATTATTTCATTCGACCGTGGTCTACTCAATAGGCTCTAATTCATAAACTATTAAACCTATCAGTGAATGGAAAGTTCCATAATGTACATACAGACTATATCTAAAATTTTATATTGTTTAATTATACAATTACTCGCATTTAAACTATAATAATAGCTTTTTAAATTGTCGACCTAGTTTGTTGTTATTTTCTGCATGTTTGCCGTGAAAGTCATAAAACATAACACGTCATTGTAGCCATTCTATGATGGCTATCAAAATTCCAAATACATAGTGAGAAAGGTCTAGTTCCCTACGCCATTCCTGCAGCATACTATGTGCATCTAACTTCAATGGTCCGCAAATGCGAATCATATCGGTGGAACACTGTAAAAATGAAGAAATACATAGCCGTAAATAAACAATATTTTTTTATAACATGGCGGTTGTAGCTACAATTTTGAAACTTCTATCAAGTGTTGGAACTAATAATGTGGACCTACATATAAAAAATCATTAATATCCGTGTGTAACTTTTAATTAGATTAAATTAATAAAAAAACATGTGTTTCAGTTGTTAATTTTTTGTAGGTTGGCATCTTACGTCATTGTAGCCTATTTATGACAGCTATCGAGATTCCAAATAATAATGAGAAAGGTATGATTGCGTACGATTTTTTTGTGTTTACTATGTGCATCTTATTGCAAAGATCCGCAAATGCGAATGATATCGGTGGAACACTGTAAAAATGAAAAAATTATTACCGTAAAGAAACAATATTTTTTTATAACATGGCGGATGAACTAACAATTTTGAAACTTTTGTCAACTGTTAATACCGTTAATGTTAATCTACAAGTGAAACATCATTAAAATCCGTTATTAAGTTTTCATTTAATTAAATAAATAAACAATTTTTATTTTTTAGTAATTAATTTTTTGAAGGTTGGCATCTTGACGAATTTTGCTGGTTATGTTAACAGCATCGAGTTAGGTGGTCACAAATGTTGCCCGAAAATTTCAGCCAAATACGTCAAGCCGTTAGACCTGTGCGCGACGAACAAAATTTAGCGCACACACATACATACATACAGACATACATACACACAGACAAAGCGCCGATCGAGTTGTATGGAAAGATTCACTCCGCTTCGCTACGCTCATCTAATTATGACAAGGGTAGAACTTTTATTTTTAGTAAACATGATATATTTGTTTTCAAGCGATATTATTTACCACTTCAGCAAATATAATTTACATTAGAATAACGACTTGAATTACTCGCGTCGAGAGTTTGAACCTGGAAACTAAATTATTTCTCTGCATCTCATATCTGCTCAAGTATACTAGAGAATTCCAAGTGGTTCTGGTTCCCAGCATGGAACTGAACAATTATATTCGATAGCGAGCGAGCATTCCGCGTGTAACTCGCATTGGGAGGGGAGGGGTGGCTTCCCCTACCCCCCCCCCTTCACCTACACACTTGTATCTGAACAACAATCAGAGCGTGCATTAAATATTATTATCTGGATTACGTAAGAGATAACTTAAGAAAATGTTCGACATCAAAGAGTAACATTCGTACCAAAATAAAGCAAAAACAGTGTATAAACAAATTATCGTAATCAAATAACATATAACATAAATGGGAAACGTTTCTGATCGTGATAATAATGAACATCACGCGATAAGAGAGGCCCGCAGTGACGGGGCAGATGAAGTATGGTAAGATTATGTCACCGTGAGACAGGATTATCAGAAAGGCCCCCGAAATATGACCAAATGCGAGCAAAGAAGAGCACTGCTGTTCTTCGGGAATTTTAAAAACATGTTCATGTTTCGTCGACTTATGTTTGTTTTGACCTTCCATATTGACTCACACGTAGATGCACGGAATGGTCTAAAGAATGTAATCATGCGACTTAACTTTCCCCTCTGAGTCGTGTCGTGTGTTAAATCCAACACTTCAACTATGCCCCCCCCCCCCCCCGCCCATCTCGGCACAGCGCAAAGAAAGCTCGCCTAGTAAGCAACAGAACAACTAAGCCCCAATTTACACCTCTGTTCATTTCATTCCAAAAATACAATAATCCTGGTGAAAAAGCGTATTCCCTTTAAGGCATCTCTTCATCTCATGAATTACTATATTTTCTTTTGAGTTTTGAGTTTTCGTTAAAAATACATGCAAGTCAAATTTTAAAATTACATTTTTCTTTGAAATGACAATGAACACGAAATGAATGTATTTTCTTGACATCTTAAAATCTACACAATATTTCAAATGATATTAACTCAGACTATCAGATGGGGAGCCGTTCAAATACTATAATTAAGAGCACTCAAAATAGACTAGATGCATTCTGGTGACAAGAGAATAAACTTCTATTAGGAGTGGTTTAGCTGTCAATTTTCATTGTTGTTTTATTGTTATTATTCATCAATGGCGCTCAAAGGAGGTTGCTTAGCAGCGCTATCTATGATAGTTTTGAGTCCTCTTATAGAGGACTCAAAACTAACATTTCGGAAAGAAGCTATTGGTATTTTTAGTTTATAGGTGCATAACAATCATAACGATTACAATATGATCTTTGCTATTGAAGCGCCATAAATTCATAAATCAACCAACAAAACATACTTACAATACTGAATGCAGTTTTTGTTTGTCCTGGAACTACGTCTGCGTAGGTGACTTTTGGAACGTTGAGATTTGAGATATAACTAATATGCTTCCCCAAGGTTTTAACTTGGGATTGAAAACCAGAAAATAAACACTCGGAGTTCGCTTGCTAACTGAATACAATCTTGATTAGAGAAGATGGTTATCCATATTCACACAATGATTGTTGACGGAAAGTAAACACGATTTATTAGTTGAGAAATAAGAATTAACGTTTGGATTTTGGTGGTGGTGCCGGGTAGAAAAAAAGTTCACCACAAACGCATTCCAAACTTTAAAACACTCGTTTAAAAACATTTATTAATGCAACAAAGAAATATTTATAATAACGATCAAGATATATTTACAGTTACAAGAAAGTAACGTACGGTATTTGGTTGATCTTGCACCCAGTGAAGGCAGAGGCTTCATTTATACATTCCGCGTCCCGCATTATACGTTCTCCAAAATGTGTATTCCATCTTGTTATATTGCAAAGTATCAGTGTATAAATGTATCATCAAACAAAACAAGCGGCTGGTGTAGCCTAGTGGTCAACATATTTGGCTTAGAGAGAGTGGCCACTACTCTGGCGCTCTCTCTGGAATAAAATAAATAATAATACATTTTTAGCTATCCAAAGCTAATTTTTATGCTACAAAATATCTTCAAAATGTGATGCAAAACGTATTTTGCTCTGATAAAACCATATAATGTCAATTAAATGTGTTCGTATTCATTTTACCCACATAAATTGACTCTTCTTCTATGAAGATTATTGTGTCTATGTCCTTATGTTTTCTGGTCTGCCGAAATATTATATTTTTTATTTTATTTTTTATGATGAGAGTAACTCACACACAAATGTTAGCTATTCTGACTTCGTATGACGTAGATTCTTAAGAAAGGCTGTGTTGGCTGTGACGCAGAAAACAAAACAATAAAACAGCAGCATCATAATATAGCACAACTAAGAAAATGCAAGTGTACATTACGTTAGGACAATGGTATGAAACAAAACACAGACATAAATCTTGGTTGTGTTTGGCTCAAAGAAGTACCAGATAACAAAGTAGTTGGTATGGGTTAGTTCTTGCAACGTTGGTGTAAGCTGGAAGAAAGCTAGTTGAAGAAATCGTAAAATACGTAACATTCTAGTAGTGAATGTCTGGTAGTCTCAAACATTCAGCGAGCGAGACTTAAGTTTAAATGCACGTTTACATGTGAACGAATGAGGCGAGCGAATAGTTTGTGGCCAATCATAAGACTGGATCCGCACGAGCAGGAGAACGCGGTGAGTGAGATGACTTTAGCTTTAGTTACTCGCACGTTGCATTCACTTGGCGTAGTTTACACACCAGGCAATAGCTGGCTGCGGCAACGAGGTACGAGAACATCATGCTTATCATTTACAAACGTGCAATCTTTGATATACATAGAGCAGCATTCGCAAGTGCCCCAAGACCAACACAACATAGAACCAAGATATTATTATATATTGTATAATACAGCCATATTAAGGCAAATACGATCGAGGATTTGAACGAATAATTATTATTATTAAATGAAAAAATACACAAAAGATATAAAACAAAATAATTATAATAAACATGTCAATGCTTCTCAGGTCAAATAATGCTGGCACGCAATGTTGTTTAGCTTTTGGAGTGTATTATAGTATAAAGAAGTAATATACAAATATTATTTCAAACGGTTTTGTAATTAATGAATAAATTATGATATAATTTATAATGTATTTATTATTTATTGACAACAGGTCACAAGACGCACAAGTGCAATATAATAAAGTTATACAAGGACAAGTGCAATTACAAACAAATACAAATATAAATACTGGAGAATTTACGAAAAGAAATACAGCTAGACGTACACTACATAATATTCACACAGGCATAGCAGTTTATGTCGGCAACAGTAAAACATAAATTTAATATTAATAATACTTAGTTTCGGAATTAAATATTTCCTTCAGGTCACTAATTTCAGCACGTCTAATTTCTACCACGAGCCGCCACCGTCGCCGAACAATGAAATATCAAATTACATCCAACAAACTTGGCTGAATCCCCCGGAAGAAAGACGTGGCTAACTTGTCACGGCGTTATTGTCATGACGACCACAATGCGTTGCAAGATGTCTCGAGCTGTGACGTGGCTCAAGGTGTTAATTACCGTCAGCGCTGCGTTTAGAGCCCGGCTACATTGTCTTCGCCAACCACAGCGGGGAAGAAAATAGAACGAGATGGTTATTATTATAAGCCTGTGTTTATCGGCAGGTCGACTGTAATGTGTCTCGTAATTAACTGTTTACACAGAAGATAAAGCATCAGTCATACTTAACAAAACACCCAGAGGGAGCTATAAATGTTTCCCAGATGAATTTATGAGATATATTCGCCATCGTTTTACGGATTTTGCATTTAAATAGAGTGTAATGTTATGTGAAGTAGATCCCAAATAGTTTTACAAATGATGAAGTACTTGTGTGGAAATAATGTTCTATAAAAGGTGCATACAAAAGAAGAATGTATTATTTTGGGTACAAACAGCAGTGGTTCAGCGGCTACACGTGAAACTCTAACGCGGAGGTCACCGGTTCGACACCTGGACCTGTATTCGGCAATCTTTAATTAATTTTGTACGAGTTTTTCCTCAGTCACAAGGTGAATGCTGCATTGAAGATCTGATTCAGTAAACATGTATTCTGAAGACCTTCATTTACCTTTCAAAGTGATAACATAATACTGACTGAAGTGTTTTCCATGGGTCATAATTTGAATCATGGTATAAGAGGCCATCGATTGATTGATTTTATGATTTGATGTTTAACCTCGTACTCGACAACTGTGTTACTTGACGTCGCAAATGTGTATGACAAAAGGTATGGCGCCCAAGATATACATGATCGGAAGGACCACAACTCTAGGAACGGTTGAGTTAAAAAGTGTTGATCAGTCTTGTTCTTAGCGGTGTAAACATCAGAGACCAGAGCAAAGTGATTGATGCTCCTCGCCAGAAAAAATCTCCACCAACTCTAATTCGTCTCATTTGCCGACTGCATAAATATGAGATGTTAATCTCCAACGAGAAACAAACGAAACAAAAAACAATGGAACTGTAAAGCAGGATGGTTTTTCAGCCCGGTATAATTTGTTTCGAAACGTAGGCGTATTCCTGCGTTTGTCATTCAAAGGATTAAAATATTTCAGATGTTTTTTGATGTTTTAAAAGAGTATTTTTTACTCTGAGGTAGAAACGAATGTTCCTTTACATAACGAAGATAATAGCAGCTCTTGTATCGTGTATATCGTACTGTTGAGCTTGTAGAACATAAAAGAACAAGATAATGGGCGCTTTTGTAAGTAGCCGGTACAGTTAGAAACCATAGCACCCCCTTCACTAACACAGTAGCCAAACCATTTACACGTACAACCATGGCTTCATGTTAGCTAGTTTACGATACTTACCACAATACGGCCGCTTTATTTTACCACTATTTTCTTACTATCAGTCTGAAGATTAATTTAAAACGCTGTCAAGTCTAATAACAATTATATTTACCTCTATTATTGACAGCTGTGTTATATAAGTTTTACCATAGTGCAATAAAACATGGTACGTGAATGCTTCTTATTACCGATACCCTAACGAAGGAATGGAACGTTCTTTGAAACGTGTTTCGTCTCAACATTGATAAGCACTTTGGCTGTTGACCGCGATAATGATTGCATTCTAGAACAAGTCTCACTTTAAACGAGAATAAGAACATGGCAAGAGTAAATATATGGCAGAGTTCTACACGCCGGGGCTGCTACTACTCTTTGGGGGGGGGGAGGGGTTAACCCTTCTCCGTTTTAATTAAACCTTTCGATCAGCACTCGAGCTCCGCCAGGCAACCTGTAGGCTGTAGCCAGACACCCTTGTAGGCTGTAGCCAGACACCCCTGTAGGCTGTAGCCAGACACCCCAGTGGTAGCAGACGGCACAACATGTGACCATTCAAAAAGGAAAGCTTATTGGTTTCATTAGTTACTATTTAATAAAGAGAAATGTTCTGAATAAATAAAGTAACTCAAATATCATGTTTTAGACAAAATATTTAGTCACAAAAGTTAACAAAAAATTTCGCAAGTCTTATGGCGGGAAAAAAGATGTTAACATCACAGACAAGGAAAAATCGCATCAGATTGTTTTTAATTGCGGGGTCCATAAAAACGTTAACATAATTTTAATAATTTTATTATGTATATATATATTTGTTTAACAATACGCAGAGGAGCCACGAAACACTATCTATTATTCATGTGTTTTGTCTGAAGCTTTCGTTTCATATTTTATTTGCTAATTAACTATACGACTAAAGTCTCCAGTATTTAATGAAATATAAACATTAAGGTAGATTCGAAATGTTGAGCAAATAAAACATATCATAATAATACTAATGTATTGGACGGTAAACTTAGTTCACATAGATATTATGTTTTTGTTGTTTATGTTTTCGGTTTAATCCGTGTATTAATATTTACTTTGATATATCGAAAGTTTTGGCTGGATTCCCTGGTGTTGTCAGCATCAATATCGGTGTAAATGTACACCAAGTAGAAAGTATAAAGTATTACTGACCTACTTAATGACCTCTGGCCAATGTTTACCCCTAGCGTAGCCAACCATCTGGAGACACACAGGGAATAGGGGAGTGTTGAGTGATTGCTGAGTGTATAATATAATCACCCCAACAACCCCCACGCGCTTCCGAGAACCTAAGACAAAGTGTCAGGAGAGAGTTTAGCAAGACGAATGTGGGTCACCAGTCGCGATGAGATCTACCCCTTCCCCTCCTTCCCCTCCACCATTACAGCTACGTACGGGAGACGCTGATAACGTTATCTCACTTCCCCACCTGTCTCCCTACCTGCGGCAACCCACGCTACGCAGCGCTGTAGTGCACGATTGCCTACGTCACCGACCAAGGTAGACTTGATCTCCGCCTAGCGGAGGATCGTTCAACTAAGTTAAGTCTTCCAAGGAGGTATTCAAAATCACTATTTTCTACCCCACTACAAAAATGCATTAGTATTCTAGGATAGGTAATGAATCAAATAAATAAATCACATGGAATACGAAGGTTAAAAGTCTTAAGACGCCATCATTGAGGGGATTCGGTACCCACAAGCCTCTACGAGCCTCACACTAGACCTTTATCACACTCGATTACAGCTACACCTGTATTGTTATCATAGCAATACATAATTAACTAGAGAGTTATTTCTGTTGATTGTGACATAATTTGTTGGTTTGTTGCACGAATTCTCCGCTTGCCTTGATTTGCTCAAAGAAACGTGTATAAAAGGTGGTACTCCATTCTAGTTAAGACACCGCACGAGAAGGAGAGGAGGAGGGGGGGGGGGGTAGTTTACCGTCTCCCCACAAAGTGCAGCCATTGTCCCACATTCCCCAGTATTGTCAGTGGGTTTACCAGACTTGTCTTCAATCTAGATAAAAGTCCAACTGATGGAAATCCTAAATTTTTGTTCTTGGCAGACGCTTGTAACAAATCGATTTGGGAAGAACATTAAAAGCTCATTCGATGGACATTATTTGTAAAGTAGTAGGAAGTTGTTCGTCTGGATGCGAAGAGAAAAACCAGGTCAAACAACGGTGAGTTTTAACAGCGCGGTATTTGGGTCGTTGTTGAGGTAAACCGCTGGTTGAAGCCGTCCTCCAGTTCGCAGCTATCTGGGACGCTGGACGAACACCCATATACCTCCCTTTGTAACTACCCCCCGATAGAGCCACTATAATACTGGCTCGTTTGATGTATAGGTAAAAGTTAAATAATAAAACTACAAAATAGGTGTAACAGAACTATTTTGAAATGTAACCGACACACTTATACGTAATTATTAATGCTTGAAAACCTGTAAATTCTTTCATACAGAATTCAAAATTTATACACATAACTTTAAAAATTCTAGAAAATTAACTGTAAAAGAATGTAAAATAAAAACTTTAATTCATAATCATGAAACTAGGATGAAGGGATGGAAGGTTCTTCAAACATCGTGTAGCATTGTAGATAACTACCAATGGCTACTTTACAACTCTATGCTGACCTTAATGCTCCTCGAATGATTTAACTATCCTCCTGTGTTAACAACCCCTAATTGTACAATTCTTTGCTGTCCTTAAGCCTCCTACCACAATGTAACCAACAATGGGTGTAACGATACCGCATGTAACCACCTCAATGTAACCAACTTCCGAGACATATGACTATGTAACTAAGCCATAGTTTACCTCACCGTTCAATTAACCACCCTCAGGGACCCATCCATTGTTAACTTCCACCGGTGAGTTCCCTCCACTTCCTTCAGCCCTATCTGCGACCCACCCTGTTAAACCCGCCTTGGTAAAACCGACCCCTGGGAACTGTTGCTACACAGGTTATAATTTAGCCCCTTCACTGATCTTATCAGCGCGAGTTGTAACTGTCATTGCTCCCCTAATGACGTCACGTCTATGCGACGTCACACTCACCGCAAAGATTTCACCATTGTTTCAATTGTTTGCGTAATTTACTCGTAACCTGTGGTAGCTTCTCGTTTCACCGGCTTTTTGCCCAGCAGCGTTGTTGTCAATATGCAACAGCTTTAATAATCCGTACATGCTAACAGCTCTATTCGAAACAGTTTTAAAATAAAACAATGTACACGGATTATAGAACGAGGTATTCGTTTTTAAATGACGACCACGGAATTATGGTAGATTATTCAAATATTCAGATTAAAAAGTGATTTTAAAATGTTTTGTGCACATTCCATTGTAGATTATTTTGTTATGAAAAGAGATTTCTAAACTACTACGGTATGTTGAGAAGTGGAAACAAGTGTCTTAATCCACTCGCGTTCTTGTTTTCTTTTATCTGAAATACTGATTTAGCGAACTAGTAAATACTTAGGTCCGAATGCATAGTCCAGACTCAAGCCTTCCTCAACTCAGCCTCTCCTCAGCCTCGGTCAACCACCAATCACAGAACAGCATTGCCATGTGGACGGCTCTGTGATAGGTGGCTAGGCGAGGCTGAGGAGAGGCTGAGTTGAGGAGGGCTTGAGTGTGAACTATGCACTCGAGCCTAAGTCACTCAGCAATAGCAATCTCATAATAATAATAATAATTTTTCGTAGGAATCCCTGTTATAGGGTGCACACCAGCTTTACCTGATGTGCCCCTCTTCAGGTGACTAACTAGGTATATAAGGGTGTTTGGCTGGTTGGGAAGGAATGTCCGAGGGCTGTTAGTATGACTCAGTCCAAGCATTCGCCTTTACGACTGAGGAAAACCTCGGAAAAAACCTTCAGTCAGGACTGCCGGTGGCCGGGATCGAACCGGTGACCTCCCGAATTAGAGTCTCGCGTCTTACCGCTGAGCCACCTCTATCGGTAGCAATCTCATGGGGCTACCATAGCTTACCTCCATCCCTATGACTATATTGTTTCCATGTACCCTGATAATATGAAGATAGCAACGCTATGGTAATTGCTCTCTTTCTAGAGTGTGTGTATGGTTGGCCGCATTAGTTAGTTGTTCAGTGCAGAAGAGGTCTTAAGCCTCAACCACAATGGGCGTCTCAGGTCAAAGCTGAAGTAGGTTGCTGCAACTTTGAAATTCATTCTATGTTAAATATTATCGTTAGTCAACTGTGTAACTGTCAAACGACAATATGTTTGTTTTGTATCTATAACAAAGGTATTCTCTGTCAAAAACCTTGTAAAACATTACTACAATGGATGATTTATATTTAAAACTATTAAATATAAATGACTTGAATGTTTGAATTGAGAAAACGAGGTGCAAAGTTCGAGTTGGACCCTTCAGTACTGCTAGCGCTGCGAGCGGCAGAAAGTCGCGCCTGAGACGCCCATTGTCGGCATCTTGATCCTAATCGGGATCCGAAGATCGTGAAAAAGTTAACTTACATGGTTCTTATGGCACTGTTCACAATAAAATCGTAATGTATGAGGAAATGCACGATTGCGATGCCGATCTCGATTACAATCACGATGCAGACTGTGGTTGGGGCATCGTACCATTCACATGGAACGACAGCTAGCAGCGGCTAATTGTAAGAGCGGCTACAAGTCCGGCTTGCAACAACCGGTGAATCCCCTTATAAACGAGAACATAAAACTAACGCGGCTTCAGTTACTGTGTCTGTCCACTCCTCTAATAGATTCCAGAACAATTATCCTGCGAGTGAACTGACGTCAGAAATTGGATCAGGAAATGATTCTAATTAGGAGAAATTTCGAATCCATAATTGAACTATTGCCAAGAATATCGTCGAAGTGCAATCAGGAATATCGCGACTGGTGACCGTGAAGAGGAAATAATTAGACTCGGCGTTCCTTAATTGAATCTAATTTACATCTTAATGTCTGAATTTTGTCTAAAAGTTGCGAGTTAGTGTCGACTCATCAGCGGGTACGTCTGTCTAAGTTGGCCGCGGTATTAGATAACGTGCGGGGTGGCAACAATCTTGCAGATTAATCAGCCCGTCAGAATCTTCGTCTGTGACGTCACTTCTGTGGAGCCCGAGATGGGTTGGTCCATGTGTGGAGAGGGGGAGGGGGAGAAGGAGGTGGATGGTCAACAAGATGCAGAGAAGATGTTTGGAATTGAGTTTCAAGAAGGTTGGTTGGAAGCCAAGAAAGAAGTAGTCTAACTCTAAGAGCTCTTGGATGAGTGGATGTATGTAAAATGTATGAATACTGGAAGAGGTTGTATGAATGTTGAGAAGGATAGAAAGTTTTGACTGTGGTGTGTGCACGTCTTGCAATTGTATCTATTGTTAGCATCTGTTATATTATCAGTTATGGTATATATGACGTCTGTGTAGTTATATACGTACATACACTCGCAGACATAATATGTAAATCAATGCTAGTATAGAACGGCTCTTCGGGATATTTCGTGAGTTGCTCTTTGTGTGAATCTACCAATGACGATATTCAATCTGTGCAGTTTGATTGGTTATATATATATATAGACCACTCAAAATAGACTAGACGCAATCTGGTGGCAAGCAGATACACTTCTATGAGGAGGAGATTACTCATCGTTGATTTGTTGAAACCATCAATGGCGCAGATAAGAAGGTAGCTTAGCAGCGCTATCTATTGTTACTTTGAGTCTCATATACAGTTAGTCCTTGGTGGAGAGGATATTACAGTAAGCCTCTTATATGTTTAGCTTCAATCGACGCGCTTTTACTTCATCGCAGGCTGAGTCTAGAAGCTACAATAACGAGTTCTTCATAGATTGAAATGCGCAGTTCGTGGGTAATAGTCAACCCGTTTCCCTAAGTAGCTGTGTGGGCATTAGGATTCGCTGTCAGCTATGGTACGATGTGAACAAAACATTATTCTGTTGCAATTTTAATACTGAGAGTATCTTTACACTTCACTCTACTCTATTCACATGTATTGAATTGAGTGATTCCCCCACGGACGTCATCCATCTATTCCCCCCCCCCCCCCCTCCCCTCCCACGAAGGTGCTTCGTTTTATGGAATTATGTGACAAAGCAATACCGTATGAATGATGAACATCGCATCCCACTAATCCATTATCTAATATTAGGTATTACCAAAGTATTTAGTGGAAGTTACATTTAAACTGCATTATCGCAAATATGTTTTAAAAATCTTTTCTCTAGTGATGATTATCGACAGCCAGATGTCACGATAACTGAATATAAACTCATTTTACTCTTGCTTAGATTGTTTTGTCTACATCTACCATCTATTGCGTTGCGTTTCATATATCCGGCCCACAAAATGAGTTCACGGCTCAGAAATATGAGACCGGCCAATGAATGACGCCAACACGTGTCCTGCAGGACTCTGCTCAATGAATGACGCCAACACGTGTCCTGCAGGACTCCGCAAGGACCTCTTTGTCGAACAAGCGCGCTAAAACACGACGCGCTCTGAAAGACAATGGCGGATATTTCGCGTGTTTATTGGTTCGCTCACACAGCGGTCGGGGCTGGAGATAATGCGGATTAAACATTACATTGACACCGACATAAACGCAGTGTTTTATGTCATTTAACAATACAGCCCCGTTTGGAGGGCCTTGCTTTGTGTGTGGCCGCAGATAGACATACGGGCCCAATAGGGTCGCAGCTAGACATGCAGGCCCAAAAGGGCCGCAGATAGACATACCGGCCCAATCGGGTTGCAGTCAGACATCATGTGCACAGTAAATTTTTTTCCTATAACTTATGTTCAATATAATTTTCTAATAATCACTGGGGAAAAAATCTAGTTGTCCCAGAAAATATAAAAAAAAAAAAAAAAAACATTTTATTACCATGAGTTCTTGACTATACTGCGTCTTGTAGTTTGGTGTTTAACATTCTAATTTTAGTTTTTACTATTAATTTAGTAGTAAAGCATTAAATTTTGACCTTAATGAATTCTTTACTGCTCAGTATTTACTGCTACATATCCAACTATTGCTGTAATCTTTACTGGGTATAAAAAGTGTTTTATATATCTTCCTTCTTTGTAAATCAGTTTGTGTACTGTAAAGATAGCTGCTAGTGAGACCGCAGCTCGCCCGAGCTCACACGTCGGAAACGAAGAGTTTTCTCTCCGGTCGTAGTTGGTGTATTTCCCATCGTCTCTTAGTTCGACGTTTGGCCGATACATTAATCAGCGCTGCTGACAGCCAATTTATTACCGAGTCCACAAAACTCCTCTTGTGATGAAAACATTCTGAGCTCAGCCAAATATTAGCTAATAGACAATCACAGCTCTATTGTCGTTTTACTATCCGTGATATCCATTGATCGTAATTTATGTAGGGAGTTGATCAACAATATCAGAACAAATCAAACATTTTTTCCATATTTTAGCGTTGTTTTAGGGTTGATATACGGTTATTTGTGTTCTACTTGCTTTTAGATGTGAACGTATTTTCTCCTCTCTCTCGCAAATCGTCATTTATGAAGCTTAACATTGCTATTTTTAATGGCTTAATGAGTATTACAAGAAAATGAAAATACATTTCCCCAGATAATTTAACGTTTTATTTTATAAATAATAAATTGCCGAAAATGATGATTATTTTATTAAAATACATAGTTTATAATTTCTAAAGTAAGTATGCCATCTTATGTAAGATAAATCAATCATCTGAAAACTTAAACACTTTATTGATATCAATTTATCAACCATAAAGAAAATTACAGTCCTGTAGGAGTGTTGTATTATTGATATGTTTCCTTACATTTCTTGTTTCTCGCGTGCATTATTTTCACCCGTAATCATATTTATTTGCTTGTCATGTTTAATTTGTATATATATTATATAATAATGATTGGAAATAATTGACAGTGTGATTTTTTGTTCAAACATTGCGCAAATAACGGGTAAATAAACTAAGTAGAATGTAACTCTATGCATAAACGATTTAGTTCATATGATTTGTAAACAGTATTGATAGTTGCTCCAGGACAATGAAGTAATTATATGTATATTAATGTTTTGACATAGCTGTTGTGTTTGCTACGTCATGTGGAATGTACAATTACTATATTGCATTGCAACTTCATCATGTACATAATATCGTGTGAGCATGGATTTATACTGTCCAGCGAAATTATTTACGTTAAGTTAAACTTATCAACGAGTGAGTGGTTTGAAATGATAAGTGATTACAAATATGTATAACGTAGAGAGCAGTTTATGCACAAACGATTTCAAAGACGAGTTAGCAACCCCAGTTTTCAGATTAGTCCAAAACCATTCGCCTGTCGTGTCCGGTTATATGAAAACTATGCATATAAATTTCCATCATTTGTTATTTATTAAGTATAAACTAGAATCGAAAATTTAAAAAGTTCTATCCCCAAGATGATAATTGTGTAATGTAAGCTTACTACCGATTAAAATGTCACTATATAAAGAGAAAGAGGGGAGAAAAGCTAGTCAAGGTTATGGGCTGATGGAAGAGAGGGAGGCAGAGGAAGGGATCACAAGGGAGAAACGCGATCGTGGTTGGATTTGTTGGACAAATGGTTTTGTTGTAATTAATTAGTCTGTCACAGTAATTATGAATGATTTAAACCTCGTTCAATGATCAATTATTTTGAAAGTTCGTCATTTTCTTATTTGAAATCTAACAAAATTCTAGTATATACTATATTATTATTCTTATACAAATACAATGAAAATTGTTACCAACTTTTATTTTTGTGTAAAATGGAATAGTTCTGTAATATGTTCAAATGCGCCCTTAATTCAAGACATCTAAACCCAAAACAATATTGTGTTCATTTCACTGGCAATGTAATAATTTCTTGGTATCTCTGACATTAAATGGAATTCTATTCAGAAAATGTACAGGATTATGAAGAAGTTTATGACCACAGGAACGATTGCCGACAAATATCTGTCCACATCTGCCCTCTAAATCACGTCCCTAAAGGACTGACCTATTTAAACGACTGTAGCAGACCCCCCCCCCCCCCCCCCCCCCCCTCCCCCCACAGTTATACATTTATGGACCATTTAATATATGCAAGCCCCATTTAGAGCGGGACGTGTGGACTTAGTTTATGACAAGCGGTTATGGGGCGAATTACAGGGCTGCCAACTCCCTCCTACGTTTGGGGTTTTGTTCTAGAAAATCACTATATTTTCAACATTTCCCGTTATTAGTATCAACAATCCTCATTCAACATAATATTTGTGTCGATCCACGAGCATTGAGGTTAGTGAAATATTGGAATAGCAGTTGAGTTTATCTGGTACGAAACTCAATAGTACCAACAAAACCTGGCACCTGTTTCTCGTTCATGCTCAAGTATTATGACTGATGAGAATGTGTCATTTCTTCTGTACTCCGAGCACATGTGCAGACTCCCCTGCTAGAGTGAATGCATGGGGTGGGCTAGCACGCACGATCCCCCCCTTATAAAAGGAACGTTCTTTGCAACAGAAAAGCGATGGACCGTATAAATGTACGGTGAACGAATTGATGGAACTTGTAACGCAGATGGGACTGGGACTCCGTTCGTTCTCGATGGTCGCGTGGGCGAGCGGAGCGACTCAACGACATAGAGCTACTTTGTTTATTTACAGCACATTGAGTTTTATAGCTTTTGGTATAATACTTGTATATATATAGAGTACGAAAACATTTTAACGGTAAACCCAATCCAACGTTTATTTTCACAAATTAATGTCAACGTTTCGACGACGTGTAGAGTCGTCCTTTTCAAGACATACAAAAACAAATAAAAACCCACAACAACCAAAAACACTTACATACAAAATCAAAATCACTTCCACAGCGAAACATCGCGAAACGTTGACATTTATTTTGTGAAAATCAACATTGGATTCGGTTTACCGTTAAAATGTTATCGTACAATACATTTTGCAACCAACAAAATCCAAGCAATCATATATATATATATTATGTATTATTTCATCTACTTCCTAAAACAAACAGGGTAGGCAACAATATATTATCCTCTCAATCCTATTAGTGTGGTGGGATAAGTGGGATCAAAATGTCCCAAGACGGTTCCTAAGACTAAGTCCAAAGTAATTGTGTGATACTGAAGAAAACCACCAGAAAAACTTTCCTGTCAGGGTTGCCGTGGTGGGGATTGTACCCGTCTTCCCCTTTTACTCAAAATGTTTAGCGGAATCGATGTCTCGAGGCCTTGACTATAACTCACACACCCTTAGGTTAGAGTTGTCAATGTTGGCATCTCAGTGGGCAGGGATGCGAATCGCCCTGTAGACAAGGTTGGTAAAGATGTTGTGGTTTTACTTATAACACACTCGTGGAATATTTCCCATCGGAATTGAAAGACTCGGCCCGTGGAAGCTTCCAGGATGCCGCCATGTTATGTAATGAGGGAGACAGCCTAACCTAAGTCGGCTGTGCAGTAAGCCATGTTCACATAGTCGCACGCTGCGGTACAAGAAACGACAACGATGGCTGTGAACCATCCTAATCTTCGGTTTGTATTCGTATACTCTCTCTAGGGAGAAAGAGTTGAAGCTTGGTTGTCGGTTTCTGCCGCGTCAACCAATTTGGCGCTTAGGAGTTATTTCCTGGTCCACCTCTAGGAAACTTAAAATTGACTATTACAGTCACAAGCTTCATAACTTAAGCTTTGTCAGCAAGCTTAAAATGACACCGCTCTTGCTGATGTCTACCCTTCCAATTATGTACAGAGTTTTATGCATAATTTTAAGTGAGCCGAAAACGGCTTGCAAATAGCATGCATTAAAATCTGGCTTCGCCATAGTGAAATAAAATATTTTAATTTAAAACATTATTTTAATTACTTTCACTTTTAAATAACACGCGGACCAAACTACTTTAGTTTAATCACTAATTCCTTATTATGAAATATCGATTAAATAAATTGACTTAAACATCCACAGTGCATTTTCATACCAAATTAGGCAGCAGTGCCAACATTTTTTCCACTGCATTAAGTTTAGTATTGTAGCAACAGATCAGTTTTGTACACTCAGTCCTTATTTCCGGATACTTGGGATGTAAATTATCTATTGCCATAGTAAAATGTTTGCCCGAAGCTCAAGTGGGATGAGCACCGGTTTCAAACGTTCTTGGTTTTAACCGCACTTTGAGCAAAGTTGTTCCAGAGCATACACTGGTCAGTCAACAAACGGCGGTGGCGATATGTTTTCACGTTTGTTACGAATTTATCTGTAATAAACTTCACTTTCAATAAGCATAATTTATTTTAATAATTTTAATTGCTAATTTGTAAACGACTCATTAAATGTGTACAAACATTAAATATTGAAAACGTTCTATAATAACGTTTACTGAATGGTTGTCAAATTATATCCAATTCATACAAGCAATCGATGTATCGAAACCAGTGAAATGACAGCTAATACGGTAGATGATGCACTGCAGTTTTCAATAAAAGCGAGACAATGAAGGATCTGTCTAAACCTACGTTTATGTTATTTATTAATTGTTAAATGAAATAATCATATATTTAACAATCTGGAATAAACCAAAGTAAATCTAAACAATTATTCAGTTTAATTTATGGACGGAGTTTGATTAAAAACTGTATAATGAGAGAGGAACTGTAGATGTGTGAGCTATTTATTGTCACACTTCAACAAACTCATAGCGGGGGCCCCAAGACACATTACACAGTTCCTGAGCTATGTAGGTTCCTTCGCCTTAATATGGAACTGATTAAAAGTGCAACGCAAAGTTGTTAAAGTATTAATAGGAAATAAAACGAAAATGTGCTAGTTCTGGTTTTTAGTTAATTAACCAATGTGTGGGAGAAAATGTCTTAGAATAAAAAATGAGAACATATTTCATGAATCTATTGAAATTTGCGAATTCAATGTTCCCCTTGTTCACGTTTTCAATAAAATATGCAAATGGTACTAGAAATGAGGTTAGTTTACAATGTGATTCGTTAACATACGTATGTAACTCGGTAATATTTTTTAATCCTCAAAATACGTTTATCTTAACATTCGCTATCTTGACTATAGACAAATCTGATATTTTATTTAATTTGAGTCTGTGTATACTCACATAATACATAAACTTCTATAGTTTTTATAGGTTATTGATATTGATATTACATGATAGACTTATTACATACTGACCACATTATTTTCTCTTAACCTCGTTACATCACTAAGCATTGCATTAATCCCGAAGTAACGAACATATTTACCCTAAACCTTTGAGGCGATCTGATTCAAACAATGCTGCAAACACAGAGAACTGTTACAAAGAGATAGAACACATCTCGTTAACATATTCTTCGTGTTCGGTGCAATCCACCATTTCTTCCTTTTATGAATAAGTTCCTTGCACTGTTGGATACAATTTCTTTCCGAATCAGAGAAAATACAAAAGCTTGATAAAATTCAAAGGAAACCCATTTTGCATTATTACGTTGAATATAAGATTTATTCCGTAGTAGATTCCTTTGTAGCCGGTAGCTTGTGTGTTGTATCCGCTTGTAGGATGCGCGCTGTTCATAATGCAGATACATCCCATGCATGCATCTTAGACGGGGTTAAGAGTCCCCATCACAAGCGACTTAGACGTGCGATGATTCAAGAATCCGATCGCGTGTCAAAACAATAATACCAAATATTGATTTTAAAACCAGGTTATTATCTCGTTTACAGACAAGAAGATTGAAATGCATTGTTTGATATCTGAATTGATATCTAAAGCTATCTGATTATTTCCATGTGACCACAAATATACATAATATGTAATGTGGTCCAGAGTGACTCTGCCAATCAAAAGAGAAGACGGAATCGCGTCCTCCTATTTTTCCTTTCCACACATTTCCTCCTTTAAATCCAATTATTTTCTAATTCCTTCTTTCTCCTATTTGTTCATTTCTTCAACCTCTTTCCTCTACGTCATATGACTCAGCTGTACAATGAATAAAGTCGTAAGACGTTATAAGATTTCACTATACAATAATAATTAACAGAAGGCCAGTATTGATGTTTCATAGAATCTTATCTTATATCATAACTTTAACATCAGCAATGCACTCGTATCTTTATGGGAAGACTTTATCATAAATAGCAAACCCACACAAAACTCGCACATTGAGTTAGCTCAGGGACAGTTATAAACACGAGTAATTCCAGGGCCCATCGTTGTCGCCGCAAACTGTTACTTGAGTCGGCAACGAACCTGCGCTCCTACAATCACGTGGCTCGTAAACGTGCAGAGCTTTACGAGGCACTAACGCACTAAAACGATCTTCATCTCTCAGAAAGATTCCTTCTGTCATTCAATTCCCAACTGTGGCCAACGTAGCATTAAATCCAAATCTCAGCTTCGCTTATTAGTCGAATTGATTTTTAAGAATTCTCCCCGTTGAATAGGGTTAAGACAACGTAATTTACTGAAATGGAAAACACTTTCTTTCTCGTTTGAAACTTGCTCAGTATGCAAAGAAATGTTTTAAAATATGCTAAAAACATTTTTATGGAATATTTTATTTTTATCCTTTGCATGAAAATTTACTTAACGAATCTGAATTCGAACAAAACGTTCGTTTGAAATGATGAAGTTTATTCGTGATTTTTTTCATTGAAATCAAGGTGATTAATAGGTAATCACGACCCGTGACTGCAGTTTTTAAAGAGTTATTGTTGGGTGGGGCCGGCCGTACTTCTGATGGAATGCGAAATATCCGAAAGGCTTCTACGGGAATATAAATCTAACGATTCATTAATAAAGAAATGTAACTTGGAGCTCTGGTTTAGTGGAAGGAAAGATCCATCAACCGGCTGAAGACTTGAGCCAACCAATTACACAGCATCGCATCAACATTCAACATATCGGAAGATTGATGCGAACTGTCAAATACGTCGGAAACTTTTCGAAATAATTTCTCACATTGAATGTCGAAGAGAATTCTTGCCATCGTTGTCTTGAATGGGAATGGCTGCTCACTAAAATCATATTGACAGTTGACACCAATGCATGCTCAAGTTATAACTTATATACTAGAACTAGGACTAGAGTACTTACACTGTGGCTTGGTGTGAGATAGCAGAGCAATTTATAACATCCGATTTCATGTCACTTCCTATGTTAGCTACTTGACTTGGTTCGTATATTCATTCGCTTGTACAACTTTTATTTACTTTTTGTGTGGTGCACTTAGACGGTTTAAATAGCTTGTATTGCTTTGTCAACGTAAGATATATGTGTAAATAAATAGTAGGTGAGAACACATAGTAACTCAAAAAAACTCTTCTGCTCTCATTTTTTATTCGATATGTTAAATTATCGTTTTTTCTCATCAACTTATTGCTTCCAAAAATAGTTGAAGTCAGCACCATTGTATGGTGAGTGCATGAGAGTTGAGAGTTGTTAATATATTCGACCTGTGCTCTTAATTTCAAATGTTTTTCCAAAGATCTACAACACAATTTACCCGTGTGAAGTATCGGCTCAGTTGTGGATGTTAATTTGAAGTTCCTGACTGTGTACGGAAGATATGGCAGAAGGTTGTCCTAAGATTATTCAGTCATACGCGGGATCACTATGGCATTTATTGCTTCAAATATCTGTCGATATACCCCTATCAACTGCACTCTGAACTACGGACATATTAGTATGGAATACTTAAATTACAGCATAATACAAATAATCATCGTACTGAAAAAAATTGTTCTACACTAACTTAAGTCGACATTTTCGTTCATGTTTCCTTAATATCCTCGTTGAAACGGCTCTCCTTTCTATTTGTATCTTTTTCCTCAGGGAATGTCTTACCGGATCTAATATCATGAAGATTCTTTCCTCTCTTTCACATGTTAGAAACCTGTTACATGTACATTATTACGATCTACTTTTTCCAACTTAATTTTGTTCAGTATTATTTATTATTTTATAGCTAAGTGTATTCTAGCAACCGATCTCTCCGTTTAATAAAACTCTTTCACAACTCAGTCAACTCACTCACTCGTTTCTCAGGATAGAGTTTGAAATCTCACAGCGACCTTGTTTCTTGGATTGATTGTGTAGAATGACATCTCAGATAACTCAACGGGTAAAGATCACCAGCTCCCAATGTATATTTTAATACAATTACTTCGATTTAAATGTATTACTTTATTTTTCTTCCTATTTATTTAATTGTTGGTCATAAGCAATATGAAACTTTATGTCGATCTGTCCACAGAAAACTCTATTTAAAACCAGTTTTCAGAATTTCCGTTGAAATATACTAAACATTTTTGTATTGCAATACATTTAAGTAAAAGCTTATGTCCAATCTTAAAGGTTTAATATACTGTTACAGTCAGATTCTATTTATTAACATTTAACTTCAGATTTTCACACTTCAAATTATTACAATGAAAATGTCCTTAACTTACTTGATAAAGTTGAGTTTTGATATTTTGACATTAAGTGATGGATACATTTTCAAATAATGTCACTTACTCAAAAAACTTCACCATTCGACCGAAATACATACAAAATCAATTATTTTACTCATATTGTAGAAATCGTATTTGTATAGCCCAAATTTCGAAGAACGCGATTTTCCTTTCATAGTAAAGACATCGTGCTACGTTTATCCGCGTCTCATACAGTCAACTTATTTTAACGCTAAATCTACTTCCAAACTGCGTCGCACAGAATCACCAAAAAGAATATGTTATATTACACCTAGATAAAAACTTTGAAAGTCCCAGGCGAGCGGTAATGAGCTGGAAAATGGTGCCACACTTTTCCTACCGGTGAGTTTCCTTTGAGCGTCTGGATCATGTCGGCTGGAGCTTTTACCGAGTGAAACACACGTTTCATGTTCGAAACGTCGTTTGCCAGTGCAAACACGGAGCAAAAACAGACGCGGGCGACTCGGTTACAAAAACTTGGTTTTATTTGAAGAGCTGCTCATTTTCTCTTAGCCACATAAACACGTTAAAGCTGAGCGCGGAAAGTATTAGACGGGTAATTTTGATGTGGGTATTAGTTGCGTTTTGACATTTATTGCAAAGTAACTTTGGTTCTGATAGCGCAAATACTTTATTTAATCTAGACTATATGGTATAAGATATTATGGTATTGAAATAATAAGATATTATGGTCTAAGATATTATGGTTTAAGATATTATCGTCTTTATAAACTTAAATTCAATTACAAAATTGTAGTTTAAGAAGATTGCACACAATAACACTTGAATTATTCAAAAGTGATAATACTACTCATAATAATAATAATCGTTATGGTTAATGTGTAATCTCTTATAATCTTTAGGAGATTTGCATCAATGAAAGATACTCGTATCATTTCAAGTCCGCAACTTCTTACAGATAGACGTAAGGGTGACATTACTTTTAAAATCGTTCTTAAATATATCTTTTGTGTAATATTATGGATGATAACAAGAATAAGAAGAAGTCAAAGAATTACTATGCTGCAGCAATCCTCTTCAACCGAACAATAAAACAACCTCCATCTCTTGTAGCAGTTCATTGTCTCGAGCAAACATTAACACTGAGGTAAATACTATGTCGGGTTGTTATGATGTGGCCATTATTTATATTGTGGCGTTTATTGTGAAATAACTTCAGTTCTAAAAACGTGAAAAACTACTTTATTATATGCATAAGGCTATGTATAATGGACGAGAGTTTAGATATTGTTTACACAATTATTAAATGGTGTTCGAGGCACAAGATCTGATTCAGTTGCTAATATAGATGTAACAATAGTTTGAACATTTCCACGTGGTATTACACCTCCATGAAGTTGGCCCCTCACATTTGCCCCATACATTTTTTTTTTATTTCAATCGTTAGAACTTCGTTTGATCCCGTTTGATCCGTTATTGTTTTCGTTTGAACCCTTTCGATCACGACGCTATGGCGTCGTGTTTATGTGAGGGGCCAACTTCACGCTGGCCCCTCACATGTGCGGAAACACGAATTTCTCAACGCCAATCGTTAGAACTTCGTTTGATCCCGTTTGATCCGTATAATAATTCGTTTGAACTCGTCAACCAACGGCGTCGCGACGCTTTCAATATTTTAGTCTAGCCCCTCACATTTGCCCTATTCAACATTTTTCGACGCCAATCGTTAGATCTTCGTTAGATCCCGTTTGATCCGTTAAAAGTTCCGTTTCAACTCGTCAACCTACGGCGTCGCGACGCTTTCAATATTTTTGTCTGGCCCCTCACATTTGTCCTATCCAACATTTTTCGACGCCAATCGTTAGATCTTCGTTAGATCCCGTTTGATCCGTTTAGAGTTCCGTTTCAACTCGTCAACCTACGGCGTCGCGACGCTTTCCATATTTTAGTCTGGCCCCTCACATTTGTCCTATCCAACATTTTTCGACGCCAATCGTTAGATCTTCGTAAGATCCCGTTTGATCCGTTTAGAGTTCCGTTTCAACTCGTCAACCTACGGCGTCGCGACGCTTTCAATATTTTAATCTGGCCCTCGCATTTGTCCTATCCAACATTTTTCGACGCCAATCGTTAGATCTTCGTTAGATCCCGTTTGATCCGTTTAGAGTTTTGTTTCAGTTCGTCAACCTACGGCGTCGCGACGCTTTCAATATTTTAGTCTGGCCCCTCACATTTGTCCTATCCAACATTTTTCGACGCCAATCGTTAGATCTTCGTTAGATCCCGTTTTATCCGTTTAGAGTTTCGTTTCAACTCGTCAACCTACGGCGTCGCGACGCTTTCAATATTTTAGTCTGGCCCCTCACATTTGTCCTATCCAACATTTTCGACACCAGTCGTTAGATCTTCGTTAGATCCCGTTTGATCCGTTTAGAGTTTCGTTCTAACTCGTCAACCTACGGCGTCGCGACGCTTTCAATATTTTAGTCTGGCCCCTCACATTTGTCCTATCCAACATTTTTCGACGCAAATGGTTAGATCTTTGTTAGATCCCGTTTGATCCGTTAAGAGTTTCGTTTCAACTCGTCAACCTACGGCGTCGCGACGCTTTCAATATTTTAGTCTGGCCCCTCACATTTGTCCTATCCAACATTTTTCGACGCCAATCGTTAGATCTTCGTTAGATCCCGTTTGATCCGTTAAGAGTTCCGTTTCAACTCGTCTACCTACGGCGTCGCGACGCTTTCAATATTTTAGTCTGGCCCCTCACATTTGTCCTATCCAACATTTTTCGACGCCAATCGTTAGATCCTCGTTAGATCCCGTTTGATTTGTTTATAGTTCCGTTTCAACTCGTCAACCTGCGGCGTCGCGACGCTTTCAATATTTTAGTCTGGCCCCTCACATTTGTCCTATCCAACATTTTTCGACGCCAATCGTTAGATCCTCGTTAGATCTCGTTTGATTTGTTTATAGTTCCGTTTCAACTCGTCAACCTGCGGCGTCGCGACGCTTTCAATATTTTTGTCTGGCCCCTTACATTTGTCTTATTCAACATTTTTCGGCGCCAATCGCTAGATCTTCGTTAGATCCCGTTTGATCCGTTTAGAGTTCCTTTTCAACTCTTCAACATACGGCGTCGCGACGCTTTGAATATTTTAGTCTGGCCCCTCACATTTGTCCTATTCAACATTTTCTGACGCCAATCGTTAGATCTTAGTTTGATCCCGTCTTATCCGTTTAGAGTTTTGTTTCAACTCGTCAACCTACGGCGTCGCGACGCTTTCAATATTTTAGTCCGGCCGCACACATTTGTACTATTTAACTTTTTTTGACGCCAATCGTTAGATCATCCTTTGATCCCGTTTGGACTTCTATAATTATTATTTTATTTATTTATTTAACATTTTATTTATGAATTCATTTATTTATTTATTACGTGTTTTTCTTGCTTTAGTTATGAGTGCCGAATCGTTCCTACACAGTATTTGTAATAGGTATGTTTTTGTTTCGTATTATTATTACTTTTAAAGTTAATAATAAATTAATATGACCGTTATTAATTTGTTTCTTCATAAGAAACATTTTATTTTATTATAGACAAACACGATGCTTATGTTAGTGGATTAAGGATTGGTATAATCATGACTTTGATTCCTTTACTTCTATTTTCAGCGTCTATTTTGTTTTTAGATACAAAATTCACGTTGTTTATAAGTGATATGTTTCAGAATTTAATCAATTCTACACAAAATGCTAACAAGTAAAAGACAAATTAGCTGAGCTGAGCAATTCACTTGTAACCTTCTTAGAGTAATAGTTGCAAATTGGATTGATTTTGCGAATCCAAATTAATAGTAAGAGACAAATGTGGGTAAATTTGTTGTGAAATACAGAAATAAAAACCCAACCCTGACTAGGAATTGAACTCAGGCCTATCCCGCTGGTGGTCCGGGGGTTGAGGCGCCCACCTGGCAAGTGGGTGACTTGAGTTTGATTCCCAGCCGAGGCTGGTTTATAATTTCTGGATTTCACAATAAATATACATATGTATATGTTGGCTGGTTCTTCAACCTTTTTGTCCGTAGTAATCCTGACCAAGGTCAGTTCATGTTCATTTAGTTATTGTGGTATAGCGAATAGTTAGGAAAGGTCCGCTGACCGAATGATTCAATCCAATAATTCGGCTTGTGAAGCTGAGACTGAGAGAAAGAAACATTGGAAAAAACTTCTGTGTTGATCGCTTGTAGCAGGTTCTTGATGTGGTAGTCTTCTGAATTAGAGTTTTCTATGCTGCCACTGAGGCAATTTCGTCGGTGTTGGCAAACCTTACACGGAGCGATGGGTAATGGGTAAAGAGGATTTTATCACTTATGAAATTAAACGAAATAATAAAGCCTAAACACGTGTTAAACACGTGTAAGTGTCAGTTGATCAACAATCTTTTATATTCACTTTAGTAACTACATTCCATGTGTGGGTTCACAAGCTTTAACGCCAGCGTAAGACGTAAGACGTAGAGCCAAATGAACATATTCGAAAACGGAGGATTTGCGTTTTACGTATCCTGATTGGCCAACGACTTGACGCCATACGTCGGCGTTAGGGCTTGTGAAACCAACCTATAAAGCAATGTTTCATGCCTAGTTTGTTATAGTTAAATACACTTGTCATTTTGATTTAACAAAGTCGAGATAGTTGCTTGAGGGTTGCTTCGAGTGAAAGATTGATACGTGAGCTTCGATATATGGGTACTGTACGTTGGATTTTGGTAATATAATTTTTGTATTGGAGAAATCGAGTAATTTTAATTGTCATGACAGAACAAAATAAATGGGACAGTTTTAACGCAGTGCAATTGTTAAATCAAACTACACAAAAACAACACAAAATTAAAGGCGTATCTCAAATCTCAATTTTGGTGCTAGTCGACTAGCTGGCAGACTATAATAACATGTTGTTAATTGGTGCTAGTCGTTTAGCGCGAATATAGAGATTTGAGATACACCTTAAAGATACAGAACAGATTTAAGATAACCTACTTACACTTTTTAAACTAATGAATTATATGGTCATACATTATATCAAATACATATCTCACTCAGCTTCTATCACTCACGTTTAGTGAATTGAGCTAAATATAAGATATGACAATAGAGATGATATGATTATATTTATTTATTTATAATTGTGTATTAAATCGGTGTGACAAAATAATGAGCGATTGCACTTAACACCATCTAAAGCTAGTTGTCGGTTGTGTCTATGTAAAACTAAAATATTCAAAGCGTCACGACGCCGTATGTTGACGAGTTGAAACGGAACTTTCACGGAATCAAACGGGGTCTAACGAAGATCTAACGATTGGCGTCGAAAAATGTTAAATAGGACAAATGTCAGGGGCCAGACAAAAATATTGAAAGCGTCGCGACGCCGTATGTTGACGAGTTGAAACGGAACTCTAAACGGATCAAACGGGATCTAACAAAGATCTAACGATTGGCGTCGAAAAATGTTAAATAGGACAAATGTGAGGGGCCAGACAAAAATATTAAAAGCGTCGCGACGCCGTAGGTTGACGAGTTGAAACGATACTCTTAACGGATCAAACGGGATCTAACGAAGATCTAACGATTGGCGTCGAAAAATGTTGGATAGGACAAATGTGAGGGGCCAGACAAAAATATTGAAAGCGTCGCGACGCCGTAGGTTGACGAGTTAAAACGGAACTCTAAACGGATCAAACGGGATCTAACGAAGATCTAACGATTGGCGTCGAAAAATGTTGAATAGGACAAATGTGAGGGGCTAGACTAAAATATTGAAAGCGTCGCGACGCCGTTGGTTGACGAGTTCAAACGAATTATTATACGGATCAAACGGGATGAAACGAAGTTCTAACGATTGACGTTGAGAAATTCGTGTTTCCGCACATGTGAGGTGCTAGCGTGAAGTTGGCCCCTCACATAAACACGACGCCATAGCGTCGTGATCGAAAGGGTTCAAACGAAAACAATAACGGATCAAACGGGATCAAACGAAGTTCTAACGATTGAAATAAAAAAAAAATGTATGGGGCAAATGTGAGGGGCCAACTTCATGGAGGTTATTATTACAGTGATTTAATTTATTGATTAATCTGTAAATTATTTACGGTTTTTCTCATAGTTTCTTTACCGTACCTAAAGCATTCATGTCAGCAAACGTTTCTCATGCCCCCCCCCCCCGTATTAGTGGGTGTTGGACATACCTATGCTTATGGAACTGGCTGTATTCATTATATTGGTTGTATCGGTCCATATCTCATTTCCCTTGGTGAGGTTAATAATCACCAATAGCTTAGCCTATAATACCGTCCCCCTCCTCCCGATTGATCATCGTTTTGATTAGCGTCATCGCATAAATATGAGACGTACGTAACGTCCAAAATTAATCAATGGATCTATTAGTCTCTATTAATAAACTCAAAAACATGCAACCGCTATGTATTTGAGTCTACTACATATGTGTAACTAGTAACAAATTGACCATAGGACAAGTGACTTTTATAACTTTTTTCAACCGTCTCATTTTGCATCAGCATCTTACCTCTTTTATACATTTCTTCTCATGCATAAAGAAAACAATACAATGATTATGATTATTATTATAGAATACCCAAATATAGATTAGCAGTACTTTGAGTCAATGCAGTATTCAGCATTATGTGATTTGTGTATTGCTTCCAGTAACTTTTCGTTCATAATTGTTTCAATAACATTTGGAACGAACCAAAATGAGCAAAACAAGAATAACTAGCAATTTATTTATTTTTTGTTATTGTTCATTTTTAAAAAGCACTGACTGCTTAACTTTGTCGAATGTTTAATGATACTTTAAAGTTGATCCCATGCCAACCCCTGGCTTTTCTATTGACAATGAAATGTTTTTTATGCTTCGCTCTTACTTCTGAAAACCCTCACCCCTCTCAACCCTACCACTTGTAATTCCCATCTGCACCCTTTGTCTAATTTTCCTCCATCCTGTCACCCCGTCATTGCTTTGAAAAATTTGCCAATCCTGCCTTTCTTTCAGCTTCGTTCCAACTCCACCTCTCTCTGTCTCTCTTGCATTTATGTTAGTCTAATATATCTTCTCTTCGTTCACCTTTTATGAATCTCCCCCCTCACCCCATCCCATCACACTCCACAGCCTTCTTGCTGCCAATCTATGCAACTTCCTTACCTACCGCCTTCTAAGAAGATCCCCACCACATCCGCAGTCTCAACAAATGCTTGGATTAATGATGTGTGTTGCCTTTTAGTCTCTTTCTCAACCTGATGAAGTAGTCCTTTTGAATGAAGAATTCGCCTCTTAAAAACATTTGGGGCGCCAGATTAAAGGAGGGTCTTGAAATCCTTTCAGTCTTTCAAACCGGGATATTTATTTCCCTAAGATAGAAGAGTCCTAGCACCATCGCTTCTTGCCTCGAGAATGCAAACTTTTTCGTTTCAAAAAGTCTGTAGGGAACTGAAAATAAACTGTCATTACAAGGCAGTACTAAACAAAGATAAATAACAAAATCATTTTATGTTAAGAAAAATTGTGTTTTACCAATATGGAGAGCAGTTGGAAGGTTTCCTTAAACAAGTAAGACAAAACAGCTCCCTGGAGCTTTGTTCGCGAATGATGGTTTTGAAGGAACACAGAAACGGAACTCGAAGCCAAGACGAAGCCTGTACTACTGTCGAATAAAACCAAGTGAACCATAACCAATGCCTTTATGTCCTCCTTAAAGACAATCCAAACTAAAGGGTGGCAGTGTTCCAGCGTCGAGTAACATCGCTTCAAAGATGGAGGAACTGATGGTGTGTAGAGCTGCACCTCCACAAGGGGCTATTCGTGCAGGGGAACTGAGGTAGGAGAGGATCGTTACTGGGGGGGGGGGGGGGGGGGGAGGGGGGGGGGGGAGAAGGTCCAACGAGACGGACGTTCTCTGAAATATTGGAGTTAATAAGTATTTGAATAGTTGAATGAGAGGATCCTTGCTCGAAACTAGAAATCGGTATCCATTTTACTTGATGTTTTATTTTCAGTGAATTTTGTATCAATTTCGTCGTTCAAATAATCTTAGAAGTCATACAAAATAAAAGATCGAACAAATCTTACGATTGTTTTTATATTGTTAAAATGCCTATACAACCTAATAATCCTTACAATTACTAAAATACTTACTATTGCTCAACATAGAATTATTAACATATTTAACTCCTGGTTAGCGGTTCGTAAAATTGTTTGTACTAACTACCAATACAAATGAAACTTTCCCTGGAGTAGACAGCGATATGTTCTAGACGTGTTTTAGATGCGCAAAGCCACGTGTTTCAGTTCTTGTAACTGAGTGGGTAGACAATCTAGCACAGTTTACTTAACTTCGTTTTATTCCTTACATATTTGTTCCCCTTATCCCGTTCTTGAATTCAGGCTTGAATGAACCATTATAAAGTAATCATTGCATGTTCGTGATAAGTAATCTGAAATTTATATTTTATGCTTCAGTTACATTTTAAAACAATTTTAAAGAAGCTTCTTTTCAGAAGTATAGACATATAGTTGGTGCAGCATTACACGAAACGAAGGCAATTCAGAGCTGGGGCTGGGAGAGTCTATGATATAAGACCCTGCTCAGGCTCTCTGTATGCGGCGACCTAGTCTAAAAACTGACGGTTAAAATACGACAGTGTTGCTATGTTATCAACCATTCGACGTTTCAACTCTCGTCAATATTAATTAGGATTCCAGCGAACTAGAGAATGTTCGGTTATTGACAACACAATTCGTATTGATCAGGTTTGTTTGAAATGAGGATCGGTGATAACTAATAATGTATTCTAATTACAGAATTCAATAGCACAATAACATGACAAAACAAAGCAATCAGATAATTGAATACAACAATATTATGGCAAACCCATTTCATGTACACTTGTCGTTTCTTTTATAGTCGGTATTTCAGGTGTCGTCTCCGATGCACGACCATTGTGTACTCCAAACACAATTGAAAAGACAATTTTGAATTGTACACGCACATTTGTCATTCGCTTGGTAAAGTCACATTTGCGATTTGACATGAATCGAAGGATTTACTGTATACGTAAAAGCCACCCTTTAGTGAAAACACCCCCTCCGACACATCAAAGTAGATCGCTAATTTTAACGCTCGTCAATACTTGTTTTGCGAAAACATTTCATTGTAATATCACGTCCAAAAACACCAACGATTTACACGGTCAATGGTTTTCCAAGGTTTCCGATAATAGCTGATCTCTAACATATGAACGGGAAAATTCACAGTATCATTTCCATCGCTCGTACAGAAATGTCAAAGATATTTTATACACGCAAGCCCGAGATTCTTTCGAGCATTTCCTAACGAATAAAATACATTTCCTCCCGACCATATTCTCGGAATACGAAGCGGTTCGCAAGGACCTCACTTTTCACATCGTTACGGTAGAAACGATATATTTATCGGGTAATTCCGCGATTCTCAACTAGATTCTTGAAATGGAGCCAACCTCACGTTGTATCGCCTTAATTCACGTCGCCCCATTTGAACCTGTCTCTAACAGAATTGTGGCCACTTGTTTCACACCTTGCGAATATATTTCCGTCCCGTTCCGTCGTCCTGCATCAGTAACCGTTGCATGAATGTGCGAGGCCAGAATCATCGTCAACTACTGAGCTGGTCTTCTGGTGGTTGATACACAAAATGAGTGGCGTCATCTAATCGATACTTAAGTACGTCTTAATGTGAGCATTGGGCACTAATTACCGTCTGAGATAAGAGGATTGAAGACTCAGAGAGATTTAGTTAAAGAGATGAATGCTTGCAAAAGAATAGTCACTTTGCACTTTGCAGACACAGAGAGAAAGAGAGAGGGTGTGTCAGGACATGAGTTCTGGTCTGTTTAAAACACAACCAGGCATTGACAACATGAAATAAAATAATAATAATTTAATAAATAATAAATGTATTTTTATTTTTATTCTCACAAACACGAGTATCTCACACCCATTACCAATGAAAAAAATAGAACTTACAAAATGGTCACTCTTCGAACACTTCTATCAAATATGTAGAAATACATCTAAGCTACTATTCTAGCTGCACTTGGGATCATATGAATGGTTAGTGATTTGTGTGTGTTGACCGTTTGAAGAGTTTCAAAACATCTAAACTGCTCCATCATTAACAGAGTATCAATATCGTCAGGAGGGGAAACCGGTTTGTTTGTGAACTAAATTACTTGTTTCCCGCTTAACTTCTTGGACACGACTTTGGGGCTTAGTTGTGTGATACTTTCATCATCTCTGCTGGATACACAGTTTATTTCATCTTTAGTTACTTGTTCAAAACCCTTTTCAATGCCGTGTTGTTAGATGCGGTCAGTACGCTGTACTTATCTCATGCATTACAAGTGTATGTGTGTAAACACGATAAAGCGGCACGACTGTGTTTCAAAGGTGAGAAATAGACGAATTCACATTGTGTTGTGCTAACACATCGGTTGATACTCACGTGTCGCACTAGGTAACGGTGTTAAGTGCAGCTAATTATGCACTGAAGGTTTGTCTAGTGGCTCAAAGGGACACTATGTCATCGGTACACGTGCACTCAAATGACACTGTTAATGTAACGCAGTCACAAACAGATGTTTTAACGAACTGAATCCAGCGCATATTTACAGCCTTGTGGGGTAATGTTATTCAGACACTGTAGGTGAGGGAACTAATACCAGAGTTGCACATTTTTTTTTATCTTCTAGGTTTCACATAATTACCTAGTTATTCAACTTAAAGTAAGGTTTATCTTTTAACCTTTCAAAAAAACGTCACTTCAAAAATATATTTATCATAATGTACAGTTGATTTAAATTGCGTGTTAATTCACAATTCATTTTTTGGTATCTACCTACGTAAACTGAATATTTGATATCAACTATCAAATCATAACTCTACAGTAGTTGTATTTTATGTGTGATTTAATGGAAAGCAGGTTCAATAATAACATTTATGTATCTTAAAAATATCTCAGATTGAAGCAATTTAAACATTACAAATAATATGTCTAATGAGAACACCAGAGTTGTAATTGAATGTTTCGTGTTTCAATTCGCTTAAACCTCTTTGCTATTTTACTGAAGCAAACCACTTCAATCGTCACTAACCACTCTTATTTTGTTTTGCAGTTTAATATGTACTTTGGTTCTTAGAAACAATTTGAAATAATTTAAAACTTTGTAAAACTGCATTGGAATTTGAATTATATCATTGTTATACTCGCAGGTGCATGGAAACCAATAAGTGAAGCGTCAATAATTTGTTCGAAGTTCTTTTCATGAATAATACGTATCTAGTCGCGCATAAAACCGAAATACTTTTCCAACTGTTGATCTTCAATGTGTTCCCGCCAAGCGCTAAAAACGCACGGGAAATACGTTCCAACCATATCTCACACAGATTACTATCGCACCAATCGAATGAAGGCTCTACTCGAGATAGAACGTGGTATAATTTCCGACTCTCATTTCCTATTATTACAGCCGTAAACCAAATCAGAAACGAGGAAATTGTGGCAAAATAGCGGAGAGACTTTTTGAAATAAAAATGCGAGCTTATCCCCACTCAGAACTCTCTACAGCACAATGCGAGGTGACTTAACAATCGGAAAATAACGATCGTAACAAGTGTGGTTAATGACAACAAACTGAAGAAGAAATTAGTTAGATATAATCCAAGGAATTTGCAATATTGATACATTTGTATGGGTTTTAATACAAATCTCACAAAGCCATATACTTTTTTCCACTATTTAACATGTAATCAGTGAATGTTAAAATCTCTGGAATATCATCGTCCTGTAGACATCATGACAGCTTCAATATAAAATAAAATTCAAGACAGCTCCACGTTGGCTACAAATAGGTAACAATTTTTTTTGGGATACACAGTGGTTTTAGAGGATTTGTCTCTGTTCATGTGGCTTACTAGGTCAGGTATTGGATAGATTGTAAGGAATGTCGGAGGGTTGTTAGAGTGTTTACGTTCATCTGTGCTATAAACTTAATCCGGTGCTTTGCTTAGGATAACTTGATTCGATCATATCATTTACATCGTATCGGTAACATAGACTCGATGAACTATGGCACTGTCGTTATATAACCCACACAATTAACAAGTACACGCATTTAACTTTTATTATCCATCGGTAGCTCAATGCATAGTAAATTAGTCAGTGAGATCATAGTGAATGCAAGGTAAAGTTACTGCCTGAATTAAACACGAAATGTATTTTTAGCCATCCAGGCATAGGAATAGAAGAAGTCAAAAAGTCATATTATCTACAATGAAAGGGAAAAAATCTCAAGGATATGACGGAATGTCCCGTCGTTAATCAAAAAGTGGGCATGGCGCATCGTTAGTCCACTAATGCATCTCAAATAAATGTTTCATTTACAACTAGAGAATTCCCGAAGGGTCTGGAGTAAAACTAATCTTTAACCAACGGGACGCATTGGAGATAAGAAATTAACACTTCTGTTTCCATTTGCAACACATTTTGAATTTTTCATAAAAAGCATTCAAAACTTGGTTCAATTAAAAAAGTTAATAGTTGGTCAGCAGTACGGATTTAGAGGAAGCAAACCAACTGCCTTATGCACAGCATTCAACTGTAAGAATCACACAATACTTGTCACTGAGCTTCAACATCATGGCATTCGTGGAGTAGATCGATATCAATTACTAGAAATAAATCGAGAAGGTAATCAAAGACAAAAAGAGCTCAGATCAGGTATGCAAGTGACAAGAAGTGGGATAGTTCGAGGGTTACTTTGGGGTTGTGGATGACTTTCGATTAAAATTATTCTTTAGTTTTATGAGTGAAATGGGATACAGCAGGTGACAGTCCCTTGAACCCCTAGTTTACTTGGTAACAATCGTTTCAAGTTCTTGGAAACCGTGAAGCTATAATTGAAAAACTTTGAAGTCACGTGGTCGCAGTTGAATATTGGGCACGCGCAAGATGTGAGGTGCACGAACAAGCCAGGCCTCTCCTGACGACTCTTCGTTGATGCTTGGGGAGCGAGCACAATAACGTTCCTATTACTATACTGGCAAAATACTGGCTCGAGACCAAACTGTTTCTATATCCCGCATTCAATCCACAATGATTTGATTGACTGTTGAATGTTAATTGTGTATTGTGATGTTTGTACAGAAGCAATAATATAATGTCTATTATATATTAATCAGCGTTAAAAATTGTTCTAAGTTTTATTTATCGTCGCATTGACTGAATCATCTTACAGTTCTGTCGTGGCCAGACAACTCATTCACTAACCGTTATTGATTAAAATAAGTACCGCCCTACGCCATAATACGACGGTGATATGTTATGAAGTGATATGAATTTTCTAAACACTTTGCTCCGCTCCGTACTGGAATCGAATCTCGGTCCTCCGGCTTGACGTTCCGACTTTCTCACTAGTTAATTGGAACTCAGATAAGCACACTAAAAGAGTTTTATAATGTGTTGTATGTGCGATATGCCATGTACTACTTTACGAGCTGAAGTCAGAATAAGTAGAATGTGGAAAGTAGAGCAGACATTATTTAGCAATGCAATCAACTTAGGACAATTTAGTGGACGGCTTCTCTATTCAACACATTAAACTTCATATTGACCTGCACGGATGCTCTCTGTGGTTGAAAGTCTTGAAAGTCCACATCTTGAGAAATCTGTTGATACATCTACGAAGATAATGTCTTAAAATAATTGGTGAGTGTTAATAAAATATCTTGTGCCGGGAAGATTTGACGGATTTCTTGTCTGACGTCAGTATATGTGAACCTATTTGACAAGCTGAGCCTCGTCACTCTATTCACACCTCGGTCCTCTAGTAGTGACGTCACTTACGGAGAACTTGATTTGATTAAGGTGATGTGTTCAAACTTAGTTCACTGAGACACGAGATGTCCAATCAAGCTGAATCAAGAACTGATTTACATTAAATATAATTATTCTTGATACGATGCGCGATGCGATCAAGTAAGTTCCTTCAATTACATGATCAACTCATCACTTACTAAGTAATTTACATTTGAATAGTATTATAACATACTGGACATATACCTGCTGGTTGTGTATCATGTCCTAATGGTCAACCTGTCTTTGAAGCAACCATTGATTTCATCAAGGTAGGCTTCACTGTACTGGTCTGTACACAAGAAAACGAGCCACCAACGCTTTATCTTCCAACCCATCAAACAGCTAGTTAATTATTTTTACTATAAAAATATAAACCAGACAGTAAAACGATATTAAACGAACTTAGTTCGTTATCACTTCATAAACGTGTCAGTATAGAATAGAGAAGATAAGTGTTCTTACAACTGGTTCACAACATTCCTCTTTGGATGGCAATATTTCTAAAACGTGATTTAGAAAACAAAGAAAACCTATACATGCTGAACTCTGTCAGCTTATACATACTTTTATCTCCGTTTATGTTTACACATACGTGGATTGGCAAGAGAAGGTTAACATAAAAATATCCACTCGATGAATAATCCTCGGTTCGACAAACAAAGTGATGGACCAACTCAGAGTCAAGTTAATGGAAACACAATAAAATGTGCGTGGGTGTATTACAGGAAGCACATACCATGGAGTAATCTAGAGCGCATGCGTACAAGGCGTTAATGCAATTGCTTCCCCCTGGCTTCGCTATTGTTGTTTTGTTTCCCCCTCGGCTCTCCGGATGGCCGCGGGAACTGGCTCATTTGATCCCAGACACGTAGTTGCGACCGCGTTGATTCACTGAACCGCAGATATCATAAACACTATACGTGCGCACACACACTCACTACACTGACGCCGGTGTCGAGACTGCTACTTGGAAGTCGTTAGTTTTTCAATGTAGGCTACTTGCAGGGAGGTTTCTGCTCAAATAAGAAGGTTAAAAAGGTAAAGTGAAATGGAGAGTAGAACATTCGTATGCCAAAGAAATAGAAAAGAGAAATTCTCTTGCTTGACTTTGCTTGTGTGTTCATCCAGCCTAGGCACATACGAGCTACACACTTACATAAACGTTTTAATGTTTTAAAGTAGCTGCAAGAAAGAAAATGCAGTGTATTTCTAACAGTGCCGTTTTTACACACCCCCCGTGCACGCCAAGGGACTATCCCCACCATCCGGCCACGCGGTGAGTGCAGTAGTACCTAATAAATTATGCCCGTCAAGATAAAAGGTAATTATCTACGGTAACACGTTGAAAATCTACAAAATCATTATTTTGCAATATTTAACAAATTATTTGAATCTTCAAATAATTTATTCTGTGGATTTGTAATGTGTTCTTAAGGATGATTGGCAATAGGTGCATACCCTAATCATATAAATAATGAATGAATACTGATATTTCCATTTTGCTTGTGAGGTAAGATGCTGACCAGCTCTAGAAGGAAGGCACTCAGATAGGCAGGGATGTGTTACTGCTGCTTGGTTCGAACGTTTGCCTCTTATTCGCGTGTCAAACAGTCTTTAAACCTTCCCCACAGTCTGTCTCTTAGGGTCATAGGTCGCCAGTTCCATCAAATATTAATTCCAACAAACGATTGTTCAACTTTTACTTAATTTGTGTTTTTGTTCGCTATTCAACAGTTCTAGGTTGTTCAATAAAACGAAGCATCCTCTCCAATTTCACCTCCTTTGCTCATCCGCTACTTAAACCTCTAAGTTATGACGGCTTTCTCTTCAACAATAAGACTTCGAACTTTTTCTTATTTTTTAAAAGAGCTTTTTCAATGTAGCCTAACTATCTTCAGTTACACGAGCAGCTCAAGAGCATTTCGACCTCTTGAGCTAGCTCGGAACTACCTGACAGCGATTATTCTTGCTCAACATTAGAGCTTAAAGAATGTTGTCTGCAATGTGTGATCACACGTTGGAACGCAGGGGAATCTTTCGCCTTAACCACCCAGGAAGAATATGACTTTTCTGAAAATTTGCAAGGTTGTTATTCAAAGACAAATTTCATAATAACATATGCACATATTAATACATCAAATCGCTGGAGATTAAATGAAACCATAGAAATTCCCTTTTTAGATATAAAACTCCCATCGAAATTTATTCACAACGATTATCTTTTTCTCTTTTTATAGTTGTAATTCACTCATTGATAAGATGTTAAGGTACTGTTACCTTAATTTTGGAATCCCTACGATCTATGTATAATATCAGATATGCATGTTTATACAGAAAGTAAAGCAAAGCGAACGTTTGATTAATGCAACGAAAATACCGCCAATCTCAACATGTCGTAATATCTAATGTAGGTCATATTTTCATAATCAAACGTAGCTTGTTCCACTTTGTGATTTCAAGTATTTCCCTCACCGCGTACCGAATCTTCAACTTGCTTATTTGTTATATTTCACTGCGAAGGAGAATTTGCATACATTTGGCAGGAGTTGTCTGAAAGCAAACATTAAACGTTCCATTATTTGCTTCCGTCAAGGAATGTCGCACTTTACTACAGTTGGTTCCTATCTAACAAACACCCCGGGCAAAACGTACTCTCAAGGGTCGACCAAGAAGATACCTTGCTTGTTCAAGTCATACCTCTATATTTTTAGTTCACCTTCTAGCAACAGGTGAAGGGTAATATGTTTAACACACAGTTTTGTCAACATACGTGTATGAAAAATACCAGACTTCCAAAAGTCCGTCTTTTAACTTCTTAACTGTTTTGTGACAAAAAAATCTGTAAAAGTAAATTAAGCAAGTGATTAGGGATACATGGGATGATCGTAATTTCATGATCACTTTCTTGAATTTTGCATTTCTTTTTATGCACTCATTCTTCAAGTGGGAGGTGATGCTAAGAGATATGACTACCTCACTGCGTAAAACACCAGCAACGAAATGTCTGAAGCATTATTCCCGCAATCACAAGACAAGAAACCTGCTACGTCTCGTTCCACCGTTAATACAATTTACTCAGCGATGTTTGTGTTAACATAATTATTCTAGTTCAAATGTTTGTCTTAATTATTATGCAGCTGTGTTCGCCATGTCGGGTGCGCCTACCGCACAATCGCAGCGCGGGGTTTGTCTCCCGTCGTGGTTATTCCATCTTACCCCCCCCCTCCCCCCCCTCGCACGGTAGATGTCGGTCGCAATACAGTCAGCCTTCCACTCGGATGTTGAATAGCTGACATCGTTATTCATAAGACAACTACTCGCATTGATTATAACGACCCGTCAGAATCGACTGAACTCTCGCACAATCGACTAATCGTCCTTGTTCGATACGATACACGGCCACGTCGGTGCTAATTCTTGATTTATTAAACGTGTCACAGTTTTAAATAAAGTGTGCCGGATACATTATGATTTGTGAATATTAAGAAAACTTAAAATAAGTTAGTAAGTGCAAAACTTACGTTTCGTTATCGGCATAAGAAAACATCTTTTATCGCACACTGGTTATTTAAAGGTAACTGCTAAATTTATATTCTTATGTTGAATGTAAATAGTATTTTCATTTGGATTGAGTGTTTATCTTTTTGGGAGTATTTTATATCAATCACTTATGTTGTAATGGAATTGAGGGCATGGATTGGTTTGGCGTAATACATAAAGTGATGAGTAATCAGTGATATTGGCTCACAAGTCTCAAAAGGCTGCATTATTTTGCCGAATGTTGTATTGATTTGGCAACCACATAAATCAAGAAAGGCAAAGTAATATTATTTATTCCAATATTAATAACGTAAAAAGCACTAAGGGCTTTGAGAAATCACTATATGAATTCTTTTTTCATGCTTTATAATGTAATTAGTTAAAATTCAATTGCAGTACCTCTGAAAAAGTCAACGTTTTAGTAGTTAATACATTCAAAAACCCACAGTCAATGATAGAAATTGTGACGATGTGTTTCGACATATAATAATTCTTAAATCAGTTATATTGCCTTAAGTACACATTTAACTCACAATTATTAAGATATCCTATGCTAACTGAATTCAACAAAATTGTTTTGATTCAAATACCAGCCAATGTTCTCTTGCTTGCAATGGAGCAGGAAGCTGTATATTAGCATTGCACTGATGTGGTGCACTTCACTAATACACCAGATTATTATCAATGCGTCCCTTTATACGTCACGAATGTTGTAAGTCTAGTTTGTATTTTGATAGTTGTGTTCAATTGGGATAATTGGTTCACTGATCAAATTTTCCGCAAGATTTTCCAATGATATCTTGTCACGTCCCCAACAATCTCGTAGGGACAGTACTGACGGTGCTCACGGCTGCTCAGTGGAGAAGGGGTGGTGGGCAGCTGGTTGTTTACCCGCAAGTCGGTTCCGAGTGTCTGCCTGGGCGCCACGTTGTTCGAAGAAAATAGAAAATAAGCAATGAGTACGTCTAGGTCGGGACGAACAACGAATTTCCAAGGTGGAAAGTGACCCAGAGACGCTAGATAGTGTATTCTATAGGCATTTATTATAAAGTATCACAGGCATGTATTACAATACCCACCAAAGAACATTTACATGGAAAAATATTCTGGACACTCACTGTCACACATAATGCTCACACAAGGTTTCAAAACACATATATATATATATATATATATATATATACCCTTGTAAATAACGAAAAACATTTTGTTATCGCATAACCTTAATTCAAAATTATTCCTAGTTCTACACAAGGATGGCCATCGTACATGGGTTTTACTGGTCCAGGGTTGACCCTGAGCTACCAAAAACAACTTATTACAAATTTCTAAATTACTACTTAAAATAATATATAGCCTACTTAGAACTAATGATTAATACAGTAACACATCTTGTAACTAATATGAAACGTTCAGTGTTTCCCAGTTTGGATATTGGTGTTGTGACACCCCTGGTCCCTGCGGTCTGACGTCCTGTCCCCCCTTGACTTGAGGTCGCCAAGCTGCCACGGCCGACAAGGTCCGCTTCACGGCCTCGAACGCTGTAGCCCCGACAATGAAAGACGCCCCCAAAAGAGGTACTAAGGGAGTGCCACCGGCCCGCTGAATGAAGCCTGTACCCGGACCTCGCTCACGCCCTAGCGCCTACGTTGACGCTGGGACCCTGGCTCCTGCACTAAGTTCCTGAAGGAGGGATACACACAGTTATCTCCCATCCTTCTAGATCAAATCCCTACTAACAAAATAAATAATTTAGAATAATGGAATACGAAGCTTACCGCTATACGGAACTATCGTGGCACAGAAGACGGACAAGGAGAGCTAAACCCAGGCTCAGCACGACCGACACCTCCAACGACGATCTCGGACACCCCGCTCAAGACTCTGTCAAGCAATCTTTCTGCCCGATACGCCCCCTGGAGCGCCTTCTCAATCCAACGCCCCACCGCCTCATATAGAGGTGCTCCACGATCGCAAAGAGAAAGGAATAATGCGGCGGGATGTATAAACGCGGAGTAATCAAACATGCCAACTGAACCGATAGAGAAGTACACAGGGGTGGGCCAATGTACAGTAACCCTGTCCGGCTGACTGACACTAGAAACGGGATAATAATTATAGGGAGAACAGCCCAATAATAATTAAGACGTTTCAATCTTACCTAAACAGGAACCATCCTTATGTTTGTTACATGTAATATCACAGATATTCATCTATTAGAGAACTGCAGCTTTTAAACCCACTCCTTCTTTAATGCTCTTATCCTGCCATTAAAGTTACACGAATTTTCACTTTGAAGCTCTTTATAGTTACAACTTGTAATGGGAATTATACATTGGATAATTCTGTATATTATTTCTGAATGCGAGAGGGAAATACTTGGATGGGCACCGACTATAATTGGAGATAGAATTGGTTGGTTTTCAACAAGCGAACATAACCGTGTTGAAGTATGAACGGACTACGAAGGAATAAAAGTCAGCTTCAAACTGATACTGAAGGCAATAAAATACTACATGTCCGCCAGTGGCAAAATCTCCATTGTTTCTTCCACTTCTTTGTTCATCCGTTCTACTGGGTTTGCTTGGGGGTGATAATAGGGTGTAAATTCCACTTGTACCCCATATTCCTGTAGAGTTTCTTTGAATTCCCTACTGGACAGCTGAGGTCCATTATCGACGATAATCAATCGCGGTGCTCCAATCTCCATAAAGACAAGGTTGATCAATGGCTCCAATATGGTTTGGGAAGTTGCTTGGCGCAACGGAAACAGGTATGTCCACTTCGTGTGGCTGTCTTGAACAACGAGAATATACTGGTTACGCTTCAAAGAGGGTGGTAGCGGTCCGATAAGGTCTAGGGTCAACACTTCTCCTGGATGATTAGGAAAACGCCTGGGAAGCAGTAAGCCAGCTGGCCTTCGTTGTTGCACCTTATACTGGGCGCATGTATGGCAGGTTTGCACATATTTACAGATTTCCGCCTTCATACGCGGCCAGTAATAATCCAGTCCAACTTTTGCCAACGTTTTATACATCCCTCGATGGCCTGCAACATTTTCGTCATGGCATTCTCGTATGGCTTGCTCTCGTAGCTCTTTGGGCAAGACCAGCTTCCAATTATGCTCATCTCCTGGCAATTTATTATAGTCGGCACACAACTTCTTTAGCCTTACCCCATCTGCCCTCCAGTCAGGGTAGTCTTGAGGGTGCTCGCGAAGTCTGTCTAACATTTTGAGGTACCACTCGTCTTGTATAGGTGCCATTACATCCAGCAATGCACTTAACTCAACACCCCTAGACAAGGCATCAGGAACAACGTGTGAAGAGCCCTTCCGATGCTGTATGGTGAAACTGTACTGCTGTAGACGAATAGCCCACCTTGCAAGTCGACCAACAGGATCCTTAAGATTATGAAGCCACAAGAGACTATGATGATCGGTTATGACAGTAAAGGTCGAGCCTTCTAAATAGGGCCTGAACTTTTCAATGGACCACAGCACAGCGAGACATTCCTTCTCGGTGGCCGAGTATTGCCGTTCTGCTTTGGTCAATGTGCGGCTTCCATAAGCAACCACATGTTCGCCATCATCAAGGTCTTGGGAGAGCACACAGCCCAATCCATAGTCAGAGGCATCTGTCTGGAGAGTAAAAGGCCTGTCAAAATCCGGGCAGGAGAGAACTGGGGCACACACTAGCTTTCCTTTTATGTCACAAAATGAGTCTTCTGCTGCCTTACTCCATTCCCACTTCCCATTCTTCTTCAAAAGGCCAGTAAGTGGAGCAACTTTCATCGAGAAGTCTTGAATGAACCGCCTGTACCACGAAGCCATTCCCAGAAAGCGCCGAACTTCCTTGACCTTTGTGGGCCTAGGAAAATTTACAATGGACTCCACTTTCTCAGGATCCACATGCAACCCAGTGTTGTCAATGACATATCCCAAGTAACGAAGCTCTGGCCGAACAAATTGGCACTTTTCTACATTGAGATACAGAGAGGCTTCCCTTAACCGACGAAAAATGTCTTCAAGTACTTCAAGATGCTTTTGAAAAGTAGGTGTAATGACAATGATATCGTCTAAATATACAAAAACGTATGGTTCGAGATCCGGCCCCAAGACACGATCGATCAGACGTTGCCATGTGGCTGGGCTATTGTGCAAGCCAAATGGCATTCTCTTAAACTGATACAGTCCTCTCCCTGGAACGGTGAAGGCAGTTCTCTCCTTACTCGATTCCTCTACCTCAATCTGCCAGAAGGCGTTTTTAATATCTAACGAGGAAAGATAGCGACACTCCCGTAACCGGTCTAAGATAGATGAGATGTATGGAATCGGATAGGCGTCTCTTTTGGTTAGGGCATTTACCTTGCGGTAATCGACAACAAAACGATATCCTCCTGATGGCTTTTTGACTAGTAACAAGGGCGAGCTCCATGGACTCTTAGAGTGCTCAACGATTCCATCTTCGAGCATCTTGTCCAACTCCCTATGTATTTCCTTTTGCACAATAGGAGAAACAGGGTAATATCGCTGTTTTACCGGGGTGGCACTTCCGGTGTCTATCCGATGCTGCACTAAAGGGGTAGGTTTAGTGGCTGAAGATACTGAAGGTAAATTTGCTTGCAACATAGCTGTTAGTCGCCGTTCCTGTTCACTGGTAAGATTTTCCCTTGTACGAATTACTCGCAAGGAGTTGATAGTCAGATCAGTCGACTCCGAGTAGGACCATGTGCCTGCATGAATGTCTGGTACGATTTCCATCCGAGACCAGAAGTCCATTCCCAGGATTAAGCTAGTGGTTATCGAAGGAACAACAAGAACGGGAAGAACAATATGTTTTCTCCCTAGTGAAAATGGTAAATCTACTACTCCAAGCACATTGCAGGAAGCACCGTTGGCAACAAACACATTATCTTTGGCCAGTTGAATCTTGAAGCCCATCTTCTGGATAAGTCTCCAACCCTGTTCACCAATAAATGTGCGAGAAGATCCCGAGTCTAACAAACCCTTCACAGATCTATCCAAAATGTTGACAGTGAGGTACAAGCGACCATCTTCCTTATTTCGAATCATCCATAGTGAAGAAGGATCAGATTTTTCTTCATTTTGAATAAGCAATGGAGCCTTATTCCTCTGGCAACACGTGCGGACTCCTACTCGCGTGCTGCTCCGGCGTTTCCCGATCTTTGCGCGCATTTAGTACAATTGCTACGACTAAAACCTCTACGACCACAGCCTACACAAAACAGTGCTTTCGTAGGATTTGGACAGTGTAGAAACCGATGCCCTTCCATCTGGCAGTCCCAACATTTCAGAGGTTTGCGACGAGTAGCCCCACTAGCAGTAATGGGACGGGTCTCTTCGACCTCCGCCAGCTCTACTCTAGCCTTAGGTTTCACATGCCCATGGTATGCTAGATCGGGTTCAAGTGATAACCTTACCGAAGGTGGAGGAACAAATGTTTTGGCTAACTCCAACCTATCTTCCACTTTGCGGCCTAACCGTTGGATCTCCTCAACTGAGGTAAGTTCATGAAGGCAAAGTCGTTCCATTATGTAGGGTTGGATGTTCTTCTTTATAATCCGCAACTTCTCGGCTTCGTCAAAATTATACGAAAGTCTACTAAAGAGATTGTCCATCACAGCCAAATATATTCCTAGCCGCTCCGTAGAACCTTGAGTCCTAGACTTGATTTCATCTAACAGCCTATCATCGTAATCGCTGGGATTAAATTCTCGACGCAGTTCTCTGACTAGATCGTCCCAAGAATTAATACGTCGACGTATGGAGCGAAACCATATCAAGGCAGGCCCCGTGAACAGATCTACAGCTTCCTCCCACAGACTGTGCTTTGAAACACTACGAGCGGTACTGAGCTCGCCAACCCGTTCAAGAAATGCTCCTAGACTTTGGTCCGCCTCGATCCCACTAAATTGAATTCCCCACCTAGTCACAGGAATATGCTTCTTTTCTACACGAGTGGTACGAGTAACCTCAACTTGGGCATTATCTTGAGCAAGAAGACTGACTGCTTCATCTAAAGCTTCATACCGCTGTTTCACAACGCCTAGAGAAGCTTTAGCTGACTGTATCCTGGGGACAGTATCATCGCCCACAGGAATCAACTCAATACGTCTCTCAAGAAACGAAAAATGCAATGTTATACGACGAGCTTGTGCCTGTTCGCCTTCAAAATCCGACACAAGTTTGGTAAGCTCCAGTATCTTTGAGTCTATTGCAGCGAGCTCCTGCTGAGTTAGCTCGTTCATCATGTACTAATAAACACAACCCAATATAAAATGTAAAAGTTCAGTACCTATAACAACAAGAATATAAGCAAAAAGAAGAAAAGAAAGGAACAAACTCACCGAACCAATCTGCAAACAAAAACAACCAACCAAAGGCCCCACGTTGGATGCGCCAGTTAATGTCACGTCCCCAACAATCTCGTAGGGACAGTACTGACGGTGCTCACGGCTGCTCAGTGGAGAAGGGGTGGTGGGCAGCTGGTTGTTTACCCGCAAGTCGGTTCCGAGTGTCTGCCTGGGCGCCACGTTGTTCGAAGAAAATAGAAAATAAGCAATGAGTACGTCTAGGTCGGGACGAACAACGAATTTCCAAGGTGGAAAGTGACCCAGAGACGCTAGATAGTGTATTCTATAGGCATTTATTATAAAGTATCACAGGCATGTATTACAATACCCACCAAAGAACATTTACATGGAAAAATATTCTGGACACTCACTGTCACACATAATGCTCACACAAGGTTTCAAAACACATATATATATATATATATATATATATATATACCCTTGTAAATAACGAAAAACATTTTGTTATCGCATAACCTTAATTCAAAATTATTCCTAGTTCTACACAAGGATGGCCATCGTACATGGGTTTTACTGGTCCAGGGTTGACCCTGAGCTACCAAAAACAACTTATTACAAATTTCTAAATTACTACTTAAAATAATATATAGCCTACTTAGAACTAATGATTAATACAGTAACACATCTTGTAACTAATATGAAACGTTCAGTGTTTCCCAGTTTGGATATTGGTGTTGTGACACCCCTGGTCCCTGCGGTCTGACGTCCTGTCCCCCCTTGACTTGAGGTCGCCAAGCTGCCACGCCCGACAAGGTCCGCTTCACGGCCTCGAACGCTGTAGCCCCGACAATGAAAGACGCCCCCAAAAGAGGTACTAAGGGAGTGCCACCGGCCCGCTGAATGAAGCCTGTACCCGGACCTCGCTCACGCCCTAGCGCCTACGTTGACGCTGGGACCCTGGCTCCTGCACTAAGTTCCTGAAGGAGGGATACACACAGTTATCTCCCATCCTTCTAGATCAAATCCCTACTAACAAAATAAATAATTTAGAATAATGGAATACGAAGCTTACCGCTATACGGAACTATCGTGGCACAGAAGACGGACAAGGAGAGCTAAACCCAGGCTCAGCACGACCGACACCTCCAACGACGATCTCGGACACCCCGCTCAAGACTCTGTCAAGCAATCTTTCTGCCCGATACGCCCCCTGGAGCGCCTTCTCAATCCAACGCCCCACCGCCTCATATAGAGGTGCTCCACGATCGCAAAGAGAAAGGAATAATGCGGCGGGATGTATAAACGCGGAGTAATCAAACATGCCAACTGAACCGATAGAGAAGTACACAGGGGTGGGCCAATGTACAGTAACCCTGTCCGGCTGACTGACACTAGAAACGGGATAATAATTATAGGGAGAACAGCCCAATAATAATTAAGACGTTTCAATCTTACCTAAACAGGAACCATCCTTATGTTTGTTACATGTAATATCACAGATATTCATCTATTAGAGAACTGCAGCTTTTAAACCCACTCCTTCTTTAATGCTCTTATCCTGCCATTAAAGTTACACGAATTTTCACTTTGAAGCTCTTTATAGTTACAACTTGTAATGGGAATTATACATTGGATAATTCTGTATATTATTTCTGAATGCGAGAGGGAAATACTTGGATGGGCACCGACTATAATTGGAGATAGAATTGGTTGGTTTTCAACAAGCGAACATAACCGTGTTGAAGTATGAACGGACTACGAAGGAATAAAAGTCAGCTTCAAACTGATACTGAAGGCAATAAAATACTACATGTCCGCCAGTGGCAAAATCTCCATTGTTTTTCACGTGAAGTTTAAGTTTAAATTGATTCTTTATGCTTGTTTTTAGGCAAGGAAGTTTCATTTTATTTTATTTTCCGAATGTTTTAGCATTTCCGGAAATAGATTAATTCGACTCTGAACGCGACGAGAGTTTGAATCAAAATTTACAAATTTTTGTAAGAACTGGTGTTGCATGATTAAGAACGTATGTTAGTCTTACTAAAAGCAATTCGTCCTTCCTTGTAAAGTATGATTTAACTTATAGAAGAACAGCGACGCGGGCTTTAAATAAACGAAGTGGGACATGGTTCAAAACTCTACAACCCTCTTTTATAAGAGGTATATCTTAACATGAAGAATGCTTTTTACGTGAACATTGTATGGTATATTTTGAAAAGAGATTTTGAAATTCTGGGGTTAAAATATTTCTTGTTGAATACATTTTTTAATACAGTTCTCTATCTCTCTCATAAACATTGTGGTCTTAAACGCGATACCATTTTTACATTCGATCGTTGGGATATAGTTTCGCTTGACAATGTTTTCTTTGAATGCGCTTTAAAATGTGATAAGATTTTTTTCTAAATCATTGTGCATTTTACTGAAAATATCTTTCAAAATGTTATGAATATATCCCAAAGTAGGAACTCTTATCTTTTAGAACGACTTATTTCGAACGCCCGAATAAGTTTTAGAAACGAAATAATATTTTTAAGAATAAACTTAAAAGTACTGTTATAAATTTTAAAAGATTAACAAAAATACAAAAAATACATTTAACTGCTGAATCAATTGTGTACGTGGCCCAAGCCAGAGCGCCTGGCGGCTGATGACTGAACTCGTCAGCCGCAATAGTGTTTTTACTGGACAAATTACCTGAACTTCAAATATGGTTCATTATTATTGCATACTTATACAACTTTACAGTCGAGCACTGCTGCAAAATCTTTGAATACAGAGTACATTAAAATGCCATTTTTAGATACACTGTTCATGTGTATAATGTGATTGATGAACTTGCTTTAAATAAATAAACAATAAAATGGAATAAAGTGCTTTCCCAAGTTTTACACTCATCTTTTTCTATACGTTCTGAAACTTCTTTGTACGTTCTAAAAGTACTTTCATGTAACACGTAAGACATATTATTCGTGACAAGTTGCATTCATCTTTCTTATGTGAGATGCTCGGTGGCCGTTTTAAAAATAAAATCTCCATGATATTTGCATGGAGGGATTTACTACAGTTCGGGGAGGCGCAGTAAATGGGGTTGGGCTAAATATTGGTCTGGCCACGGCAAACGTAGACATTTGGTTGCTCTGTCCTGGTCATAGCATACTCTGGTACTTGGAACTACGTATCTTATTGACAAAATGACAGCTTGCACAAGTTCTCAGAACGGTATTGAAATATTAGGGTTTAAGGCTGACTGGCTGATGGCTGATATGTCTTTATCGTAATACTGATTGAAAAGTCGAGGGGTTACACCTAAACTGGCATTTCCAGCATTTAGATAGAAAGCTGCGTGGTACACGAAAGAGAATACGATAATCGGAAGAGAAGAGAAACGAAAGCAACAGTTCCCAGTCAGCACGAACAAGCCTTGCAGGAATAAAGTACTAGTGAGTGAATCCACTGCTGCATTTTCTTATTTTGATTGCATTTAAAAACAAATAACTTTAAATCCACACGAAGCAAAGTAAGGACGAACATCGTGATGTATGCTTTGAGTATTTCAAAAGGTGCGGTGGATATGAAGAACGATAGCCAACACAATAAAGTGTACAGTTTACACAAGAAAGATAAAACAAAAAATCCTAAGTCAGCCGAATAAATCACAAACATAAAATGAGAAAAAAGCCAAAGGATAAATTGTGCCTCTTGTCTCTACGCACACAGCTCGCATTTGCCTCCGCGTCGATAAAGTAGTCGGATCTCTGATTGCCGCACAAAACGGCCACGAGTCACAGTTTGAGTGCGACGGTAGAGGGAGTTCTGTCACGGTTGACAGAATGTTTTGAGGCTGAGGAATCAGATGAAACCGTCGAGGATTACCGATCTGGAGATATCGCAGGGTTTAGCGTGAGTGGCTGCATGGGGTGGGAGGTGGATGCTCAGTTCAGTAGGGGGATGAAACTTCGTGCGTGCGTGCGTGCGTAGACATGTTGCCGTCTTGTGATGCGGCCGTGCACTGGTTCAATTACCACACTAGTACTTCTACTTAAGTACTGCTACTACTTGAAGTTAATTTAAATTGTGCGCATGAGCGGACAATTTGTAAAAGTATCTCTGGATCTTCTATTCGCCTGTTCACTGAACAAGCTTTGTTTAGTTTACTATGTTGGCATGCAAATTGTTTCTTAAATTTGAATTCAAAAAGTAAAAAGAAAAGTGTAAATGTGTTACACACAAATTAGTTGTTCTTCAATAATTGTGTATAAGCAAATCTTCCTCAACTGATTGTGTGGGTTATTTAATTTCTATGATTGTCCTTGGAAACTACAATTTTAAATATTTATTTTGTACATTCAGACACACAAGTAGTAGCTGCAATGACGCCTCCAAACACTTCGTTTACATTGATGACAGCTTAACATTGATCAACTCTCATCTTCAGTCAATTTCAAAATTAACAGTCTCAATACCGTGACTTCACAAAGAAAGAAAGAAGTATTTCCAGTCTCGTTCGTCTTCCAGAAGCCCAGGCCTAAACGAGACTGACATCCCTCAGGGGCCTTTAAATGTGTCTTAGCGGTGAAACGCATTACAAATTGGCGATTTTCCAACAGAAAATCGATTCGTGTAATCGAGTGGGTATGCATAATATAGATATATGGGGAGGTCCACCTTTTGCTTTCTACGGCGAAGCTGACATTTGGAAGAAGTTTCTCCATTCATTTATAAGGCAAGAGAAACGGATCATGAAAAAGGTCGTATTAAGAACTAAGAACGCTGTCTTGTTTACAAAGCTGATACAAAGATAGTCGGATAGTATCACTACATCACGGTCTCTTATCTGTTCCTATGACGAAGACCACACAGTTGTTTGAGTTGGCTATTGCAGTTCTGAAGCCAGAGAGCGATTCCTTTGCTAGTCCTTGCTGCGTTCAAAGTAATTATGCCATTTTACAAACCAAAAACACAAATAAATTTAACTGATATGCAAACAACGTCAGGCATGTATACATAAAAAAAACTAAAAGTTAGGCATATTTTTTGCTGGGGCTCTGTCCCACACTTTATACGCAATGATTATTACGTTTTTGCTTCTTCTGGGTCACCTACCTAAGAAATATACGCAATAATCATTTAGTTCCCTCTTGCGTTGGGCCTCTATCCCAGACTATATAAGCAATGGTTGTTACGTTTTCGCTTGCGTTAAGGCTCTACCCCCAAACTATGCACGCAATGGTTGCTGAGTTTTCTACATCATTTAATCTCGTAGTACGACTCTGTTTTTCTACCGTGTATCGTTGTGCAGTGTTCTGTCGCCGAACAAACGAGATACAAGTCTTGTAAACGTGTTTTAAGACCGCAGAGAAAACTTAAGCGCGTTGTTATGCAACGCCAACTTTGATTTATAAACCACTTCTAGAAAGTTAACTTTATTTCTCTCTGCTAATGAATTTCACATTTAGCGCTAGTATAGACATTGACTGCGTCGTTGTTACTGTTGTTTCATCTGAGGTTTTCTTGACTCAAGTAAGAGAACAGCCCGGATATCTGATAAAAACGCGTCGTTCGTTCCCTTAACGAGAATCTTGTAAAACAAGAAGGCTCTGGGAGGAATTAAGAGAAGGTCTCTTAGCGTAAGCAGTTTATATAGACATAATAATGTTTGCATTTTAATAACATTGTATTCATATTTACTTTTTTAACGTATCCCAGAGCAACCCAGGTACTTTTATCAGAAATCTATTGATGTAAAAACAAATAAAAGCAGCTTAATTTCACGTAGGGAATTCAAAACGCAATTTAATACTATGAACTAGGAGACATCTGTCAAAAACATTATTTAATTTATTTTAGGAATAATAATGTAATAAATAAAAACTAACTGGGAATAATTTGTTATTCAATTTATAAATGCCGTTGGGCTAGGTCAGAGATCACGGTAATAACATTATCTATTACAATAGTATCAACATGATCATCTACATCGATTGTTTATTTCATTGAACACCACATAATATTGAGACATGCGACGTAAGAATTTTGATGTGAGGGAATTGTATGCTTGATAAAAAGTAAATATTATGGTTGATGGGTTTACTTATATTGAAGAATAAATATTCAAACACGCTAAAGGTATACACAAAGGAAATAAAAAAAATGTCAGACTGCAGTCTTCAAAAATAAAATTTATAAAGGAGATAGCTTGAACATCTAGAATGTATTAAAAATACCAAAGTTAGTAATTTGTAATAAAATCATTACAAAAAGTGGATTTTGAGATTGTAAATTCATAAACAGCTACAAACAAAATGGCATGTGGAATTTCTGAAGCACAACATTGTTTTGCCGATATTTTTATTAATTACAATTATTTTCTTATCATACTTATAAATAAACTGCTGATGTTCGCAGTAAGCCTCACATATTGAATGCAGACCAAACAGAAGTGGCTGTATCGCAACACTAGCGTCTCATGTGCAATAAGAACCATGCAATATACACGTGGCATGATGGTACGACTTACTTGGAGAGGTGCGAAGTATGGCGTAGACTTGGACTAGAGCAGTTTGGAATGATTCTGAAAGTAGAGAATAAACAAATATTAAGGATATGTCTTTGATAAATAGTTGTGCGAGTAGTATAAAGGGTGAGTCTAACGATCTTCTTAATAAGACAGACAGACTGAATTGTTGCGTATTTTGTTGCCAATGTTATTGCAGTCATGAATACGGAAAGCTAAGAAGTACTCGAAAGCAAAGAATATATGAAAGCAATGGAATAATATTACTGCGCAGGAATGTCCGATGACTTTTAGTACAAGACTCAATATATTTATTGTGGTTTACCATACCCAGATCGGGTATGGAAGGCTACTGCAGGGCTGCTAGACCCTCTTCAGCCTGCAAGACTCAATCCTTGCGCGCGTCTTAATAGGGAAGAAAAACTCGGGTAAACTTCAGTTTGAATTGCCGTTAGCGGGAATCGAACCTGTATTCTCCCTAAATTGAGTTTGCACTTCTCACACGTAGCCATCTATGGGAAATTTGATTAAGTGAGGAAGGTGTTAATTTTAAATGCAGTTTCAAATATAAGAAGGTTTTTGATTTTAATAAATGATAGTCTCCAAACTAAATCTCACTTTTATCCTTTAAGATAATCCGTTTTCTTTAGAAATAAGTTCGCCATAAGTGCTTCGAGTAACGAACCAGTAGTTCGGGCACTGACATTTATTAGTTATTAACGTACTCATGCAGACAGTTGGGGGTGCGAAAATCTTCTCGCCAACTAAGAGGTTTTGCAATAATAGTCTTATTCTGTTACCTGGTTCATTATATTATACCATGCTCAAAGGACAAACTTGTGCTTGTAATAGATGTTTCAACAATAGCACGTACGTTATACTCTAATTCTGTTGGTCGCCAGTTGGATTTTTTGTAACTGTCCTTCGGTTTCATCATCACCCATTCTCGTCTCGAATAGCATAATTGCAATAGGCACCGAGATTGGCCACTGATGGCGCTAGTGAAAACGAATGAAGCGCTCCAAGTGGCAAAGTCGCGCAACAACCTGCTGAAGCAGCGTCGTTCTTCCTACGTCAATAAAGGGAAATTGTGAAAATTGTTTAATTAAATACTGGTTTTAAAATTTTCGTGCAGATTATGAATCCCATCAGTAAATCTTAAAAAGGCAAGCCACCATTTTAATCAGGACACGTTTTAGACGTAAAAACAACAAATAACACACAACAAACACAAACAAAACAAGACAATACAAGCCAAAACAAAAGCACAAAACAAAACAACAATACAAAATAAATACACATCAACAATAAAAAACAAAACAAACACCAAACAAAAATATATCACAATAATATCCAGCACTATTTTCAACCGCGGAATGAAATCTTCAGCAGTTTGTTGCTAAATTTGGCCACATATAGCGCTGTATGTACTAACACACGGTGCCTTCAACAATAATAATATTATCTAACGTGCAAATCTATTATAGACCATTTTAAAAATTATCCAGGTATCTATTCTTGTTTCTCCCCACGGTCTTCTAAATCTTCAAGAACAACAATACACAACAATTAAAAATGTGAAATCAACGTTAATAGATGAAGATCTTGTGTCCATCAATGAACCTTGATATAACATTTGACAGCTCATGTTTGATAATTCTACGTTGTTTTTTGTAACGATTTAGGGGGCCGTGCGAGGAACAAGAATAGCTGATACCTGGATAATTTGCAGTGCGATAAATGTAACAATATCATACTAGGAAAACGCTCCGCGTTGCCAGATGAGCGAATTTTTTTTAGTGTATTAAAGCAAACAAATCTTTTGAATATCATATTACTCTTTAAAAAAAAAAAAAAACTTTATAATAAAGATATGATTTTTTACAAGATGGCGGGTCAAGTTACAACCTTGTACCTTGTGTATAATATTTCTCGATATGTTGCTAATAAATGCACGAAATGTTATTTTAATCCGTTAAAATGTTTTCTTTAAATAAATTAAAACCTGTAAGTTGATTTTTCAATGGAATTTCGCATAATTTAATTCATAAACTATAAGGCTACCAGTGAATTGAAAGTTCCATAATGTAGATACAGACTATATCTAAGATGTAGTATTGTTGAATTATACAATTACCCGCTTTTAAGTCATAACAAAAGCTTTTTAATTTGTCGACCCAGTTCGTAGTTAACTTTTGCATATTTGCCGTGAATGTCATTAAATATAACACGTCATTGTAGCCATTCTATGTTAGCTATCAAAATTCCAAATACATAGTGAGAAAGGTATGACTGCGTAAGCCATTTCGGCAGCATACTTTGTGCATCTAACTTCAATGGGCCGCAAATGCGAATCATATCGGTGGAACACTGTAAAAACAAAGAAAATTACTTCCGTAAATAAACAATATTTGTTTTTAACATGGCGGTTAAAGCTACCATTTTGAAACTTATGTCGAGTGTTGGTAGTATTGATGTGGACCTACGTATAAAAAAACATTAATATCCGTGTGTAAGTTTAAATTTAATTAAATAAATAACAAAACATGTGTTTCAGTTGTTAATTTTTTGTGGGTTGGCATCTTATGTCATTGTAGCCATTTTATGACAGCTATCGAGATTCCAAATAATAGTGCATAGGTATTGTTACGTACGCTATTTTTGGTGTATACTATGTGCATCTAATTGCAAAAGTCCGCAAATGCGAATCATATCGGCGGAACACTGTAAAAATGAAGAAAATATTGTTGTAAATAAACAATATTTTTTTATAACATGGCGGATAATTGCACAATTTTGAAATAATTGTCAATTTTTGGTACAGTTGATATAAACCTACATGATAAACATTATTTAAATCCGTTGGTAAGTTTACATTTAATTAAATAAATAAACAAATTTTATTTTTCAGTAATTAATTTTTTGTAGGTTGGCATCTTGACGAATATTGCTGGTTATGTTAACAGCATCGAGTTTAGTGGTCACAAACGTTGCCCGAAAATTTCAGCCAAACACGTCAAGCCGTTTGACCTGTGCGCGACGAACAAAATTTAGCGCACATACATACATACATACATACAGACATACATACATACATACATACGTACACACAGACAAAGCGCCGATCGAGTTGTATGGAAAGATTCACTCCGCTTCGCTACGCTCATCTAACAACCCAATAAGATTGTTTTTGTTAGGGTTATTTGAAACTTGGATTGTTAAGATTCTACGCCTTGAAGCTCCGCAATGTAATTTCTTGTAACATATTATTCAATTCTCTGCGACGTTACTTAATAATTCTTGCGTAATTATAATGTGTCTCTTCAAAGAAATTAGTTTTCATTTTCAGATACTTGAAACGAACTTAATGTTCTTATTAAAATTCTTAATTGCTATTAAGTTACCTTGATGTTGTTTACTGTAACCTTTTGTAGTCGTTTGATGTTATTTTGCTAGGTTATTTTGTGACATGCTAGGGTGCCGGTTGTTATCTATATTAGGCTGTTAATCACGCTTCAACTAATGTATTACCCTGCCGGTAATATTACCTGATAAAACCACTAAATAAACTGTTTTGTGAATAGCTTTGTTACCTTATAGAATTTATTATATTATATATTATAGAAATTGCACAATAAAACCTACCGCTAAGACTGACATAATTTAGTTTCTGGAGTTGACCAAACGTATCAATGTGATATTGGCATAAATATTGAACGGTGTATTTTAACCGTCCTTATCACAAAGAACAGAAATAATGTTTCAATATTTAACAACGTTGTCTAGTACAAATCATTTAGTTTAATTCGTTGCGCGTACATAAAATGAAGCTATTATTTATAATATAATACACAAAGTACTACTTAAATAATAATTGGATATTTAAATGATTCCACCTAGGTTGCAGACATTATTGGTGTCACGTGTTAGGTTAATGACTTGCACAGACGTGCACAGTCTTCGTTCTACAACGCAAACTAATCGGAACGAGGGAACATATTGTTTAATTGAGATAATCTCGAACTGGATTACCCCTGAATACTTAGCATGGAACATGACAACCCTTGCGGAAGTTTTGTTTTCTGTTTAATGGACAAAGTTTCGACGAGTGCCTTTTAGCAATTGAAAATACACAACCGATTTCAAAGTTAAATTCGCAAACAAACCCAGTCAAACAAAAGCGACTACAAAGTTTACGAGTGATTTTAAAAATTGAATGAGAGGATCGTAACAATGCTTGAAAAGTTAGTTGAAGCGCGCTGGGATATCGGCGTCTCCCTTTGTTTGGATAGCGCAGCGCTTAGTTGCACAACGGGAGGTGAAAGATCATTTGCCAACAAGAGGGACTAATTATTTTATCATTCTCATAGCGAAAGCGCCGACGTAAGTTATAGTTTAGCCACTACACCGGGATTTCTATTTTATGTTACAGTAAATTGTAATTAGCCTCTAGGCAGCGCTGCACGTTTTGTTAATGAAATTGTGAGGTAATATTTCCGTCGACGAATGAATTATACAATCACCTAATTGAAGCTATTGGGTTGGAATGATTAACTATTGAATGCCTCACTCCATTAGGAGCGTGATGCAGTATGATACAACGTGTTGAAACATGTTTACCTGTAGGAGCATAAGGTAGCAGTTACGTCATGTAACAGTTTGTTCAAGAATGCTAATTAGAGCATGAAATAGGATAGCACACCACTCCATTGGAGCATGGTGTTATTTGTTATACACAATACGAGAGTATTACATTGTTTTATTACAGTGATATAATTCTGAGTCATTTAGGAACACAACATTATGTATAGCATGTATGAGTATTGTATCATTGTGTATAACAATGTCAGCGAATGTATTAACAATAGAACGTTTAGCTCTGTATGTATATCAGAGCATGAAAATTTAATATTTTTTTCTGGTTCTTTTAGAGATTTGGATTTAAACCATTTATATATTGGGTTGATTAGGTTGATAAGATAGATATACATGCCATGGTATGTCAGGTGGTTTTGTATCACCTGTGAGATGAGATGAGCTTTTCCCCGTTAATCTGGCGCTGGGCTGTCTTCTACCAAAACTTTTTTATTTGGCTTGTCTATGCAACGATATTGGGACAATCAATACTTCACCATTTTGCAACGCTTTCAATTAATTACTGGCAAAACCTAATTTTTTGTTTATTTTTCTAAATTGTAATTTCTGTTTTTATAACAAATATACCTCGTGTCGCCCACAACAATTTAATATTGTTCGATGATACGGTTCATACTTTTTTAACACTCTTGCCGTTTTTTTGTTTTTTAATTAAACGCTGCAATAATTAATTTGCCTCCAATCTGCAACCGACATTATATGCACAGTAATTAAAAACAAAATAAAAACACACTTCAAAAGGATATAATTTTTTTTAATTTTTTATCTATAATGCTCTTGGTGTAGCGAGATGTTCTCTTTTTGCATTGAGTGACAAATAATGAGAGGTATACAACGAGAGTAGTTCGGTAATTATTTTACAACCACTTTACCCATTTAAAGACCATATAAAGTACAATCGTGTTATGATAGTTAAACTTGCTTCTTCTAAGTAGTAACGGTGAAATGCAAGCTTGTCCTCTTGTGCGCCTACGCGTTACGTTACAGACGGCTGTGACCAATAACTTAGTCGGTCCGCGACAGAACAATTGGACTTTCTCGCCCCCCCCCCCCCCCCCCCCACCACTCCCTCTTCTCAATGGCAGCTCCGAAGCAATATCCATAAAATTTTATCGTAGAGGGTTGTTAGCTATGACATTATTTTAAGGAATAAACATTTTAGGGATTTGAAAAGTCTTTGTTTTTACGGTTTTACGTACTGTAATGGAATTCGTTTTGCCATTTAAAAGTGAATACCATGAATGCGAGTGGTAGCGTTGTACATAAAACCAAGCGGGATTAGGTCCGTGGCCGGATCCAAGATGGAGGCTGGACCCGTAGGCGATGATACACGGCGAGCAACGTCTGACGACGAGCGGATTAATCGCCGCCCGAAAGCAAAGAATTAATCGACTAGATGAGAAATGAATTTTGTCCTATTAAAAAACAGCTAAGATTGTGTAACGAAGCAAAAAATTGTACAACTTGGTTGGTGCTATGCTAATATATTTATTTGCATTCGTTGCGTTGGCACGTTTGACAAATACCATTTCCACGAGCCACGCCTGCCACAATACTGAACACTACCCCCCTCCCCCCCTCCCTCCCCCTACCTTCACCTACGACTAACTACAATCAAATTTTTCTCAACCTTCCTTGAAATGTAAAACCTTCTCAAACTACATCCCTGGACTGGCAGTAGGATAACAATGTCTTTGCCTTTACCTTCAACAAACCCACCTTCATTCCTCGTTTTTGAAACCATAATAAGCATTGTTTTCATCCCTGCTAGATCAATATACCAACAACGCTCCGATCATAATCACCTTTGATTCTAACGGAAATAAAAAACATAAACAACTATTTGTGTTAACGTGTGGTTATACCTACGTCTAGTACCAAGCAAATCCGCTAGTTAGGCGCCACTGGTCAAAATTACGCGGGGTTTGAATTTGGATGCCGGCAACTTATCAGACGTCTATGAATGGAAGACGTCTTCTGTTCATGGGCACAGAGGAATGCGGGCGGAAGGCGAGGGTCGGTTATCGCTCCAAAGTGGCCGACGACTGCGTGGTCTCAGATAACAGGAAAGTGTGTTCAGCTTGATATGACAATTCACACAATGAAGCAAGAACGCATTTTATTTATAGCTGCACTGCTAATTACGCTACAACTTCCATTCAAATTGCATTGTTATTACAAAAGTGTTCTTTAAATTAGAATGTGCATTTTAATTTTTTTATCATTTCACGACAGAAAGTAGTTTTCTTGACTAGCGTAAGCGTCCCCCCCCCCCCCCCCCCCCTCGGTGTCAGTTATCTTATCGCTACAAAGTGGTCGGTCGACTGCATGGTCTCGGATAACAGGGAGCAGGGACCTTGTCCTCACCTCTCTTTATCTCGCATTGTACATTTCGAGTGTTTTGGTTTTGTTTTCTGTTGACTGAAATCATTACATAGTTTTTTCCGATCAAGTACTGTTTTTTTTTTTTTTTTTTAATAAAGCAATATGCTTGGGTCTGTACTCTTTGTTAGACTATTAGCTAGGTTGTAGCTTTGGAAAAAACCGTCTATCTCGTTTCTAATTTCCCCCACAACTGGCCAAACTTTGGTCTAATTATGGTTAAAAATATATTTTAATTCATATTTTTGTGAGTTTTTTTATAGGAACGGAATTGTTTTTTTTTTTTATATCCACAGAGTAAAAATTTGAGAATGTTGCTATTGTTAAACTGTGCACCTGCATTGGCGGTGAAACGCCCGCAAATGTGGGTCTGGTAAATGCTCTTCAGTTGGACTGTGTTTTTGTAGATTTGAAGCTCAATGAAAATTGAAAACACTCCTAGCTGTGCTCCTAGTGTCCTGTGTCTTACGAGGAACATCCGTAACAAAACAAAGTTGAGATTTGTCTTAGACCAATGTTGTTGCGTTCTAAATTACAGAGCAACGGGTACATGAATGGGGGGGAGGGGGGTATGACGGGTTATGTACGTATGGCTTTTATGTTATAGACTTATAAGCCTACTGTGGTTTCTTTTGTGTTTAGTGATTTCTTGTAGATATTAATTTGTTTGCGTTGTGTTATTACGTTGTGTCTATAGGTTGCCTACTACACAGTTTACTTCCTACTCGTATTCAATAACTAAAAATGTGAAAGTAATGAATTATTGGGAATCATTGTCAGTTGCATTTCACAATTGTACTTGGGTCCATGGATAACCACACGCACACCTGTTGGCGACGCTGTCACTAGTGAAGAGTGCGTATTTTTTTATACCTAATCCCATGTTATAAATATATAGCTTCATTTAGCTACAAAACCAGTGTACTGTTCAATTGTATGTATATGGAGCAATCGTCATAAGTTTTCCCCGACTGGGATCGAACCAGCGCACTCCGACATAACGTACCAATGCTCTGGCATAAGAGCTCATCTAATTGCTGAACGTAGCAATTTACACATTTATGGTTCTTGTGGCCCACGATTATTTCAGATCGTAAGATCATAATAAGACCGCCAAGCTGGCGTACACGGGTTCCATTCTAGTTCGGGGCAAATATCATTCATTACTCATTAGTCTCTTGTTACAATCGTACAGTAAATTAGAAGTAATTCAACGGCAACTTTGAACACTGTCCTGTATTATTTATCATCTAAGATTGTATAAAGCAATTCAGATTTCCAGTTTGTTTTCTTTAGTCTTCAAACAAGTGTAGCTCGGTCAGTTTTTACAATAGAATCGAGATTCGAAATTTGGTATCCATAAAATAATGAAAATAAACACATACAATCACTATAAATATGAATATTCTGTTAATTCATCAGTCGATAAATTGTATTGGCGGTCATTTCTGGTGTGTTGTGATGTCAGCCTTCGACCTACGAGTGTGATAAGATATGTTCTGAAATATGATCCGACGCAGGTGCAGAACGAAAGATAACAGCGGACTCGAGCAACCGTTCCCCTCAATCGAGTTGTGGAGAGGGTAACACATACACAAGCCTGATAAGACCAAGCCCGTCTATTATTTTATTCCCATAAATCACAATAAAAATTAGTATTTGATACAAATATAAGTGGATATACATTCGATAGATAGCCTACGAAGATTTCCGTCAGGATATTTTTTATAGTGGTAACATATATTTACTGCCATACATTATTACGTGTATTTGTTGAATCTACGCACTGCTGTTGCGTCAAACTTGAATGGATTATGCAAATATTACAGGTACATAGGAGTGAATAACCAATTATAAAAGGTTTTTATATTATTATTATTATTATTATTATTATTATTATTATTATTTTTATTATTATTATTATTATTATTATTATTATTATTATTATTATTATTATTATTATTATTATTATTATTATTATTATTATATACAATATCTTTTATGCTATATGTAACGTTGTACTTGTGAATGTCATTTGGCGTTGTAATAAATAAATAAATAAATAAATAAAATCAATAAACATACCAATAACAAGTGATCACGAAACCATCTTACCACATATTGCTAATTAACCCATATTTAATATTAGTATGTGACATACAAACAATGAACTTTCGTCCTCGCATAAATTATTAGGTCTGGTTGCTTATGCAGCTCCCCAAAACACATTCATGTATTCTCATCTCAGTAGGCCTACTGGTGATACGCGGTTGAGAGTCTGTCTCAAATGGTGTAAATTGATAATCTTTACAAACTACAAAGTGTATCGTAGATATCTTGTAGATTAGGCCCATATTAACACAAGTGAAATTTCGAAATAATTGTAAGCGTAGGTGCAGGCGAGCATCGTTGAGCTGCATTTCAGTATCGAACTATCCATGCGGTACGACCACATAATTATAGTGTAATTAGGTATGTGACAGGTGACAAGCTTCAATCTGTTCCAAAGTTGCATTTTGTCCTTCCCGCGAATGAATGGTCAACTTACTACCGAGTTCCAAACACTGCCACTCTAAGCGCTCATTGTCGAACAAAATAATTCTTAAAATTTTAAAAACTAATTTAATTGATAGTTTGAGAACGGTGTAAGATATCTTAAAAATTTAAAAAGCATTAAAGTTCTCAAACCAAATGCAAGGTCTAACCGTCGGTCTTTTGTTAATATCATATCGTATTCACAAACAATAGGTTATTTAATTAAGTTTCATTAATTATTTTTTTCATTGAAGTCGAGTTTGAAAATTGAAAATATACCTGCGGTTAGACCTCACAATTTATGCGTTTTATGCAAAAACGTTTAAATTTCGTTGCTGGATTAATATTTGGTCTAAATATCGATCTAGAACTCAATTTTACAGATGTTAATTAAAAGAGCATTAACATTATGTAATTATAGACATTTGTAATCAATTTATAGATACAATTGAAGCTGATGATTTAAGCTTTCTAAAAAGTCCACGATCACCTTCATAGCTTTATTAGTTCCGAAGATATGGGTATTTTACTCCAATGTACGGCAAACTATGTTGCATTCCCCCTTACCCCTCTAGCGGGCCCTAGTGCTAGCGATATCCTAACCTTAAGACATGCAATGTCTAAACATTTAGATGTCTCTTCTTAGTAAGAATGAAACCTTTTATCCCTAGACGGGTTCCCGTAATCCATGCAGGATTTTTTAAGTTTCCACTTTTCATAACATTTTTACATATTTTATTTCAATTGCATCCAAACTTTTATACTAGTCAAAATAAGTAGAATTTTCTTCAGTTGACATGACTTTCGTTTTAAAAAAAGCAATTGTTCGAAGTTTTTTCTATCCGGTAGAAGGGCGGAACTGAGTCTCAGCCATTGTGTCTGCGTCTTAACTCGGCGCCGTAGCTGATGTAAATTCCAGATCATAACGAATTTAGAAACACTTTTTGAGAGACAAGAGAATATGAGAGCCCAGAGGGGATATGGGATACACGACGCAGAGGAATCAATATGGAGGTATTGGGGCCCAAAGACGTTACACGTGACACATCGGATCTGATTGGTCGGACTATAGCTGCTAGTTCGCATGCTCTACGCTAAATACGAGCTATGATGGCTGCAATACTACAATGTTCTGCCCAATTTACTACTCCGTCTATAGCATATATAATATTGTATATTTTAATCGAATCGAAGAGAGATCGGGATATTGCGTCATAGTATTGAGTGAAATTGTTCAGTATTGTATTTCATAGAACTGATTGGCTAATTTACTATAGTCTGCGTGTTCAATATGTACCAATTATGCTTTGTATTACCCAGTGCGACAACACGACGACATCATATTGTCTGAGCTTATATGGCTAACTATTTAATAATCATCTCCCATAATATCGAGCCAGTCAAAACATTGCGCAGTGAAAGATCATTCAGTTTTCTATTCAAATGTTTCTGAGTGTTTGAACAGAATTATTTACTGTTGGGTTATTTATTCAACGAATGGATATTTTCGGATATTCTGTTTCTGTTTTCATTTGATTCGTACATAGTTATCACGTGTAGTAGTGAAAACTAAGATTCTATTAACCGGCCATTTTCAATCAATCAATGGTATTTCCTAGTATCCCATGAGTTCTTTCTATTATCAGCTATACAACTTGAAGCACTGTTAATGAAAACGTGTAACCCAAACAATTGTCATGCCATACATCGCTGAAGATCTAAAATGTATAATAGTTGTGAATCCTTTACACTAGTCATGTGTAGTAACCTTACAGCACACAATAGAACGCGTTCAGTGAAAGAAGCCATGCCTGATATTAGGTATGACTGCTATCAGAACATCCCTTATTGGACCGATGGAAGTGGCTCAGCGGTAAGACGCGAGACTCTAATTCGGGAGGTCGCCTTTGCGATTCCGGCTACCGGCAGTCCTGACTGAAGATTTTGTCCGAGTTTTTTCCTCAGTCGTAAAGGTGAATGCTGGGATTGAGTCCTACTATCAGCCCTCGGACATTCCTTCCCGTCTATCCAAACACGCTAATAACCTAGTAAGTCACCTGAAGAGGAGCACATCGGGTCAAGCTGGTGTGCACGCTAGAACGAGTATTCCTACGAAAAATTAATATCATTATCCCTTATTGTCTCACACCACAATCATATCACGATCATATTTAATTGCATGTCACTTTATATAATAATAAATTTTAAACTTTTCATATTTTTCACATTTTGTTTGGAACAGCAATAAATATACAATTTGCATCACGTAGAATACGAAAACAATTTAAATCATTCGTCAGTCCGTTTGACTGTCATTCGTCAGTCCCTTTGACTGTAGGGTATCGTGCTTGTGCTCGTGACAGGGTATCGATGAGTTTTAAATTGTTAACAGGGCGTGTCCTGACTGTTGTCATTACTGCCTCGCTCGCTCGACCCCGGCAGCTGCTTTGCTAGAGCGATGTCGAGCCGATGTCACAACTGGATGTACCCGGCACCTCCACCATAATCAGACATACTTGCGCAACAGATCGAGAAGAGCGAGAATTTTAAGGTTTTTGTTGGTATCTTTAAATTTACATTACATATTTACACTTGGGAGATTTTGGAATTTCTCGATGATGTGGGACTAGATATTATAAAGCTCCATAGAAATTCTTAAAACAATATTAAACACGTATGACGTGTGGAAGAAATTACACAATTAGAGATATTATATGATTTCATCTGAAAAATAATATTTGAATACTTATTATGAGAATATTTGTACAAAATGATGATATTATACCAGCCACGCATCATTAAAAAATATTGAATGTGTTATTGAGTGTTGAATGTAATATTAATTTAACACTCTGTTTACCCGAAAAATAAAACAAGTAACATGTCATCATGTTATTTGTTATTTATTCTGTGCACTATTCCTCAAAACAGTGTTTTTATAATGAAGACAGAATGGCGAATTGTTACAGATATGTATTCGTTAAACAATTTATTTCGCAGTGGTTAAGCCGGTTTCAACTATATCTCCAAAACCGGGTTGAAGATAATTGAAATACATTCCAACAATAAAACTGGAATGTTCACCAAGGATGGTGAATTTTTTAAATATATTAAATAGTTATTTCTGTTTACAAATTGCTACTTCAAATAAGCAGACTGTTCACGCACATTAAAATTGATATCAAAAGTTTGCTAAACAAAAACAAATTCGATTTGTGTCCTGCGCCGTCAACAGAGGATATCTGTGCCAAATACATTACTTAGAGTATATATTGTCACGATACAATGTTATAAAAAAACCGGATAAGATATTACACTCAGCTATACTGTATACAAAAGTAACTACATTCTTTATTATAAATCCATTCTATATTGTTTTTAAAGGAGTAAAAACTGAAACATAAGCGATACATTCAAGTGAACGTGAAATTCACTTGAATGAAATATTTCACTTTCGTATGTTCAAGAATTGTATACAAGTCATGTTCACACCGAACTATACACATTCAAATCTTTGAAAGTTAAATATAAAACACCTCATAGACCGTTTTCGTCGTCCAAAAAAATACATATTTATAAAGCAATTAAATGAAAGTAAAATGTTTATTCATGAAGAAGTAATTGCGAAAATAATAACGTGTTTCACTTTTAATACAGCAGCTTGCGACATGCTACGTTCTACATTCTACAGGTTCAACCCTAAGAGCTAACAAGTGTTATAATGTTCGTGATGCGATGTTTCTGTTTCGCTGGAAACCACTAAATAAACCCGACTAACCTAACTGATCGTATTCTCTCCTGGAGTCGATCAAGTGGATGTCTACTTTCATTAGAACGTCGACTTGGCGAGGATCGATTTAGTCTAGTTCGAGTATATCGCTGTCGATCTGTCGTGTCTGTATCTGCGATGTGGAAGAAAGTGGAGAGCAAACAGAACGCGTATAGATTGTGGGCCAAGAGGAAACAAATCAGTTGGCTTTGCTTCATTCATTGGCTTGAGTCAATATTGAACCTCAGACATGTTTGCTCGCATTCCAAGTAAACTTAGAAGAGCTACAAGGAAATAAATGAAGATTGACTTTTGAGGGGAGTATACTTGGTTTCTTGTGTAGATGCTGGTATATGTCAGATCAGCCACAAGATTGCATCTGGTCAAACATCTGAATAATTACAAGCTGTTTAATAACACTTCAATTTATAATACAGATTTACTTTCACATTACAGCAATATTCTTGCTAACAGGCTGCTTTGTGCTATATCGGGATATGAGATGCTGAATGAAGTCATATATAATTAGTTATTTGTGAAATTGTTAATTCTGTAAATATTTTTGTTTTTAATGTGCTAAAAAGTTGTGGCGTTATCAACATAAAAAGATTTAATACTATCAATCGTAATGCTTCATTCATATATTACGTTTCCATATTCAAAGTATTTGCGGCAAACACAGTATTTGAGGACTGCTAGTATGAATAAGCCAAACGTAGTGAAAAACGTTCAGTCCAGTATTTCCCTTGGTGGATATCAAACCAGTAACCTCCCCCATTAGAGCCTCGTGTGCTGGGTCCGGTTGTAGTGTCCAAGTATAAACCTCAACTGAAGAGATTGAAGCTGTTACAAAATGAGGAACCGAAAGTAAGTGGATACACTGACAGAAATATCATTAATTTTAATGTACTTTAACGCACTCTGCGTGCAGGAAATTCCATGCACGCGCGCTTGAATAGGCCAAGATCAACCACATGTGCATTGAAATTCTCGTCAGCCAATCAGAGATCAGAGTTTTAATGCACATCAAACGAGATGTGCGTGAATGTAGAAACGAATGCACTTCGGACAGCCTCGTGCGCGTCCGTGTTCTAAGGCGCGTCTGTCCCGGCGCCACGCACCTAGCGGCAATTTGCGAAACTTGCAGAGCCTTTAGTGCATGCTAGCCGTATTAGATAGCGCGCAAAACGTTTCATCGTGAATCGTAAGATGCGACAGCCGTAATGGTAGGACACACCCCTTTTTACAGTGACAAGTTCAACCTGATCCAAGTTAAATAAAAATCCTGGGCGGAGTAGGTCTACCCCAACATAATTCAAGACAATATTATATTGGCCACAAGAACGAGAGTGCTGTGATATTCCGCGGACTTGTTTCTCGATACTTTTTGTTATAAGTTAATACTGTTGTAATGTTTAACTCAAGGCGTATGGTCAATATTTGGACTCATTGATAATGGCGTGTCGTTTATTTTCTATATTAGTTGACGTATTTTAGAATGTAATTTAAATTACAATTGTATAACACGAACAATTCTAGGTATCGTGATATCGCCTTGTATATAGGGAGTTAAGATTCCCTGAAAAATTAAAGTCGTGGGGAAAATGTGGGGCTTCTATAAAAACAGGAATTACGGAAAAATAATTATTTTCTTGCAATTATTAATTTACCCGTAATTAACATTATTTTTTTAAGACAGTCGAACTATATTTTTAGTGATTGCCATGGGTATAGCAAAATCTCATTATATAGGTATTCAATCATCAGGCTAGTTTTTTTAAATATAGTTTACAATTTTCTGACGACGATTACGACTACGACAACTGCCACTACTACAAAACTAGTTACTATATAATATTAGACGTTGTTAGAATTTAGAACGTGGTGCTGGATGTTGTTAGATTAGGCATGCTTATTTATTTATACCTAATTGGTGAGGCCAGGCTACATAATTTCTTGATTTGACTCTGAGTATTTTATATAAACTCACTTTCCATTCCTCGTTTCATTATTTGTAGGCTGTAAGCTCAAACCATGGACTTATAATAGTAATTGCGTTACCGCAGTTACTATTATAAGTCCATGCTCAAACCAGCAATCGATCGACAACGAAATAATAGGTCAATGATCGCCGTGTTTAAAATACAAATATATGCATATTTGTTTGTTCAACGCCCACCCCTCCCCCTCCCCCCACACTCATTTGTTCTACGTTACGCTTAGGGAAAAGCGGGAAACCTGTATTTCACAATTTCTCCTGTTTTTCGAAGTATCACAATCCTAGTCACATATGTAAAATACGACATTCCTCTTCTTGACATGACTGGTTATTTCATAATTGGCTCAAACAGAGTGGAGGCTACGGCGGTTGGGTGACACCGTCTAAATTGCGATTTTCAACGAGTACACGAATGACAAAACGAAGTTAATGTATGAAATAATGACGACTACGGTAATTCAATTTCACATTATTAAATGCTTAATCTCTGTTTGTACTGTAAAGTTTGCATATGTATCCTGGGTTAGAAAGTTTATAAAGCTTTACATACATGTAAAAAACAAATCTAAGTCCTACTTTCTGTTTAATATGCATTGTATTTCCTATTTTATTTTTACGTGAATTTATCTTTAAATGAATTGACCAATATATGAACAATTAAAATAATTAAATTAATATAATGCATTTCCATATATTGCTAACTGTAGGTTCCCTTCAACGAGGAAACTCGCTGGGAACCAAATAAATAAACAAATAAACAATCATTCAGTTCGTTAGCGTCCACTAGCAGTGACGTCACAGTGGCCAGACCGCTCAACGCTGATCAATGTAAATACCACACCGCAGTTCAACGATGTTTTTTCCACACACCACTAACACAGAATATTCGTGACAACGTATCCCATAAACAGACCCAATTTTTGTCATTTAGTTTTTTGGGTATAATTTTATGAAAAATCAGGCGTGCGAACTTTGTTTCCTCTCCCACCTGTCCTCCACGCAATGTGAGGAATGTAGCTTTGGACGAAAAGATACCGGATGTATATTATGACATCTATTTTAGCCTTACCATTATCCAACGGCAATGATAAATAAATACCAATTACATTATTAAAAAGCATACTTGCGCATGCAAGAATTAGAAGCATATGTTCGTGTGGCTCGTTGGTTTGTGTGGGGTATCTGTCTGTCTTTCTGGTGAAATTATTGCTGTTCCTGCTTCCAACGCAGAAGGTCCAGGAGTCGATTCTCGATTCGGGCATGTGTTTGTTACTTTGCAAATTGGTTTTATCCAATATGATACTGGTGTACATGTAAACGGTGACTTTTGAGTCGCATATCAACGAAGCACATAATGAAGGGTAGAAATGTCTCCCACTGACAGTAAGTTCTGTAACTGAGTGGATTTTTAAATATATTTTATTCGCGTTAACTCATAGTAAAGGCAGGACTTAAAGTACGTATGTTTTATTTCCACATAAGCTTTTTTTATGAACAATCCTTTTTTATTTTAGTAGTAGTAGTAGTAGTAGTAGTAGTAGTAGTAGTAGTGTACATTTTAGTAATATACCAAGCGTATACAGACACTTTGTGAAATGGAATTCAAGCGGTAAAAATGAAACGTTAATCCTACTTGTGTGGTGAAATAAATTCTGGAGTTCCCGTGTCTCACTAGTAAATAAATGGGTTACAAAGTTTTTGATGCCCGTGATTACTGATCTTTGTCGATACTTCGAATGTGTCTACACTAGGTTTGAATACATTCATTCGAAAAGGAGATTGAAAGGAAGGAACAAAGCTAGTTTGCCAAGCTATATGAAGTTCACTCATGTTCAAGTTTGGTATGTTTATGTCAGTCCAAGTTTCTCAACCAATTCACACAATAAGGGCTATGTATACGGAACCAAATGTCACAACGTAGCTTGCGTGGCTGAGAATGAAATTCCTTTTCTTTATTTTATTTATTTATTTAATGCATATCATATTCAGGACTAAGGTATAAAACTGGTTTACACGTAAGGGCAAAATAAAACAAAATAGCAATTAAAAAGGCACAACAACAATATTAATACGGCACTACTACCGTTGAGTGAGAAATATAGCCCTATATTTCTCACTCAACGCTACTACTGAAATATACAATATTGCATAACAAATATAAAAAAATTAATTCACATGTAAGAAAGAAATGAAGTAAGGAATTTAAATAGCATAGCATTACAGCAAGCATTCCAGAACGGACCAATCGCAGTGTTTGACATACGTTATGTTATAATGAACTTGAATAGAATATCAATGCTAATGCACTCCATTCACTCATGTGCTATAATGTATAATATAATGTGCTTTATTGTACCAAGGTGTATCCAACCTCCAATAAGGGATTGGTTGGATACACAATGATTGTAGGCTACTGCATTGACTTATCTGGCTGTAGTTTCTCCCTGAAAGTATTGCAACTCCGCGCCTCAATAAAATCCTACTCCATATTCCTACACAGTGATGATTGTATTACCCCCCCCCCCCCCCCCCCCCCCGCCAAATGCTTGTATGGCACCACAAATAACGTGTATTTCTATATTTGTGTATTTGTAAGTGTTTTGAATTCGCCTTCGGATATCAGACGTGGTAATACTCCAGTAAAAGTAATAACTTTCAGTAGCTTCCAGAACCGAATACAAATTCACTACATGCAATCTAAACTGATAACAGATCCATCCCCCCCCCCCCCCTGTCCAAATTTAGAGCACCCACAGTAGTTAGAAGTCGGTGCCTGTGCACCTTCAAATATCCGTATAACACACTTGAAACCCGACAAGAAAAAGGATTTCTTTTTTTGTGTGTTATCACTTCAGTTATCAACAGTTTAATTAATTTACTAACTAGGTTTGAGCAGGAGGACATAAAGATTGAAAGTGCCTACAAAATATTGTGTATCTTCAATGAATTATTTTTTAATTCAAACCAATCGTAGAAATTACTGAGACATTGAACAGTAGTGTTTTGAATAGCGCGCTTGATCCAAAAACGATCCCGCACATGCATGCAGGTATCACGTGATCGGCGCGTGCCTCGACCGAGTTGTTTACGTTCTCGATACGCGATACCAAGAATTTGGGAAAATCTCGGGGTGACTCGCCGTCGCGCATCCGGTACCCCTATTGTATTGTCGCGGTCTCGCATTCCGACGAGGGAGCGAGGTGCAACTGTGCAGGACACAGGCAGCAACAAGATAGCATTTGGAGTTCGACAGTACAGTGAGTGAGTGGTCAGAGCTATCACCAAGAAAACGTTGTTTGTTTGAAGGTTAGTATTTTGTATTTACTTTTTTTGGTATGTCAAATGCTATGGCTAGCTATTGGATTCGTTTTTTTTTTACAAAAGCCTAAATTTAAATTATTACACGTGAAGCCAATGATACAAGCTGGCCGATTATTGTAATGGAACGTACAAGCCAAGATTGGTACTAGGCCTAGTTACTAGGGCAACGCTAGTAATACGTCTACACCAGTGGCCGCACTAGAGGAAAATGCATGGGTGGACATTGTGTGGGCAATATAATTTTCAAATGGGGCAAGCTATTTTGCATTACATAGTGTGATCGCCATTATATTTTTAAAGGGGAGTGCAATGCAATGGGTGGTGGGGAAGGGCGGGGGGGGGGGGGGGGGGGGGAGTACCAAGTGTTTATGTAAAACTTCAAGGTTTATCTCGCGTGTTTTCACAAATATTATATTTGACAGCTAGGTCACATGAGGTCGGGGAGGATAATTCTTTAATTTTTTTTTTCTTTATTACTGATTCTTTATTTACAACAGGGCAACGCCCCACAAGTCCAATTATTTACATTATTGAAATAAAAACACAGACAAACAATTATAAAATATATCATAATTATTATTATGGTACAAATTGCACTATGCAATCAATAGGGAATAGTGTAACTAAGGGAATAGAGCTGCGGGCGGGGCCCGTTGATTAAGAGGCTCAAAAACAATATATTAGTAATTGACATTCTACATTGAAGATGAGTTTATTCAACAAAAACCTACGTAAATTCTGAACAAATTTAGATCATAACAATACGTTTATCGTTTATTTATTTATTTATTTATTTATTTATTTATTTATTTATTTATTTATTTATTTATTTATTTATTTATTTATTTATTTATTTATTTATTTATTTATTTATTTATTTATTTATTTATTTATTTATTTATTTATTTATTTATTTATTTATTTATTTATTTATTTATTTATTTATTTATTTATTTATTTATTTATTTATTTATTTATTTATTTATTTATTTATTTATTTATTTATTTATTTATTTATTTATCGTTTCCATCTACTGATGTACTGCATGCCTTTATGTTTATTATGATCCAGCTTCTCCGAGATGGTGGGTGGTTTACTACAAGGTTTTACTGGGGCGGTGCGGCCTACCACTGCAGTTGATGGATTCCTGTTTCTCCTGGCTGTGGCTGTTCACTACGGGTGAAACATTGAGTTTGTTCAGATGTAGGTAAGTCTGTAAGTCAGCCAACAGCTTTTTAACTTCAGGCTATTAGTCCACCTTGGGGGACAGCGTACGAGTACAAGGCTAGAATTTGACTAATTCTTTATGTTTACCTCGCAATATAAACAACGTAGTATCAAAAGTTTGAACATCACATAAACTAATGAAAATTCCATTATGAAAATTAACTGTTGTGTTCAAAAGGTTTTATATAGCCTATAACCTAATTTTAACACATTCAGTAATTTTAAGAGTTTTCCCCCCAATTTTTCTTCTACTAAGCTTATGTAAACTGTTTAGGGCACTAGCAACACCGAAAGACTACAATGGAACAAATGAATTGAACCGATGGACAAACCATCAGCTGTCAAAATAATAAAATTGCAACCATAAAAATAAAATCAAGTGTAGCAATAGTAACTGCTCGCCATTTAAAACTTTTAATGAAAGACAACGACTAAAAGTGAAAGTTTTGTAAGTGTATTTGTTTGTTTTATGTTGTGTTTTCCAAAATCAGACGAAATTATTTTTTGACAGCTTGTTGTTTGTCCATCGATTCAATTTATTTGTTTCATTGTTGTCTTTTGGTATTGCTAGTGCCCTATAGAAATAAATGGACTGATGGTCCAACAAACAACTAAAAAAAACAATTGCATTTATGAGAGAAAAACTAGATAACGGGAACTGCACATCAATGTGTTAGTTTTGTATTCTGTAGGACACACCAATATATTATAATTATAATAATAATGTTGATATTATCTATAATATATGTTATTATTATTTATTATTATTATTATTATTAATTATTATTATTATTATTGTTGTTATATAATGTTATTATAAAACAGTTTGTACCATGTTTGTCTGATTTATTTATTTTTATACATTAGTTATATATTTCACATTTCAATTTCACATCTAAATATTTTATAGATAGGCCTACTGACGTCGTGGCTAATTATTCTACTCATGAAACAATCATAGAAGTTAGCAGCAGTTGTATTTATCCTGTTTTAGCGAGTACTGTACCTATTTGAAATGTAACGCTTAAAAGTATAGCCGGTATATAAGTATAAAAGTATATATATATAGATGCATAATATTCAATACACCCATGCGGCATTTGATTTTTATTTATTATTAGTTTGAATGATATATTTTGATTCTATTTTGTCTTCATTTCCACAGTATAGTGTTCCTGGGAATAAATCCAGAAGCAGGATCCAGGAGACAAAACGGGGGGGAAGCAGAACCGAAGAAAACCGCCAGTGACCCAAAGGTAGATAAGCTTGTGACTAACCTCTCAGCTTTCACAAGTGCATGTTCATTTGATTAAATTCATCCAACCAAGTTGAGCTTGCCAACAGTTAGCAGTTGAACCCTGCTATATGGTAATATTCCAAAGAGTAACATTTTCCCCATTGTAAAGTTGAAATTTGTCGAACCGTTAAATTATCTCCGAGTAATTTCCTCCCGATTCAGTTTTCCCCTGCATAACATTCAAAAGTAAAAACTATAAAATTACAAACTCATTTGAAGAAATTACCCATAAATAACATTGCCTCCCCCCCCCCCCCCCCCCCCTTCCCACACAATCAAATTTAAGTCAATTTATGTCAGTATTTTGGGTTGAATTATGATTTAGTAATACAAACTTTATTGAATTTCTTCGACTCGATGACAATTTTTACCTTTAGGCCTACTCATTTCCCCCATTAAGTTACATTTTATCAATCACTATTGCTGGCAACACGTTAAAAGCAGTAAGCAGAAATCATATATTTAGACAGTTTCCTCTATCAAATTCAATTTTTTGGAACAATTGGAAGACATTTAAATGGGGTGTACTGTAGGGATGGGATAGTGTACACGTGTAAACGTGTACACGCTTCAATGCGTGTACACGTTTACTGTTTCTCTGGAAACAATAAACGCGCCGCGTGTAATACTATACTGTGTGCGACCGGCCACGGAGGGCTTGGCGCCGACGAGTGGTTTCATACGATGTGCGACCGTCCTCACTTCTCAGTTGTCACTTGTCACAAGTGATCCGAGGTCAGAACCATGAAACATGCTGGATTACGTCTTGAAACTGTTTGCGGGACAACCCTTTAAAACATAATTTTCGGCCTGGACAGAACATGATTTTTTTCTAAAGCGGGACCCCACGGACGTGTACACGTGTACACGGCTTTGCAAGCAGCAGTGTACACGTTTAAACGCTTTTGCCCATCCTTAGTGTACTGTAACGAAAATTTAAAAAAAGAAAATATTATTGAACTGGACATTATCTTATTTTTTCTGCCAATTGCAGACCCTTACATAATGCCGCAAACAAATGCCACTACCTCTATGCAATAAACACATACATTAAATACCACTATGAAATAAGAACTTTAAGCTAATGTGGTGAAAAAATGTAACTTGAACACAATGTCCATATTGGAGTTACATGTAATAGATATTGAGCCAGTGCAACTGAAAACTAAGTGCAGCTCAAAACCAGCTATTTATGCATTTCTCCTCCTCGCTACCATGCCTCCCCGTGGCATGAGTGAGAGTGTTCATGAGCAAAGAATGCAAGAAACAGTCAACTGCTGTATCATATATGATATGATATATGTATCATATATGATACAGCTGTGACTGTCTCTTGCATTCTTTAGCTCATAGTCATGGACAATTTTGTCCGCTAGGGGCGTATCAAATTTTTGTGATCACGAATAGTTTTGGAGCAGATCTAGCTATATAAATAAAAGTGGTTGCTCATATTTATAAATATTTTCTACTTTTTTATTGGTTATTGCTGGCCAAGCCCCGAGTACAAAACAAATCTTAATACTTTTTTTTTAAAGATACACCATTCTTGCCTGTGACGAAAGCATGTGTAAGGTTGTCTTGGGTTGCCTATACTACTGTCAATTTTATACTTTGAAGTTGAACAATAAATCTTTTAGTAGCCTTGCTGGTTTAGCATATTGTTAATTTCTAAGCTAATTGATGCTGGACAGGTATATGTTCGTCCCATTGCTGTACCATTAAATTGTTATGGGAAAATAACACGCAAGATATTTGAATGTTGAACCCAAACTGTAGCCTATATCATCATTGGTTAAAGTAGGGCCTAATGGACAAGCTGCATATGGGTTCATTTTGGTGAAAGATATTAATTTTCTAGCCAAATACATTTTTTATTTTTGCATTTTACATAAACACTGACCATTTATGTAATACCAGAAAATGTAAAAATATTATATATATGGTAAATCTACAGTGTTGCTCACCCTTTTCCATAAAAAATCCTTTTTTTTTTATAATTCCTTTTCAGAACTCGAGATGTTTATTTGCTCATTCTGCTCACATCAAACAATGGAATTAAAACCACATCTTAATCATGGTCAATACCATCGAAATGCTACTTTGCGGTTTCCTTGTGGGTTTGATGGATGTAAATATACGTTTAGAAAGTACCGTTCGTTAACGTGTCACTTAGCGTCACCATGCTACTCCCACTAGGTCAGCTAGATTGGCAACATCACAAAACATATTAAAAGATTGGCACATTCCAAATATTGAATTTCAATGCACAGTTCAAATTTGCAAGAAAAAGTTTCATAGTCACTCACTGTTAATCTGATGATGGCCTATATGATTTGAAGTTAATTGTATAAGTGGTTTTCTTATGTGTGTTCTGTTCTGTTTATGTATCTACTAATGTGTGTATGGATGCCACTAATTATGTTGTCTTCATTTTTACTTCAGGGTCTTCCTTGGCATAAACCCCAGCACTGGTGACAAGAGGGGAGGAAAACGTAAGAAAGCCACTTGTGATCCGAAGGTTGCCAAGCTGGCAGCTGAATTAACAGCCTTCACAAGCGTATTTTCTCTGGATGTCTAGGGCACGAAGGGCAAGTGGTTCTCAAACTTTTTTGGGTTATAGTACCCCTAGCACCCAGTCAGAAATCTGATTTACCCCTCTGGCTATGCCCGATTTTAACCATTTGTATTAATTAAATTGCAACATCGGATTTTAGTTACGCGTGAATATTTTAAATCCTCAATTAACTATTACTAAAGATACGAAATTTTGTTTAACGTTAAACGCTAAATATATATATATATAATAAAATGAAACACACGACGTGGCGGAACAACCCGTAGTGTGTTTAATTTTATTAACATTGACCCGGGCCACGAAAGCCTTCGCATCTTTATACATAATATACACATGAGAGGGAAAGAAGGTTAGGAGCCAAGCCAACATCTTATCAGAAACAATAAGGCAGGCCACGAGGTGAAGAAAAAAATAACATAAATACAAAAATATACTCTGGACGTTTTGACGACTTATATTTTTGTATTTATGTTATTTTTTTCTTCACTACGTGGCCTGCCTTATTGTTTCTGGTAAGATGTTGGCTCCCACCCTTTTTTCCCTCTCATGTGTAGTAGCGTTTATTCCTCATCTCTATAAATAAATTTCTATAGTAATCATCAAAATTGAGTTTACTCAGTTTTTGTACTTTTAGTGCTAAAATGTTAAATTATTACTATACGTAATTACATTACATTATTAGTTGTCACTATTTTTTTACAGTAAAACCTAAAAATGTTTGCATTAATGTTTTGAAATTTCGCATCTTCGTAGCACTGCGTAGTACCCCACTTTGAAAACCACAGCTCTATCTAGGTCCATTATCAATTTTTAAAGTTTGTTACTTATTATCACAATAATTAAATTTATAAAAATACAAAGGACATATTATATACATTTATATAAATATTGCAAATAAACTATGATACATAACTTTATTGCATTGTATTGTGTTTTTATTATGTCATTGTTGTAATTGTATAATACAGTTGAACTTCATTTATGTATATATTTTTTGTTAATAATTTGTTCTCTCAGCTGTTAGCTGCACAGTTAATGTACTGTAAGCTCTTTACTTGCTATGTACGTGTGTCCACTATTGTCTAGGTTTTCATGTACGAGAACGATCAGTTAAGATTTGTTTTTAAATAAAATTCGACTGTATGCACTTACACATTTTAGTGTGGGAAAGCCTTCTTTGTTCCAGGACTCCTTGACTCAAGTATGCATTACAAATCCCATCCAATGCCAATGCCCATCCAGGTTGCTAGCAGTGATGCCTAAATTTTAATGCATATTTTTCTAAATGATGATCAATTAAATTAAAATTCCCCTGAAATTCCAAGTTCAAACTAGAAAACTACATTGAAACTAATACTCTGGGTACAATAAATTAATGCACAAAGCAAATTTAACTTGAATTTCAAGACAAATATGAAGTATAATTAGTGCATTGGGGTACATTTATATTAATGCACACAACCAGATTTTACTTTGAATTCAAAGTCAAATCTGCATTGAAATTAATGCCCTGTGGTTCATTAGAATTAATGCACAGAAGCAGGATGTACTTAAAATTTCGAGTCAGATCTGTATTAAATATAATTCACTGGAAGGCATTAAAACTAATGCTCACGAACAATTTCCCTTAAATTTCAAGCAAGATCTGCATTAGAATTAAAGCACCAATTCGCATGAATTTTAATGCACACACAATGTGCTTGCAACAAAAACGAAGTACAGTGTACATTAAATTTCAGGTAGATGCATGCAGTAAAATCAATGCACATATAATGAAAAATCATGTGTGTACATTAATATTAATGTACCGAAGAGCATTAATTCCAATGCACATTTACCTCGAATTCCATGGCAAATGTGCATTGGAATTAATGCACTGCGGTACTTTAATATTAATGTGCACACATGATTTTCCATCATATGTGCATTAATTTTACTGCATGCATGAACTTGAAATTTAATGTGCATTGTGCTTGCAGTTTGTTGCAAGCACATTGTGCATTAAAATTAATGTAAAATTTTCGACAGTGTAGAGTTATACGGACAGAATATGTATGAGTGTTCGAGAAGTAAATGTCTACCGTGGCCGACTAATGTAGCGGACAGTCAGTCGGCTGGAGAAGACAAAGATTTGAGAGAGAGAGAGCGAGAGAGAGAAAGCGCTACAAGTTATACGAAGGGGACAGGGCAGGAACTTCTGTATTCCAATCCACATGGCCTTCAAGGACAGTGTGGTCTCATCGCATGGTTTAGTGCAACTGTACTCAAAGTAGCCTCCTTCGTTTCCTCCTTTGTACATCAGTTGTATAACTGACAAGGATAACAAGTTCAAGAAAATAAATCAAAATTCAACGAAACGGTATAATTTCTTGCAGTTTAAGTATTGGCCCGACCAGTATGCGCAGACACTGAACATATGTTGTAAATTGAAAGCTGCCATTTATATTGTACACTTGTTAGTTTATTTGCAATTAAGAATTTACTAATGTTAAACATATTTGCTAATTTTTGTTTGTTCAACAGTACCTCAAGTAAAGATATCATTTATTAAAGCAGTTTAAATTATATGAAACGCGCATTATAAAAGTAGGCCTACGCACGGGTTTCACGCAGTCACTGAATTACTCAATCCATATTATATAGTTACAACCACGACAGTCATATCCCAAGATCTTTGAGAAACTTATCTCCAACTATGATTAGTGCCCTCACTATCAGTGACAGTAGTTCTTATCAGTGAGTGACAGTGGTTCTTATCAGTGATGACGTCACGAGCGATACTTCAAACCGTCGTCGACCATCCACAAAACGTTCGAACCAATATGGGGATGTTTTGTAGGGTGCGACGTCGCTCTCAATCAGCGCTCTGTATCGACAGGGGGGGGGGGGGTAGGGGAGGGGGGGAACGATGCGACCTACCGGAATAATTCACTGAGCCAAGTCTGTCCGTTGACATAAGAAGACAAATATGTACTCACACACACGCACGCACGCACGCACGCACGCACGCACGCACGCACGCACGCACGCACGCAACATGGTGGGAGTCTTGTGGGGAAGTACATTGCTCACATTGATTGGTTAGTATTGATTCACATCATAACAGCAGAAGAGATAAAACATGCAACAGTCTGAGTATGAAACTCTATCTAAGGCTCACAGGCGCTTTATTTGCCATCAAGGATAATCTGACATGTTGTTCGGTTGTAATTTCAATATCAATAGGTTTTTATAAAACCTAATATACTGTTTTTAGACATTTTACGAATTCAAAAAACGTAAAGACTGATTATTTTTGTATTTTCTCTGCACATTTGTTTCACGTGTACACACATGGTTGTCTTCATCTGTACATCCTTAGAATTGCGTGTCCAGCAATGTCACGCGAAGCCAACAGTCATTGGTCATTGTGTGTGAGGATCTAGGCCTGCGTTACGTCACACGTGGAGGGAGCCGTAGTAATGTATTGTTCCTTCATCTCATGGTACCGTAGTTATACTGGACAACACTACACTTGGGGCTCAGTTATCAAGTGAATTACAAACAAAACATATAGTATAATATTTCAGTTGCTATAATTGTACATTATTCTTGTTAATCACTGCGTTAATTCAATAGAAGTTAAGAAGTTGTGTTCTAAAGCTTGTGATTAAACGCATTCTCTAATATTGTTTCGAAGGGGAGAGGAATGGTTTGGAATGCAATCAACATGCAAGCACTGTTTCGCGTGAAAATGCGATCAGAACGAGTCTGGTAGCCTACAATACATGCAAGAGGGATAACCCCTGGAATGTGCTTTAATTAAAATATCAAATTAGAAACTAGTTAAAAATGTATATTTTCATTTGCATGCAAATGACATTGATATTAAAATTCTTATATAATATATACAATTAACATTAAAATTTTCATTTTACTGGTATGTATTATTTAACGATGCCTATGGAATTTTGTTTTTTCCATTTTCAGGTTTGCAGATGCGCTTGTGGATGTGCTTGTGCATATGAAACTGCGTGTGCGTGTGCTTGTACGTGTAAGTGCTTGTGCGTTTGCGTGTACGTGTGCGTATGCGTGTGTGAATTGGACCAATGGAACGTACACTGAATGGAAAGTATCGCAGTTTACCACTTATTAGTGGATGTGCATTATTCTCAGTATTCTCAGTGCTACAAAGTGTCATTTTCATGAATATGTTATAAATACCACATATGATAACATGCATGTGATTACACACGTAACATGTATAAGTATGTTAAGGTTTTATGTAGTTCGCCATTTAACCGCGTTGGGTGAGACAAAAATCTTTGTCGGCTAGTTACATCTTCGCTGTTCCGTGAATAATTTAAAACGAAATGTTGTCAAAATATTTTATTTTCTATTTTGAACATTGCATAAGACTACTAGTCTTTTCTTATGGATATCTTTATCTTGTGATTGGCTGACTCATGCGATGCTTCCCCCTATTCGGCCACTACGCATTACATTGTGAGTGACGTGAGCCAGCCAATCAAGGTCAAGTGCTGTGATTGGCTGACTCGTGCGATGCTCCCCCCTACTCGGCCACTCAGCTCATTACATTGTGAGTGACGTGAGCCAGCCAAACAAGGTCAAGTGCTGTGATTGGCTGACTCGTGCGATGCTCCTCCCTACTCGGCCACTCAACTCATTACATTGTGAGTGACGTGAACGAGCCAACCAAGGTCAAGTGCTGTGATTGGCTGACTCGTGCGATGCTCCCCCCTACTCGGCCACTCAACTCATTACATTGTGAGTGACGTGAGCCAGCCAACCAAGGTCAAGTGCTGTGACTGGCTGACTTGTGTGATGCTCCCCCCTACTCGGCCACTCAACGGGAACCCCTCATATCTCTCCTCACTAACGACCACAAGACCATCTTTACCTCCCATACTCGCCCACTCGTTAAAATACTGTTGATCTACTACGAGACCGAATAAATTTAATCACTTCTTGAAACGTTATGTAACGTTATTAAACGTGAAGTTACGTATGAAATCTTAACGTATCAGATCCCATCGTACCCTTACAATGAGTCACTAGAAGTCAAACGTATTAAGTAAAGTAGAATAAAATTAAAAATAAAATAAACATAATATGACTGTAAAAACTCAACGTTGAGTTTGAATACACATTAATTTCTTTGGTTAAAACAATTTCTTTTCTTGACAGTATAAATTATTCTCTGTTGTACGAAGCGAATAGTAATATCAGTACACTTACTTTGTTTTATGGAAAACTGTTTGATCAACCATGTAAAATAGGTTGAGATCTAAAGAGATGCAACAAGTAAAACAATAAGTGGAAACTGTATCGTATTAAATGAATGTGAAATATTCAAACCCATTATTTAAAGTTATCTTGTATAATAACTGGAAAAGAATGGATGATTATCTCACATCCAAAGCAAGCGTAGAAAATAAACACCGAGTGAGAGATGTAAAAACAGAGCTCTGCACCAAAGCACTCGTTTGTAAACTATGTTTAATTAGTAGACAAATAGTGACCCGCGCAGTAAATGTACAGGTATAGTTGTTTGTTTGAACTCTTTGCAAGCCGGCTGAAGGAATGTCCTGCATTCTGCATTTCCACCGGAAAAATGTTGCTAATAGTTGTTGGAAATACTGCATCTGAACAAATTAATGTTCTGATCTATTATATAGCCACCGGTGACTTACATGCTTTCTACCTTAAACATAAGATATTATAATAATGATGATAATGGTAATAATAATAATAGTAACAATAGTAATAACAATAATAATAACCATCTATTATAGAGGTCGCAAATTTGTATTGATACACAAATTGTCGAAGTTTACAACAGAAAACAGGGTTTTATTATGTCGGTTTTCACGTTACTTAGGAAATTCCGAGGAAAATAAGACTTTTTTTGTATTTCCCTATCCAGAACTCGAACGGTTAAGGCGTCGGCCTTGGCCCGGAGAGCAGAAAATGAGGGTTCGAGTCCCAAAGGCGGTTCATTATTTTACATTCATCTTCCCTTCATTAGATATAATGTATAAACTCGTAGGTTTTCAGGTCCAGTAGGCAACAGAAACCAGATTTACAGACTTGTGCCTCGTTATGTTTCATAAAGTTATGTGTTTTTTGGCATGATAGTGTGAAAGTTACCGTGTAAGCCGTGAGCTGCTTGTCAGAGAAGGCAATGTTTGTTTGAACAACTCTCATGTTTTATGCATTCAGTATGCAAATATCAAATAACACTTTCGTTAACGTTATACTAGAATGTTTAAAGTAGTTTTTAAAAAACGTAAAGTGGTTCTTTTGGGTCATTAATTCCTGCACGGTAGATATGCTATGACATTACAAAATACTCTTACCACAAAAATCTAAATGCTGCTTTTGTAATTTGAATTGTTAATCTTTTCACTGAAGGAACATTGTTCTGGATTGAACAGACAAAACCTACCCAACGGAATATTTCTAAAGGAAAAACTATGCAAAACTGTTGTTCGCAAAAATATATGGAGGCACAATGAAACAAAATTAAAATATCATAGTCTCACGACGCTAAAAAGTACTAAGCAGGAGTATGAAGCATAGTACAATTTTAATATGTTTATTAATATTAGTAGAATTCACTTTTTGTATAAACATTGATATTCAGATGTGCACTGGCGTATTGACAATGGGGCTTTACGTATTTTTTTTTTTAAACTCAATACATATGTCGTGATTTAAAGTCAACAATCAACAAACATAATAAAATACAACTAAATATAATACAGTTTCAGAGACAAATGTAAATCTAATTCAAAGAAATTGTGTTAAATGAGTTGTAATCGTTTTTTAAGTTAACACAAAGTTAGTTGACGACAAAGGTGTTACAAGTATGTTACTTTGGTGGAGGTGCCGGGTTATTAAGACAATATGTACTTGCGATGAATGTATACTAAACATTGAATATAACATTCATTAACCTAATAATGTAACCATAAAATGTACTTTAGAAGTCAGTAATCTGATTTGGTACTTCCTTTTTGAGCAGTAAAAACCAAATTCCAATTATATATTCTAAATGAATCGGGTGAAATTACCCCATTTAGCAGACAACGCACTATGTATAAATTCGCAAGCCGCAAAATACTATCAAAGATCGAAAGCACACTACACAAAGGTTGTGGTTCATAATTAATTTAATTTTCTGTTGTTGATTGCACGTTAAAACAAATTATAGTCAACATCAAAGTGATATTATAATCAACAATTATTAAATGTTCTATGTTGCAATAGTTCTGTCTTGAATGCAATACCACGTTCCGCCTCATACTGCTTTTATTTATGATTGTGTTACATACAAACAAGCTTACTAGCTAGAAAATCTCATTGCATTTACATATTTTACAAAACATTTAGGTCACATAATAAATTGTCTTAAAGACGACGAAGATATGCTAAAGTATTCTGTATTAGGGAAAATATGTTGGCCAGAAATGTTTGTAAGATGTCTGCTTCCGTGAAGAATGCGTCGTTCGAAGCAAACTGCAGCCCTGGGAATGTGAAGCAATGTTATATTCAGATGTTTAGGGTGCATGTTTGACAACAACGTGATTAGGCTCGTCCACAGACTTCCTCGGTTGTGTAGTGCGCAGAAGATGATCTTTGCTGGCATAACTCACTCACTTGTAGCTGTTCTGCGACCCCGCATGGCTGGCTTGCGAGACTGTAGTGAAGCAGGTCAGATTGTTGGTGCTAGTGTGAGTTCTGACAAACTGCCTTATTGAACAACTGGATCTGTGAGGTTATCTCTTAAAGTAGTCTGTCCGCAACCTTCTATGACTGCCTCAAGACAGAACCTGTTGGACCTCTTAGAAAAACGCGTCATTTTCAATGTGATCGTATTACTGAATGTTATTAAATCTTTAATGCATTTCAAACATCCATCTATTTAAATAATAAACAAAACATACGTTTTTCTATTACTAATTTAGAAAAAAATGCTTTAAGTACTGAAGATCAGAACCTTTATTTTATCCCTCGTGACTATGTTGAGTCAAAGTTGCTGTTAGCCAATAACATATCGATAGAGATGGTTTAATTTAAAAAAAAAGAAATGTAGTTAAATGCAAAAACAAATTTAACGACTCTCTGTAAAACAAAGCGTTATTTTTTGTTTCTGGATATAGAGATAAAAAAATCCGCATCTTTATTCGCTGGCAAATATTTCTTCCGGAATAATATTTAGCTCCGTGTAATTTATTGAACCGCGGATTTCTTGCCGCCTTATAGCTTTTATTCGGCGAAGCAGCGTGGGCCTGTTTCCCGTAGAGAGGAGCCCAGTTTATGCGGATGTGCGCCATTTTTCTCCGCTGCCAGCGTCGAAACAGATTGCCGTGGTGTTCGTAGCTGCTTTATAAGCACTGGCGTAAGGAAAAAATGTGCCTTGGCCACAATTGAAAATATAACACAAAATATGTTGGGAAAGTAATGAGACACGCTGTATTAACTTCTGGTATGACTTTCATTAGAGAATTCCATTTGCAAGTTCTAGTCAGATTTCATGCTGTTAATTTACTAGTTTTGTCTTCTACAAAACAAAGATTTTTTTAAAGAGTACAGTAATCATACAGAACATAACGTAAACTATTATAATATGTTATGGTTTAAGTTCTAATACAGTTCCTTCTAATGAAACAGTATCGTTTGTTGATCTCTTAGTCATGATGCAATTTAATATCAACATATAATTTCAATTGAAAACTATTCATTCATATAGACTTTTATGTCCGATGTAGGTTATGCACATCTATTACTTCCGACAAACACGTCATCCACATATCATTTCCTGATCACACGCTAAAAAATTAAAGGTCTGTCAATTTTTGAAGTTTAATTTTGTGAACGACGTGAAATATATCATGAGCAGAGATGAAATTGATTTAAAATTTCAATTGAGTTCGAAATGAAAAATAAAACTTTATTTCAATCCTGCGTCGACTTTAGATAGATGGCCCATCCACTTGAAATTCGATTACAAACAGTAACTCGTATGTTAAAAAATAAGTTTTACACAAACACAGAAAGTGTGAGTGTAAATTATTGCTGGAACTATTATTTACGGATGACAGAGTTCGTCCCTGTCACATTTCAATATTTGGATTTTTGGTCCTTTTATCTTGTCCAGAAATTTTATTTTTAAGTCTATCTGAATACAACTCATGTTATGCTCTGACAGTTTGTACTTTGTAAATGCAATACTGACAAACTTGGAAACATAATAGTAGTGAACGAAATGTTGAGAGCGTCACTGGTTTAAATAGTGATATTGCTGATAACGGTTATCTAGGATTTGAGAGACGCCGGCCAAAGTGGGTTAGACCGAGGATATATCCTAATATGTGTTAAACGAAGAATTGTCTTATAGTATTTCTATGTAATAACTCGGGAGTGTTGCACAATAATTACAAAGGTGATCAATTGTGATGAAAACTCCTGCAATATAAAGAATTTGCCACTTATGCAGACAAGAAAACAATGATAGGATCTTTGCATTCTATATATTATATTTAGAGTGAGATTTTCAAACGGGATATATTTTAAAACACATTTAATTATTTATAAACGTTTAATGATCAGAGCATTGAGCTTCCAAAACTGATATATGCTCTAACTATATCCAATTATTTTAATAAGTACTTTGTATTTCTGCTATGGAATGGAATGGAATGGAATGAGCAAAACTATTATCAAACACAAAACTACCAGTAGCTTACGAGTAATTCCATTGAACACGCATTTAAAACACTGGCATTATGTTCGTGGCCTTACATGCATTTGAAATAATTAGAGACTGAGTTTTACTGACTGCACAAATAACTGTATCATCAATGTAGTCATGCCGCCCGGAAGCGAGTCCAGCATTGCTCTAACTCCTCGAGGCAAATGTTCCTCAGTATTTTTCCACAGACTAGAAAAATGCTTCAATCCCGGAAAACGGGAAATAAACGATGCGACATTTTCAACGATAGCTACCTTGGGCTATTTTTAGCTGTATCCGAGTACGGGGCCCCATAACGCGCCCTGCCGGGGGGTGGAAGGGGGGAGGGGGGGGGGGGGGGGGGCGAGTCCACGCCCTGACGAGCAGACACACCAGTCACACCTTGACGAGAGACAGACTTCGCGAGTCAGCAGTAATAGAATGTGTTTAGTTTCGCCGCTGCCTTTTGTACATTTCCAGTATGATAGTTGACTCTAAATTTGAAGCTTTCTGTGACTATCTTCATATCTTGTCTTCATTGTCACGTCAGTATCAATAACAATAATGTTTTGTGTGAGCCCCGTTTATAGGCTGATCTCTTCGGGTAAGTATTTGGTTTGATAGAGAGAACATGTGTGACTGAAAAAACATCGGCAAATCCCTTCAATCAGAATCACCAGTGCGGGAATCGAGTACTTGACCTCCTGAATCAGGGACCGGCTTGGTATCGCTGAGCCACCTCTATTGTTACCTTGTATGAGTGGAATCATATTATATCTGTTCGATTATATAATAACTGTAATTCGTTAAGTACGTTGGTTGATTAAGTTTGATTTTTACAGCAGCCAATCAGAAGCTTAGAATGATCGTGTTCCAACTACACATTGCACAAACGGATGATTACGTTATGATAAGCAGTTCTGGCCATGATCGCCATATGCATGATGTTAAATTATGCACTGCCACCTTGTTAGTTGTTGGATTCGATAAAGACGAAGGAAGATTACAACAATCCAAGCTAGGGATTTGAAACACGTTCCATATGCAAGAATCAATTAAATACGGCTCAGAACTGCATCCCAACCATTCGATCTATGCAAATACTAAGTACCAGTAAGATTTGTATTAACATATTTGGAGCGGAGTGGGAGGGGTAGCTTTTCAAAAAGTTTTATTCTACAGATTTCGTCCATGACCTGGAAAACAATAATACCCACTATTCGGTGTATTTGAAATTGAGATAAGACGATGCAGAAACTAAAGGGTTATTGACTGTTATAACTCAAGAAACTTGGAATAAGAGAGAATTTAAAGCTTGTCGTTTATATCTTTAAAATAAAAGACTTAAGGTTTAGGGATGGGAGGTAAGCATGAGAATTGTAAGAGTGGGGTAACTAGAATATATGCTCGCCGGTGAGGTTGAGGGAGGAACGGAATGAGATGTACCCAAGCAGAACATATATTGGATGGATGCATGATTCCGGTCATTGTGGCGGTCTTGTAGAACGGCCAACTCACAATAGTTCACAGGACATACATTGTGGTGTAAATATCAGTCTTCCACACTATTCATATAGTTAGCTCTGCAGCGCCACACAAGATCTGAATAAAGTTACAAGCGAGAGTTGTTCATGTTTCTTGTAGCGAGGGAATGTTCCGTCTTGTATCTTGTACAGTGGAGATGACAGAACAATACACAGTCAAGACACAGCCGACGTGAGTTGCTGGGACTACTGCACAACTGGGACGCGAGCAAGGGGTGGGGGGTGGGGGGGGGGGGGAGGGGGGGGGGTTGTGCTCGCTATGTTTTAAAAACGCGCGAAGTTGCAGTTTTTCAAAAGTAATATCTTGATAAACCTTCACGCCAACACGGAATACAAGACTGCAGGTTGCAGTGACATTTATATACACACTCGTAGACCTAGCGACAATCTTACAAATCCTCCTGGATGACAACGGGAACATTGACTGAACGCTCCGTCTGCAACGTTACATCTGGATTTTACGATTTTCTCATTTCCATAAAAATGTTACGTTATTTCTTCACGTAAAAAAGGCCGGTCGTTTCTCCTATTTTCCGCGGACGCATAAAGTTCCTCCAGTGAACGTGTATCTGTGATTGATACCGCCTCACGTGGAACTCAGCCCAAAGCCAGGGAAACTGCAAATTGCTTTTTCATGTAAACTAATAAAATTTCTTTGTTGAGGAGTAGCATTTCATTGCAAGACGTGTTTTGAGCATAAAAACATTGATATAGTTTTGATGATAGTTTCTGAAATTGGAATCATTCAATAAGTAATTTTCTGGAGGAAACGGTTTATTGTTAGGGGATACAATACTATTTGGCGCGAGGAGGGGGCAAGAAAATCAAGACTCTCTAAACCCCTTGGTCTTGACTTCGTGCGTGATGTTAGCGGTGACTTAGGGATGAAAGGCTATTATAAGGGTGCGCTAAATACTTAGTCCGGGACTAACTTGTTTTCTCCATGGCAACCACCAATCAGAGAGATGATTCCCACAGAAAAAAAAAGAAGTTAATCCCGGATTAAATATATTTCTCCCGTCAATAGCAACTAGTTTTCAAAATGCCATGTCAAGATATATTGTTCTCATTGACAATTTAGAAGCCCCTCTATGGTTCTTAGATCAATTTTGAAAATCATCTATGCGATCCTCTAAGAAGTACACGCTAAGGTATAATCTATGTCTGCATGTAGAGCCTCGTTCCTATAATATACAACTCTGCCAGAGCAGTCTTAGTATTTGAAACAAGGAGATGTAAAACATTACGACCTCAATAACACGAGAGAAATCAGGTATTGTGTTGTGGCAGTAAATAAGGTGCGCACATCTACATAAACCCAAGCCCGGTATTACAGTGCCTAGAATACTAACATCACTCATCGTGTACAGAATAATAAACACGTGTTTTGTTTTTACGGTTGTCTGTAAGTCGGCTTCTCACATCTGCCGGTGTCAAAGATGCGGCTATGTGAAGCTGTTGCAGTCTGTAATGGTTCCCCTAATGCGGTACGGGAGTTAGTGTAGCTATAGCGGGATACGTCGGCTTTAGTACGGTATAGGATAAGTTGTTATTCGTTAAATATAAGATGTGAAAAGAGTGTTATATACGTTCATACATACATACACAAAATAAGATGAACTTAGAAAGTAAATAGAATAATACTCATGTGACTAAGTTGTGAGTATGCAATGAAGTATCTATAAGTTGTAAATAAACTAGTAAGTTATCAGATCAAGAGAAGTTGTTATATAAGAAGTAACATTTATAATAAAGGTACTAACTAATTAATTAGACCAAGTAACTAATTAGATGAGCGTAGCGAAGCGGAGTGAATCTTTCCATACAACTCGATCGGCGCTTTGTCTGTGTGTGTGTATGTATGTATGTATGTGCGCTAAATTTTGTTCGTCGCGCACAGGTCAAACGGCTTGACGTATTTGGCTGAAATTTTCGGGCAACGTTTATAACTACTAAACTCGATGCTGTTAACATAACCAGCAAAATTCGTTAAGATGCCAACCTACTAAAAATTAATTACTGAAAAATAAACTTTGTTTATTTATTTAATTAAATGAAAACTTACATACGGATTTTAATAATGTTTCACTTGTAGATTACTATCAACATTACCAACAATTGACAATAATTTCAAAATTGTACGTTTATCCGCCATGTTATAAAAAAATATTGTTTATTTACAACAATAATTTCTTCATTTGTACAGTGTTCCGCCGATATGATTCGCATTTGCGGACTTTTGCAATAAGATGCACATAGTATACACCAAAAATAGCGTACGTAACAATACCTATGCACTATTATTTGGAATTTCGATAGCTGTCATAGAATGGCTACAATGACATTAGATGCCAACCTACAAAAAATTAACAACTGAAACACGTGTTTTGTTATTTATTTATTTTAATTAAAACTTACACACGGATATTAATGATTTTTTATATGTAGGTCAACATCAATAGTACCAACAATTAACAACAGTTTCAAAATTGTAGCTTTAACCGCCATGTTATAAACAAATATTGTTTATTAACGGCAGTAATTTTCTTCGTTTTTACAGTGTTCCACCGATATGCTTCGCATTTGCGGACCGTTACAGTTAGATGCACATAGTATGCTGCCGAAATGGCTAACGCAGTCAGACCTTTCTCACTATGTATTTGGAATTTTAATAGCTATCATAGAATGGCTACAATGACGTGTTATGTTTTATGACCTTCACGGCAAACATGCAAATGTAGACAACGAACTTGGTCGACAAATTAAAAAGCTTTTATTATGATTAAAAAGCGGGTTATTGTATGAATTATTAATATTACATTTTAGATATAGTCTGTATCTACATTATGGAACTTTCCATACACTGATAGGTTTAATAGTTTATGAATTAGAGCCTATTGAGTGGACCACGGTCGAATGAAATTATGCGGAAATCCATTAACTTGAAGGTTTTAATTTCTTTAAAGAAAACTTCTTAACGGATTTAAACAATATTTCGTGCATTTATTTGCAACAAATCAAAAAACAATATACTAAAGTTATAAGTTTGTAACTTGATCCACCATCTTGTAAAAAAATCATATGTTTATGATAAAGGTATTTTTTTTTTAAAGAGTAATATGATATGCAAATGATTTATTTGATTTGATACATTGACAAAAAACGCTCATCTGTCAACGCGGAGCGTTTTCCTAGTTAGATGAGCGTAGCGAAGCGGAGTGAATCTTTCCATACAACTCGATCGGCGCTATGTCTGTGTGTGTGTGTGTGTGTGTGTGTGTGTGTCTGTATGTGCGCTAAATTTTGTTCGTCGCGCACAGGTCAAACGGCTTGACGGATTTGGCTGACATTTTTGGTCAACACCCGTGATTACTAAACTCGATGCTGTTAACATAACCAGCAAAATTCGTCAGGATGCCAACCTACAAAAAAATAATTTCTGAAAAATAAAATTTGTTTATTTATTTAATTAAATTTAAACTTACTCACGGATTTTAATTATGTTTCACTTGTAGGTTAATATTAATAGTTTTAACACTTGACAATAGTTTCAAATTTTGTAAGTTTACCCGTCTTCTCATAAAAAAATATTGTTTATTTACGGTACTATTTTTTTCATTTTTACAGTGTTCCACCGATATCATTCGCATTTGCGGATCTTTGTGGTTAGATGCACATAATAAACACAAAAATAGCGTACGCAATTATACCTTTCTCATTATTATTTGGAATCTCGATAGCTGTCATAAAAAGGCTACAATGACGTAAGATGCCAACCTACAAAAAATGAGTTAATGAAAAACATTTTTTTTATTAATTTAATCTAATCAAAACTTACACACGGATATCAATTTTTTTTTATATATAGGACCACATCAATAGTACCAACACTTGACAATAGTTTCAAAATTGTAGCTTCAACCGCCATTTTATAAAAAAATATTGTTTATTTAGGACTATTAATTTCTTCATTTTTACAGTGTTCCACCGATATGATTCGCATTTGCGGACCATTGAAGTTAGATGCACATAGTATGCTGCCGAAATGGCTTACGCAGTCAGACCTTTCTCACTATGTATTTGGAATTTTGATAGCTAGCATAGTATGGCTACAATGACGTGTTATGTTTTATAACCTTCACGGCAAAAATAAAAATGTTAACAACGAACTTGGTCGACAAATTAAAAAGCTTTTATTATGAATTAAAAGCGGGTTATTGTATGATAAATTAATATAACATTTTAGATATAGTCTGTATCTACATTATGGAACTTTCCATACACTGATAGGATTAATAGTTTATGAATTAGAGCCTATTGAGTAGACCACGGTCGAATGAAATTATGCGGAAATCCATCAACTTGAAGGTTTTCATTTCTTTAAAGAAAACTTCTTAACGGATTTAAATAATATTTCGTGCATTTATTAGCAACATATCAAGAAATAATATGATCAAGTAATAAGGTTGTAACTTGATCCGCCATGTTGTAAAAAAATCATATGTTTATTATAAAGGTATTTTTTTACATTAAAGAGTAATATGATATGCAAATGATTTATTTGATTTGATACATTGAAAAAACTCGCTCATCTGTCAACGCGGAGCGTTTTCCTAGTTAAATTAACATGTTCCTACACAAGGAAGTAAATTGTTACTAAAAGAGTGAATGACAGTAATGAATTATTACACGTAACGAATTAATTGTTTGCAAGTTGCTATAACTTACTAAAATGTGTGAGTGAGTGAATGAGTGTTTTTGTGCGTGTGCGTGTGCGTGTGCGTGTGCGTGTGCGTGTGCGTGTGCGTGTGCGTGTGCGTGTGCGTGTGCGTGTGCGTGTGCGTGTGCGTGTGCGTGTGCGTGTGCGTGTGCGTGTGCGTGTGCGTGTGCGTGTGCGTGTGAGCAATTCCTACAAAAGGCAATTTCGAATATCCCAACGACATCTATTGTCGAAAACACAAAGCAACTCTAATACCACTTTCGGCTCCCAAGATTATTTCTGGAAAAGCAATTCCGAGTGGCTGTAAATCGAGCAACACATTGTTGCAACCAACTCTGAGCGAGGTCGTTCTCGCCTCAGGCGGTGGATACACTGAAGGTAACTCTCCTTCAAGCTAGATGGCGGTGTAAACATGCACTTCCGGTTAAACACGACGCAGCAACTTGGCGTTTGGTGTCAAAACTAACACCAACTATCAAAATATCGAAAATCAAATTAAAATAGGTCGTTATATTAAGTTGTTGGAGGCTTTCACGACCCGTAGATGGGAACAGATTATTTTCTTCTGGGTTATTTCGTCGTGTCGGTATAGAATTTTCACTCGACGTTTCGCCACCCATGTTGGTGGCTTTCTCAAGACTGGCCCAGTCTTGAGAAAGCCACCAACATGGGTGGCGAAACGTCGAGTGAAAACTCTATACCGACACGACGAAATAACCCAGAAGAAAATAATCTGTTCCCAGGTCGTTATATTCTTCCTTGATTAAATATATATACATTTTCAATGGACATTTGTAGAAATGGAAGAATTTCCCCATCAGCTGACGCCTGTGTGTGGGGGCTTTCTTGGTCTAGTTGGCATTACACTTTGAGTATCAAACTGGAGATAAGAGTGGAAATATTATTTACATTTTCATCAGTTTTTGTCTTGTTCGTCATGAAGAGTTGTGACAAGGCTCGCGAAGTTTGCGTAGTAATGGTAAGGTTATATAGATGGTCAGTTTAACTCCTGAATGACAAGAGAGATTATTTTGTATGTAGATTATCAAGGTTGAGTGTGTCCCACTCAACACACTTCGTTTATTGAATATACAGTGATTACCGACCAACCAGGCCGGACTTCCGTTGACAACCGGAGCTTAAGGCCAATTTGTAGCGACTAACTGACAAAGCCGACACAATGACCGCCCTTAATTAAACGCGTGTATTCAACACGGGGGTGAGCTACCCTCACGTGTTACGTCACGCATAACGTGCTCTGCCACGTGTCATGTCACGCATAACGTGCTCTGCGACGTGTCATGTCACGCATAACGTGCTCTGCCACGTGTCATGTCACGCACAACGTGCTCTGCCACGTGTCATGCCACGCACAACGTGCTCTGCCACGTGTCATGTCACGCATAACGTGCTCTGCCACGTGTCATGTCACGCACAACGTGCTCTGCCACGTGTCATGCCACGCACAACGTGCTCTGCCACGTGTCATGTCACGCATAACGTGCTCTGCCACGTGTCATGTCACGTACAACGTGGACTGCCACGTGTCACGTCACGCAAAACGTGCTCTGCCACGTGTCATGTCACGTACAACGTGCTCTGCTACGTGTCACGTCACGTACAACGTGCTCTGCCACGTGTCACGTCACCCACAACGTGCTCTGCCACTGTCACGTCACGCATAACGTGCTCTGCCACGTGTCATTTCACGCATAACGTGGTCTGCCACGTGTTATATCACGCATAACGTGGTCTGCCACGTGTTATATCACGCATAACGTGGTCTGCCACGTGTCATGTCACGCATAACGTGCTCTGCCACGTGTCACGTCACGCATAACGTGGTCTGCCACGTGTCACGTCACGCATAACGTGCTCTGTCACGTGTCATGTCACGCATAACGTGCTCTGACACGTGTCATGTCACGCATAACGTGCTCTGCCACGTGTCACGTCACGCATAACGTGCTCTGCCACGTGTCATGTCACGCACAACGTGCTCTGCCACGTGTCGTCACGCACAACGTAGTCTGCCACGTGCCATGTCACGCACAACGTGCTCTGCCACGTGGCAGGTAGCCCACTTTGCTACCAGAAGCGCGTTTGTTCGCCGAACTAAGTTAAGATCGGCCGCTCGACCCTTGTTTAATTAAAGTGGCACAATGCCCAGCAGCAATTACCTCTTTATTCAAGTAGGTATTATTTGGGGGAGCGAGGGAAACATAAACACACCCTCAAAGGAAATTACGCCACAGAATGATTATTGGAACTGGGAGACATTTTATCTCAACTGGTTGTCAATAAGCTTTCGTTGATTAAAACCACGTTTTTGATTGTTTTAAAGAAACTATAATTACTATAACTCTAAATGCGGAGAGTTGCAATGTACTGGTGTAATATGGAGTATGTTAAATTAGGCAAAGAAGAGTTTAAAGCCAAAATTCTAGATGTGGTGTTACGATGTAATATGGAGTATGTTAAATTGAGGGAAGAAGAGTTTAAAGCCAACATTTGAGATTTGGTGTTACCCCAGAATGTTGAAGATCTCTCGGACAAAACGCGAGACAAACGACGAAGTACTTTAACGAGCTAACGAGTTATATTTATAGAAACGTTTAATGAAACGGAATGATTGTTTAAATTTACACATTTGGAGACATGAAGCAATATTATTATAGAATATAATCTAGGGCAAGTGGAACGGATGAGTGAAACGCAAACAACGAATCTGTTTTAATATGCAGGAATGCTCACTGAAACAGGAAATAGTGAAGAGCTGTTTCAAACCACCCTATTGTTGTTCTAGTGGATGTATTCCTGCTCCCAATGCAGTATGACACGTAACATCCGTAAACAACTAATTTGCATAATGTGAACGTCCATGAATATTAAAATTGAAAACAACGACCATAATCGTTTTCAAGAAACTGATTACTAAAGCAATATGCAACCCCGTTTGCAAGGTCATTGGGTCAAGCTTAATATATACACCGATGTTGGACGTAATATAGGAAGATGTGTGGGATATTGTTGCTCATCTCCATTATACTTGTGACGTGATGTGAGGCGAAGCGAGGCGGACGCTCGAAGATAGAGGGGGGCTCTAAGATGCAAAGGGGGGGGGGGGGGGGCTCTTGCCCCGAAGCTGTCAGCTCGAGCGAGAGGATGCGCTCTGCAATGGTGCCAGAGTAAATATTGTGTGTGTAATTATATTCAAATTAAAAACAAATTAATGCAAACGCTATTACATGAATATTAATGCCAATGTGTAGTAATAGTGTCAGCGCTCTGTGAGGGAACAGCAAACTCATGTGGCTGACTCGTTGTAGCGATATAACCCGTGTTGCTGAATGAATCCGTAGCAGCCGTTCAAACCAACTAGCGTTATCTATCTATATCGTAGTCTTCTATTTGGTGTAAATCACCAGAAACTAACATCCAGTTTTCAGCTGACCCCTTTGTCTGCGTTACTATCATACTGTTACTCTCGTAGAGTTGCTGCGGTTGTACGTTCGTAAGTTTATCTGCGAGAAAGTTAAATCGCTTGCAAGAAAACAACAACCCGACTGAAATCAATCAAATTTAAGATACCACAATCGAGCGATCCAAACCTGGTTCTTTCTGGCGGCAGTTTATTTCAATTTAATTAACTTTTTAACTTAAATAAAAACATTTAAAACATAAACTGTATAGTTCACTTCATCTCTTTGCCACACAAGTCCAATTTAAAACCTCTAATTGCCAACAATCTGTTATCTCCCTCTATGCACGGTTACCACTAGGACGATCAACTATCCACCGTACCTCACGCACTCTATGTATAGTATAATATGCGTCTACATAGGTACAATACAAACTATTTATGTGTTAATAAACTTTGCTGCTTCAACCGCATTGGGTTCACCACGACGATTCTTAGACACTTAAATCTCACAGCTCAGCATTAATGTTGCTTGCTTCACCATGACAACCATCAATCAATCAATATTAATTTCTTTCTGTAGCTACAACTAGCTGACAAGAATCTAGAACCTAACATTAAAAAATATCGGTGTCTCAGACATGATAATATATAACCATTTGCATGTAATCCATTTAACTGTGATTTAATCGGTGCGGTTCATTGCAGTAATTATAACCATGAAACATTAATATAATGGTAAGTAAGACCCTATTGTTACCATCTTATTCATCTGTCTGTCTGTCTGTCTGTCCATCTCGTGTTTTCGGCTCTCACTTGAATATTAATTAATACCACGCCTGGCTCTGTTTGTTGGCGTAGTTGCGTGGCCGAGCAATTACACTGAAAGCTCAGACCGCGCTGTTCGTTTGTCCGACCCGAGTAGACACCGAGACATTAATGCACATGCAAAGATCTCACTAACATGCGTCGAGACTGACAGGGGAATAATCAAGTCTACGATGGCGTGAGCGGGTTTACAATATCCTGCTGATAGCTAGCAGCACTGAACACAGCGCGAACCTTATTTCGTAATTTATTTTAATTGTGCGACACAAATAGCTTCGAGATGACAATAATACCAACACATTTTTTAATTATATTGGGAGGAGGGGGGGGGGGTTGATTAGTGTCTACTGCAGATGTCTCAACAAATGATGAGATAGATTGGGTATGGATAGAATTATACAATGTCCAGAATGTCTCAAATTGTATAATTTTATACAAAATGTAATAATTATTGTCATAATTGTTTTGATATTATCTATAAATCTTGATAATACCTAAGACTGCATCATTCCAAAATTTTGATATTGAATGGAATTGGAACAAACGAAAAAATAATCTTTTCAAGCTCGTGTATCAGATTTACTGGTTTACAAAGTAACCCCTAGTTTGCTGCTCATCTGTGACGAATGCATCGGTAAGGTGGTTCCGGGCCAGGTATACTACTATAATGCGTGATGGTAAGACCGCTCCTGTGCATGCTGGGAGTGGGGGCTTATCTGCCTCAGCCTATACAGCGCTTCATCATGCCGCCAATAGGCGCGCGGCTATCGGAAAGTGATTCGAATGTTTCGCAGACAGTGTGAACAGTTTTGTATTTCGAGATAATAAACCTGGGATTGAAACTGCTGACGCGGTCAGCGATCGTAGTTGTATATGTTTGGTTTTGTATCCTTGATTGTGTACGAATACGATTGTCCACTACTTAATTTGTGGTTCAACGTTATTAATGTGTGTGGAAAAACGACATAAAATAATAATACTATTGTACGTTACAAAACCAATCACGTTACACAGCGAATACAGTTTATTTATTGTTTTTTTCTAAAGTACGATTGAAGTAAATCAAACGTCATAAACATGGATTCAAACCCTAGCTTGAAATGAAGGCTTGAATAAAATAAAACCCAATTGAATGCGCGATAAAATGTCTAGTTTAACAGTGAGAACGGAAGATATGCATCAGATAAAGGAAGAAGTGTTTGATGTACGAGCGCATATTTGTTAATTTTTATAAAATGGAACTTTTTCAATCGTAAACATTGATGCAGATCAGTTTTGTTTTCTCGTTATTTAATTTGTGGACACCCCAGTTTCACAAGAATATTTATTGGCGTACTGGATTATCAGTAACGTGCTCATAAAAATGCAAAACATGCGATGAACTGTCAATCTCTATAGTAACTCTGCCAAAGTTTTAGTCGAGTTTTGTTTTGTGTCATTAAACCCATAAAATAACACTTTTCGATTCACTGAAAACGCAGAAAATCTCAGAAACAATTTCCGTCTGTTCGTGAAGGATAAAACCTTTTGCTTGTCAAATGCGACGCTTTCACAGCAAGTAGTTCTGTAACAGCCAATGAGACGGGTGTCTGCCCCCGACATAACTTCCGTGTAGATGAGTTTCTGCAGGTCGACATTCTGCGTTCCCAACATAAAGCAATGATTCCGTGTTTTTCAATTATCTGTCACAACGCGATCCTTTTATCAAAATGTACCATCGATGTGCGAATACACGAGACGTACTTGATTGAATCTTGAGGAAATGGGTCTTTGATTTCAGATGAATTCAATAACAGAATTATCTCAAAGATTTAGCTCGTTTCGTTGCAGAATCATAAAATCTATTCATGAATAGTGAAACTAATTCCACGATCGTAAATTTATTATATTTATATTCTAAAGTGAATCGTTTACTTGTCTCGTACTAATTACGTGTCATTACATGTCTACGTGTTATGTTTCGTGTCGTTACGGTGATTCTGTAAATAACTTCTAAATACGATCTAATAATATTGAGATAATATATAGAAACTTGCAAATTATTTAATTTCCAGTTTACTTTTATGAATGGAAATCTATAAAATTTGTGTTCTGAACAAAGTATCTAATTTAGAAGAATATCAATCTAAAAGAAAATGGTGTTACCCCTCTTTGGAATTGTAAAATAAAAAATCTCTAATTACTTTTATCCATTGCCGTCATTTTTAAAAGTAAGAAAGTTGTATTATTTTTAATAATTTTACCTTGAAATTCTCTAACAAAAGCTGCGTTAAAGACCAAAACGATCTATAGATAGGGTAATATTACCGGAATCCCATCACAGCATATGGTAGAGGGTCGCTAATTGGGATAACTCAGTCCAGTGTTAGCTCGAATAAACGCAAATCCCGGATTAAACAGTTACTGAGTTAATGGCTGTTATACAACGTTCAATGGAGCAGAAACGGTTAAAATGTACTTCTAATGATCGGTCTTATGACTTACAACTTGTGTGTCTGCTGGTTTCATTTGACAGTGCTTTTGATTGGTGGTTGCCATGGTGGAGAGAGGTTGTGGTTTTCAAGGAGGAAGTCATAAGAAAGACCGGGCATAAATGCACTAACCGATACTTCGGTGTTTTCTGATTTCAAACCACGAACTCATAAAATATCAATTGTATGGGTTCGGGGGGGGGGGGGGGGGTATCCATAAATGATCAGCAGTTCATTGGCTCCTTACTCCACAAAACACGGTTGTGTACAAACAACTAGAACCAGTGTGTATTCAAACAATGTGTATTTAACGTTTCAACATTTAAAAAATATCCTCAATTGGAACAACATTCAAAAAGGTTTCGGGTAAAAAGTATCCATTTCAATGAAAAACAATTCTCATTGTTAGCTGATAACGGAGAAGAGAACAGAAACACAATGACAAGAAAGAATATTTTGTTATTACTTATAAATACTACCAAAGTAATCTTTGATACTACCTATAACGAGTCTATGAGTATTTTCTTGTTTTTGTCAATGGAAAATTGTTCTAGGCTATCATGCCAGAAGAAATTTGTGTAATTCTTTCTAAATATTAAGAAACGTGAGGTGACAATCACAAATTGCTTCTTGGCGCTAAACGCATCGGCAGATAGGGCACTGTTTAACCATGGACTTACAACTTACAAAATATAAGTCCATGGCCTAACGTCTGTCTATAGGTATTTCCGCATCAAGATACACAGCGGTAAGATGGAAACTCAAAGGGCTTTGATGGTATTGTGACCGAAGAAACTTCGATTTCTTATGCTACTTTCCGCGGTAAACTTGAATGATGTTGACCTAAGTATAAAAGAAAACTCTCATAGCTTCTCAGTTTCAATATTTCTGTAGCCGTTCATAGGATAACTTCTGTATGTTTCAACGCAATCTTTAAGCATTTGGTAGTTGTACATGATTAATACATGAGCATGTTTATCTCGAAACAACATGGCCAGACATGTAGCGATGTAGCTGGAAGCTGCTCTTAGCATAATCTGTCAAGTAGCTGCTCCATCACGCGCTAGACACATCACACTAGAAGCGGGTCCGCCCATCCGTTGTTATCACCAGGGGTGTCCACTTTGTTGTGTTGTGTTAGGGGTGTCCATGTTTGTACACTGAGCGCAACAGTTCATAGGTTGTGCGTAGGCCTACACTAACCGACATATTTTAATCAACAATAAGACAAATCCTTCTTTATTATCACTTCTTTGTGTTAGTTCGTTACTTATAGCTTTGTTTGTTAGTGGTTATAGTTTTATATTTGAAAGGCCGGGATCTTAGGGAAACTGGATTCCTAGGTAGCTTTCATGGGCTAGGAACTCACAAACCCAAGTGTTCAAAAAGTAGATACATTTTTCTATACGTATATTATGTCAGACAGTGTTCGACGCGCATCTGTAAACTTAGTTCTTTAAAATTCAGTGTTTCATAAATAATATTGGTATGGGTGGTAATTTTTAATTTTTGTCACTTACTTTTACTTTATTTTAGATTATAAAGACTGTTTTCAGTCAACTTTGAAATAATACCTACGTGTTCTCTGCCATAGCCACTGTGACGTCACGTGGGACTATGAATGGTGGTACAATACCAGCAGGGGCAACCGTGAACACAACGTTGGTTGTATAAAACTTTATGAACATGTCTGTACTTTACTTTATCTCCGGAACAATGATGTTGATGTTAGTTGGCTCAGTATTACCCCGCCAGATAGCAGCACAGACTCAAACAACGTGATTTTCATGTCATGCAGAGTACATAGAGCGGTTACAGGTAAACTATCAGTGTCGTACATGGAGGGGGGGATGATAATCTGCCTCAAGTGTTCTACGTATCCGCATGAGCGCGGGTTCACTCTGCGGCATCATAATACAAGAGTAGTAAAGATCGCTCATCGGGGTAGTTATGACTTCCGGGTTGTGCGAGCCTTGCGTATTTCAAACTATAAAGGAAGTGTACTTTCCAAAGTTCTAAACTTGAAAAAAGTCTACGCTTTAGTGGAATCGAGTTTAGTAAAGTCAATAATAGCCTGTATGCCAAACTTATTGTAATAGCAAGTACAAATAGGAGGAGGATATACAAGTTTCCATGAAACAAACATTGCGTAGTTGCTAGATTCACATAACTACAGAAACTCACGGACTTACCCGAAGAGGCTTTGATAAAGAAGATAACTTTAGTACCTGAAACTACCTTGGTCGACAACTGCGTCCGTCGTTCAGGTTCTTCATTGATCAGGCACGAATATGTTTACAAACCATCTGTGTTGGTAGTTTAGTAATTGATGATCAAATATGGAATAATTATCCTTGATGAGAAAATACGAGTTCATTTCAAGAGTGATTTTACACGTTTAATACATAATTTGGTTTTCTACGGGACAGGTTTACAATTCTTAAACATTTATTTCGCACCTTCTCAAGACTTTTAAAGTTATTCGATTCTTATTATAACTTGACGTTTCTTTTGCAATTGTGCTATTCGAGTCGATGAGGGGTGATACATGAAGAAGAATCATTGGAGACGTTAGAATGAACCCCACAAGTGTGGCTGCATAGCTATTGAGCGAAAATTTAAGTGCGCGAAAGTTCTAGTTAGCGAAATTCGCGCACCCGATCATTCGCGCAATAGAACTTTCGCTCACTAGAGTATTCGCGCATTAGAAGATTCGCTAACTAGATATTTCGCGCACTAGACTTTTCGCGCACTTAAGGTTTCGCTTACTGGAAATTTCGCGCAATAGGCTATTCGCGCACTAGAGTTTTCGCGGACTAGAGTTTTCGCGCAACAGATTTTTCGCGCATTAAGGTGTTCGCGGACTAGACTCTTCGCGCACCTAAGGTTTCGCTTACTAGAAATTTCGCGCAATAGGCTATTCGCGCACTAGAGTTTTCGCGGACTAGAGTTTTCGCGCAATAGAACTTTCGCGCATTAGAGTTTTCTTTGCATTAAGGCGCAGCAGGATATCTGCGGTCAGGTATACTGTGTATATTGTCGGACCTGAAAACGTTCGACTCAGACCGCCTGCCAAGAATATTGATGTGCCGTTCTTGCGCTTAACCTACCGTGCCGCCAAGGGTCACCCCCCCTTCCCCCCCCTCACCATCGTCCCGTCATCATCACCGATTGCGAGCTGTTTGCATCACGTATTATACATTTTGTGCTGTCAGGTGGTCCACTCCTGATAACGTCAAATGACGTTGTCACTCAATCACAATTGACACAAGTATTATTTAGATGTGGAGAAAATTGATATCTCAATCTCCCAGTATTTTAGTTTTCACCGTAACTTTACTAGGTAGTAATAAGTATTCTTATACTGATGTAGGCTAACAATACAGTGATTTATTTACAATGATGTCTCCACACAAGCAGCATGTTCACGTTATCACACCCAATTGGTTTACACATTTTATTTTATTTATTTATTTAATGTCTATTCTATTCAGTAATATTAAAAGTAATATTCGTGTATTCCAGGTTCTTATTGCTTCACGAATTATTAATGGTAATAAATCAAGATAAACGACACATACAAAAACAATACAACAACAAATTAATCAATTTAATAGAAGTTAGTTTATGTCGTCCCGGTAGCTCAAGTGGGAAGAGCAATGGCGTGCAATGCCGCAGATCTGTGTTCGATGTCAAGTCAGGGCATACTTATATTAGAATTGCTATATCCGTAGATTATCCATAAAACTGAAGTTGGCTATAAACAAACATGTCATAATTTGTATGTACACCATACGTAAAGTAAATCGTGGATAGTAACAGTCACCTTCTGCTTGTTAATAGTAATATCAAAATACTACAATTTTGTTGTGATTCTCAATTCTCAAGTAATTCTCAAGAGAATATTGTAACGAAAACGACGCATGTCACACTATTTCGTTGTGTGTAATGAACGTAAAGGTAAGACAGTGCATGCAACGGGAGTGTGTGTACGTATCCATATGGGTATGGGTAGGTTTTATGTCAGAACGCAAATAACAACCACTTCTTCTTGGCACAATAATTTAAAGTTATTTTATCTAGTTGTCTATACGTTGGACGAACTGGAGTTCTATTATGGATTATATTCACTTTCGAGCACGTTATTGTAAGTTTATTATTCACATTTCAGCCTACAATCAGGGGTTATGGTTTAAATAACAAGCCAGCGTTTGGCGTGACGCGTGATTCTATTAAACCGCGGTTGTTGCTTTCCAAGTTCGAATCCTGGCTTGGGTATGGATGCCATGTGGCGTTTTTCATATTTGTAATTACCCAAGCACCGTCTCGATTACCCTCGTGGCCAAAATATGAGCGTAAAGCCCAAATATCAATTGAACAAAATAAAATGCAACAACATATTTCATAAGTCCATTGTCTTCACTTAAAGTCGATCGATGAAGTGAACTACCCATTCAATACAACAACTAAACTATTCAAATTAAATGGACATGAAAAAATACTTTTTTTTATTCTAAATTATGAATTTCAAGAATTATTACATGTGAGTAGCATTTAATACTGAACGTCTTGAAATTATATATTTTTGTTTATTAATAAAGTATATTTATAGTTTCTAATTTGAGTAGATTTGAGGTAAAATTGACACACCAGCGCAAATATCTCGAAAACGGATCGCGTTCGACCATCTTTTTCAAACGTATTTATGTTAGTCATGAAGTTATCTACATTTAGGACGAAAATTTGTTACAATATATTACTTTTTGAAGGTGCTACGCAAATTTATACGATTGAAAGTGTAGGTTTTGGTTCAGTTACAATGTATAACATAGGGAATTCCAACGCATTTCAACACTCAATAAATACAAAACTAATAGCGGTAGGTGCATATTTGTTTCTACAATATTCACAAGCTTAATCTCAACTTGCAGTACATACAATTTGAATGATTTATATTACATGTGCAGTTATCATCGATCGACTTTAACGTGAGCATATATAATGAATTTAATATTTACACATTGCTATCTCATATATTTTATTGATTAAGTAAAACATAATCATGGTCGTCACGATGAGGCTGAAGCGAACATTGTCATCCCCATATACACCCCAACTGAAGAAGACGCCTGCATCCACACAACTAGCAATGCTCCGGTGTGTAGCGTATCGCCTACCATCCAGGGTGGCCTGCACTAGTCAGGCGATGTTTTTGGAACGTAGTGGTTGGGACCGGTTTCGCGGACTAGAGCTTTCGCGGACTAGAGGTTTCGCGGACTAGAGTTTTCGCTTATTAGGCTATTCGCGTATTAGAACATTCGCTCAATAGACTATTCGCTAGTTTAATTCTTCGCTCGGTATATTTTTCGCGCAGTAGACTATTCGCGGACTAGAGTTTTCGCTGACTAGAGTTTTCGCGCATTAGATCATTCGCGCACTAAAGTATTCGCGGACTAGAAGATTCGCGCATTTAATTATTCGCTCAATATATTTTTCGCGGACTAGAGTTTTCGCGGACTAGAGTTTTCGCGGTCTAGAGTTTTCGCGGATTAGAGCATTCGCGCATTAGACTATTCGCGGACTAGAGTTTTCGCGCACTAGAGCTTTCGCGCAATAGACGATTCGCGTACTTAAATTTTCGCTCAATAGATATGTTCCCACAAGTGTGACGTATGCACGGGGTAAGTCAGTGTCTGACAGTGTCCGGTGTACTACGCGGGTAGGCTGAGGAAGGGGCGGGGGAGGAATGGTTAGGGGGTGGGGCGGGGGAAGGAGGAGGGGGAGGGAAGTCGAGAAGAAACGAAAACATGTCAAGCGAAATAATAATTTTGCTTTCCTTCATTTTATTACGCCTTTTCCAGTACATTAAGTCGCGTTTATTGTTTATTGTGGGTATAAGTGGAAGTCGTACTATTAGGGAAACTGTGATTCAAGAGGAAGGCAACGGCTTCGGTTACGAGGTTGTTTTAAATCAAACCACTTGTCTTGTGATCGCTGGGACGGGGGCAGACCGGGACCCGCTAGGAGGGAATAAAACTGGGCGACAGGGAAGAGGCAATTGGGGAGGGGGTGAGTTCCCCCACCCATGTTTACTGGTTACTACCAACGATGTGTTATGTCTTTGATAATGACCAGTTGTAAATGCTAACGTATTCAATATTGCATTATTATAGTAAGATAATCACCTCTCAGGTATCAGTACGGCCAATCACATACGACTAAATAGCGACGTGATTACGACTCTCTCCTCTCTCTCTCTCTCTCTCTCTCTCTCTCTCTCTCTCTCTCTCTCTCTTTGCAACGAGCTGACTATGAATACGGACTCTGTAAAATAATTGTCAATTAATGATCCTATGTCAATGAACTTTATGAAGGGATCACAAAAACTGAACAAAATTTATTTTCAATTATTAGTACCAGTTAGGAACGAAATAATTATTCATTTGCTCACAATACTGTCGTGATGATTACAGTCGCAGGTAGTTTCACAAATAAAAAAGCCTACAAACATAATTTTTAACAAAGTGTAACTTTGAGTAAATCAAACCTTATTCTAAACTTAGATTCCCGTTGTTTTTGAAGGTTGACGATATCATAATTACATATAACCTGTATGTTGAATAGATTCATGTCAATCAATTCCACACGTTAAACTCATTTACTAAATCGAGAACCGAACACTGGACCATGTACATAAAAACAGGAACAACGCTCCGCAGGCTCTATATTTTTAGCGCTGCGAGTGTCCAAGCACACAATGAATCGAACTTTACCCAATTACCGACTCTGTATTTACAACTGAGGAAAAAACATAAATTCGAAAATAATTATTTGAACAAAACGTGCAATTTACCCAACGCCCGGTTGAATGTACTTTTCATTTGTTGTAACTGTGTTTTCAACGCGGATCAGTAAAAAAACAATATGTATCACTTTGTAAAGTAATTAGAACCTGGACTTGAATTTATGGAGCTTTGGGGTAAAAAGTGTGTAGGCTACCGTTAATATGTCAATACTGTTTTACCAGGCGGCCACGAATACTCGAGGTGATTGCTTTGTGCTCCTGACGAGGGGGGGGGGGGGAGGGGGCTACCCTTCCAGTTACAATTGAATCAATTTACTAAAACATAATATTTTCCGGGCTGCTCCATGTTAACAGCCCTTGAGTTGGTTTCAAACAGCTGTCGTACTTCCTCTTTTCAACACAAGTACTGGATTATCTGCTCCGTCTGTCTTGGTCTTTTTACGGTAGAATCCCGCTAATCCAGATAATCCTGGATATGTCCGGTACTGTCACAATAAACATAGAACTGGATTAAACAGAACTGATAGTGGCAATAATTACATTATCTGAATCAGCACTGACATACTTTTTTTTAAAATGTTGCTTTTATTACAGTATGAATACATACACCGCCAATGTAAGAAGCTGCATACCGACTTCAGATCATTGTCTCCTGTCCGCTGCTTATTCCACTAAAATCAACAGATTCCTGGAGTTTACATTCGTAAATACATTCTTCCGCTGAATAGAGAGCACAATCTTAATTAGCCACACCCAACGTTCCAGGTAATCCACGGAAGGTCGTGAATTATACCTAATGGACCTGTTTCAATTGCATTGTAGGAACTAGAGAAGCAGAAAATGAAGTTGGTACCTCTGGACTAGGCTGTGTCGTAACCAAGAGAGTACTTGCGTTGGGGCAACTTTTGATTATATTGACACGTTCTTTGAAGAAACAATAATTGTTCTTCACAGATGCTCAAGTCATTTTGTTTAATGTAGGGATGTTTGCCAATTTCTGATATAATCTATTTTAATGTCATGAGAAGCAAATAATGGAAAGCAATTTAACTCTCTATTGTGGACTGAGCCATATTTGTATACGCAATTCTGTATCTGTATTCAACACGATTCACAAGAGAATAACTTTGTTAGTGAGAGAACGCAAACAAGCAGCTCCGACGGTTGTTGGGTTGTAGCGACGACAGAACAATGTTATCGCATCGCGGTAATGATTCTCCAATATGCCACCGCGAGCGCTGCGTCGGTAAGTGGTGCAAATTATCGGCTTGTTATCGACTGTACGCGTCAAGCATGCATGCAGAGAACTCCTTTATCGACCGATCCTGACGTAGAGTAGAGACGGGCGTAGAGTTTCACAAAGAGCCGAGAGTTTCATGTTGCTTGTTCTTGGAACGCGCTCAAAAACAAACAAATATAAAGAGGATAACAACTAAAGGTGACTTGATAAACTTTTGGTTTTGGTGGCCATACAGTTCAAGGGCATATTCTTAGCATATCATTAACAAAAATTTTAAAATCGGCCGAGTGGTTACGAAGATATCATCTAAAACGCAAACACGTGATTTACGGGTTGCCAACCTTCGGTGACGTCACTGCCCCCTGGTTGGTGAGATCACAAGAACCACGGCAGACTTGCACGTTACGCGTTCAGCCACGGCACTTGTAATCCGTCTACTAAAATGTCTGACCTTACTGGCTAGATCCGACGTATTGCAAAGATAAAAAAAAAAAACGTATGCTTAAATCACAGCGATCAGAAGGTAGGTCTGGGAATACTTGCAATATTGGCGCTAGTCTCACCACTCAAAAGCATTTTCAAACCCACAAAAACACAAAAAACAACTTTCATGAAAAATACTAGAGTCAAAAATCCCCCGGCCATCTCGTTGAGTGACGAGTGAGTTTCCCCCGACACGAGAGAGATGGGGTCCACACATGATCGGCCTGCAAAGCTGTGACGTAGTCGCCCGACATTACCATAACTCCGGCCGAACAGTGTCACCAGCCTGAATACAAACTACGCGAAAAAGAAACGGAAAATGGATTTTATACAGTCAGCGTGTGTCTATTAGACGTTTATCAAACTGTGATCAAGACTCTGTAATAAACGACTGGAAAGTATGACAAATTGATCACTTTCGTTGCCCCACGACGAAGAAATTACGCAGGATATTAACGGCGAGGAACACAATAACAAATGTGTTTTTTTGTGAGTATCGGCGCATCAATTGCAGAGAGAAATAGCCACACCCCTCCGGCAAACACGATATTTTATCATAAGCAATTTGTTACTGACAGTCGTACAAAACAACCGCGCGCTACCAGGACACAAACTTTAATGAATGATGAGTTACTAATGTTTTTGTTACTCCCAAACATTGCGAAAATATAATAAATCCTGTGTAACAAACACGTATCTCGTATCTCGTGGTGTTTGAGGTCTCGTAGTTTGCGAGGTATGTGTGTATAAACACGGCCTGATAGGTATACAGGACCGCGAACATTGTTATATTTTGGAATGAAATTCGTTATGGAATTTAAATTTACAAATTTGCGTTTTATTGAGTAAAATCTGCATTTCAGTGGTTTAAGCTAAATTTTCGTATTTTTACCTGCATATTGTATAGATTTTATTCATACACGATTTACACATGGACGTACTACATGTGAAAAGGTGAATTGATGTATTGGGAGTGGAATATTTATTTTCTTTACCTAGATTTAATCACGTATGGGGAAATGTTATCAATCCAGTTTGAACAAACAAAGCAAAATTTTGATAGCAAACGAATAATCGAATATTTCGTGCTTTTTTTTTATCAAAAACATGAATAATACGAATCCTATTATTTGACGATGACACAAATGTGTTAATTTCTCGTTTAAAACTGACCGTTTGATGGTCAGTACGTTAACTAAAATCATCTATACTGTGTTTGATTGTCACACTTGTGATATCCAAGGTTCGCATCCACGTCAATCAGTGTTCCTTCCAGCCACCATTTGTCGGGGTAGTTGGAGCAGCCGTCTCAGCTGTGATTGATGCTGTTCAATTAACTCGGGGCGAGATCGCGGCCTGTCAGCGTACACCACTCGTGTGATGTGGGGAGACATACAAGGATCTCCTATAGCCAGGGTATAGGTGAGAACACATGTTTACCTAACTCTTATCCAGTCATTTATCATCCGATATGGTTACTGATCGTTATTTCTAATGAACGTGTGTGTAATTCATAGACTGTTCTAAAACATAATTGGGTGAGCGCTGGAAAGTTGATCTTGATTCACTTTTGTCTGCGAAAAGACGCACATCAGGTAAAGATGGAGTTCACCTACTGTAGGGAATACGGGGATACCTACTTATATGAAATTATATAGGTTTTACTTTTGTTTATTGTGAAAGCGCTTCAAAGACTATGTGAATCATTTAACATCCTTTGTAGTTTGTAAGTTCTTACAAAATACATGAACGACAAAGAGTAGACTAAAATAAAATCTAAACTACCAACGAGCAAGAACCATACACCATGAAATGATAGACGACTGAAACCAATGTTTAACGTAATAAAAAAAACTGCTGTGAGAAAAAGCTGTGCAAAACAAAGTACAAAAGGATCTCGGGATTCTGTTGAGGGCAACGCAATCCAAGGAGACGACTACAACTAGCCTCAGCGTGTGTACTTGTACGGCAAACAATGGAGCCCAGGCTTACCCCTCGGCAACACACGATGCTAATATAAATAAAACAATGGTTTCAGATGAAGAATGGCTTGTCCATACTGTTGTGGTGCTAAGCACATTTCATTTGCATGTCTCATTGAATTGCGGTTCCTTTATTACTGCTGTATTGTTCCTCCTGATTTACTGACCAGCACTCGTTAGATATCTGTTAGGACGAAATAAAGAACCGTTGATGATTAATGTCTAACTAAAAACAATGTACAACAAAACCAATATTATCAAAATAAATCAACAATCAAAACATCTGCATTAAAATTGTCATAACAATGATAAATATGATTGTTATGTATTCCTAAGTTAGACATTATGATGTTATTCGCTTTTATTCAGACCGCATCGTTTTGTTGGGATGAGCATAAACAAACAGAAACTAAGTCATACCTATGCATATATAGATATCGATAGGATAGCTTAAATTAAGTGAGTTCTTCTCCACTTTGCCTCTAACCTTTGAAACTTCGAGAAAATCTTTGGTTTCATATTCAATTACTGATGATCCTGACTTCTGTTACGAGAATGTTTCGCCCGAGGAGTTTAGTCTTTACTTCTAACATCTTTGTTTTATCTACCCGTTATCCGCTTGCGTCTTCCTATATACATGAAGTCCTTTATTCCACTTTTTGTCGCTCGCTGCCTGTTGGGCGTGTTGTATCAGGGAACAATGCAAAGATATTGGACGGAAACATACCCCATTCCCTTATTGCTTTAGATGAAACATGAAACATGGTTCGCTCTTCTTACAGTACTTTGTGGTATCTTAACTACTTAAGGCTACTTAAGGCTTGTCCCAATTTTAAAACGTCTCGAAGTTTTTTAATAATGGTCTGAGAACGTCTTACGATATTGAAGGAGTGATTAATAAGCTGGAAGTATAGTCAAACCTATGTAACAAGTTTCAAATACCGTTGTTCACGGCGTGGACTAAAAATCGTGTTCTCAAAGGAATTTGATATTACTCACCGGTCATGAAAATATTTAAAATATAAATAATGTATTCGCGATCGCTTCAGAATATTAATTTCGAACCCAATTTTTACTAAAATTTTGATACAGTGTAACAAATATTATTTTTGCGCGTATTTGGTCAGTTTTGTAAATACCCTCGATTGGACTCAAAATATCACTTCATTAAATAAATGATTTATTTTAAACATTTACTAATACTCATTAAAGAAACAGGTTATGTTTCAAATATGGTCTATAGAGCGACGTTGTAGGCAAAAGAGCGTTTACTTATTTTTAGGTCACATGACGATTGACCCAAAAAATTTCACAAAATTTTTTCTATTTTTCCTCCATAATAATTATGAAAATAAGTTTCAAGATATCTTATTGTCATTTGATTTCGAACCTGACCACAAATTCAGCAGTAAAAACATAATAATCGCGAGTATTCTCTACCATACATTCAATCCAGTCCTATATATACTTGTCAAATTTCCCTTTCTCATCAACCACTTAGCTTCAGTTTCTTGGCCACTACATCTGCTACATCTGTAATTACTCCAGCACTTCTTATGCAGGCCGGGCACATGTACGGGATGTAGCCGCTATGCATCATGTTCTTCACGCGCACACTATTAATAACCCTATCGTAATTGATTACGGTAACTCTGGCCTCCCATCTTGGCGGGAATCAGATCTCAGCGCGGGTGAGGTCACACCATGAGGTCACACTATGAGGTCACACCATGAGGTCACACCATAAGGTCACACCATGAGGTCACACCATAAGGTCACACCATGAGGTCACACCATGAGGTTACACCATGAGGTCACACTATGAGGTCACACCATGAGGTCACACCATAAGGTCACACCATGAGGTCACACTATTGCCCTCCATCATCTTGTATAAGATGTCTCCCAACACACAGCACTCCACTGATGGGGATTAATATAATTGTCAAGTGATGCATTTCACTCTATTACATTTGAAATCAAATAATATTACTCAATAAATGTATAGATAGATCGGGAAAATAAGCAGTTGTAAACCTGTACAATTGAGTGAATACTCATTTTGATTTGTCTTTAATTTAGTAATGTAGCCAGTGACGAAGCCAGGAATATATTTCGGAAGGAGGGGGGGGGGGGGCGGGGGGAGGAAATTTTCATGAGATAAATTAAGTCGGTAAACCTGCCCCATGCATTGAGGGGGGGGGGGGAGGGGAGGGGGTATGAGAAGCCTCCCACAACCACACCGGAGACAAGCAAAATGTTATGAAGTCCAGATTATATTTTGAGGATATCATTGCTATTTCTTCGCACATACATTATGTGTCAAACCAATCAGGTTTATGAATGTTTTGTTTAATATTTACCGTGTATTATTTGTGGGACTTCGAGAGGGCGGGGTGCCCTCCAAGTTACTATCCACACCTGCTACTCTATGGTTCTAGCTCGATCCCTCTATGCGGCCGTCGTTGAGCCTCTAGACTCTACACATCACCTCTAAGTCACTATCCACACTTGCTACTCTATGGTGCTAGCTAGATCCCTCTATGCGGCCGTCGTTGAGCCTCTAGCCTCTACACATCACCCGCCTGACAGTATTGGCTCATCTCACTTTCCATAATATAACATTGTCATCGTTTGTCGCCGTTCATACTCCATCGCTCATCGTCATCGTCCCTCATCCCTCATCCCTCATCGTCTCCTCATGCCGGGCAGACAAATGGTGACTCTAAGACCCAATACTAATCAATCACCTACAATTATTATATCGCAGACATGTGACACATCGGCTTCTAAAGAACTATCACCAAGGGCTTCTTAAAACGTGTCCCCTAACCGTCGAGTACATCTATTCTACTTTTTAACAAGCCCACAATAATTAATAACATAGCGATTTAATAAAATTGAAAGTAAAACAAATGATTTCTTAAAAAAAAAAAAAAAAAAAATTATGTAATAGAAGCTTACAGTTTTGTCAAATACATTCAGAAAAATATTCTGAGAAAATTGCAAAGAATGTTTGAACAAGGTAACATGGTTGTGAGGTGTGGGTGGTCAACTACGGGGGTGGGGGGGGGGGGGGAGACCTCCCACCAAATGTAATCATGGAGCCCAAAATGTAGGCACACTGTACGTGCAAGTCTACAACACTTCTGTGTTTTGAAAAATTTTAATTTCAATCGATTCTTTAATGTTATGTCCCAAAAAGTCTTGAATGCCATTCTACTTAATTGACTGGTTAGATTTGTATGTATTATGCGATGATCACTGTTAACAGCGATACAGTCAAGTCGACCCACCCATAGATAAAGACAGCGAATACACTGTATTCAACGAGTGTATCGTGCATGAACACCCCACTTCCCCTCGTCATAATTACCCCCCCCCCCCTCCCCTCCCCCCCCCCCCACACGGCTTGTTGAGGGAGACACAACCCAACATTTCACTTTATCGCGCTTGAATCTTGACGGGTTGTAAAAGTAAATCACATTTATTTTATAAAATTGGTCTCGAAACGCCGAACCCAGGACTAGGCGGAGGGGTTAGAAGCGGTAGGAGGGGAAAGAAATAAACTACATAAACAGTTTTTGTTTACTGTCAAATGAATTAGATCGGTTTGAAATTAAATTCGAGATCGGGAACGATATAGTGTTCTGTTTAGATAAGTCCTACTGGAAATGGGCTCATGTAAGAGTCAGCGACCAAATCGTTCACAAAATATGTTTTCTACGCACATTTACCGGTAGTTGTCTCATCATAAAACGAGTATAACGGAAAGGAATCAATTTTTGTAACTGAACGGAAATAATGAGAATGTAATGATAAAGGATACTGGTACATATTTAATCGGTGACTTTGGAGCAGTCATAGTAACGATAGATTATAATGTCTCCCACTAAGTACTGTCAGTACTGTACTAAGTTAAATGCAATAGACACAAGTTTATTTATTTGTTTGAAAATCGTTTTTTTGTATAGAAAGCGAATTGTTGTATTCGAAGACGAATATGTTGAAACGTTGACACTTCCAACAATATTCTTGAGCAAGCAATGTTCCCTATTATTCATGCGCCGTTGAAAGCCGAGTGCGAGGTGAAGGCAAGCAATGCTACTCTCAGCTCAGAGAGTATTGCGGAGAGTAGTGAGTATAAGATGCCGATAAGGTTGCGAGTTGAAGGCGAGCAATGCTCTCAACTGGTGTGAGCGTTACTCAGCTCAGAGAGTATTGCGGAGAGTAGTGAGTATAAGATGCCGATAAGGTTGCGAGTTGAAGGCGAGCAATGCTCTCAACTGGTGTGAGCGTTACTCAGCTCAGATAGTATTGCGGAGAGTAGTGAGTATAAGATGCCGATAGGGTTGCGAGGTGAAGGCAAGCATTGCTACTCCCAGCTCAGAGAGTATTGCGGAGAGTAGTGAGTATAAGATAACGATAGGGTTGCGAGGTGAAGGCAAGCAATGTTCTCAACCAGTGTTACTCAGCTCAGATAGTATTGCGGAGAGTAGTGAGTATAAGATGCCGATAGGGTTGCGAGGTGAAGGCAAGCATTGCTACTCCCAGCTCAAGAGTATTGCGGAGAGTAGTGAGTATAAGATGCCGATAGGGTTGCGAGGTGAAGGCAAGCAATGCTCTCAACCAGTGTTACTCAGCTCAGATAGTATTGCGGAGAGTAGTGAGTATAAGATGCCGATAGGGTTGCGAGGTGAAGGCAAGAGATGCTACTCTCAGCTCAGAGAGTATTGCGGAGAGTAGTGAGTATAAGATGCCGATAGGGTTGCGAGGTGAAGGCGAGCAATGCTCTCAACTGGTGTGAGCGTTACTCAGCTCAGAGAGTATTGCGGAGAGTAGTGAGTATAAGATGCCGATAAGGTTGCGAGGTGAAGGCGAGCAATGCTCTCAACTGGTGTGAGCGTTACTCAGCTCAGAGAGTATTGCGGAGAGTAGTGAGTATAAGATAACGATAGGGTTGCGAGGTGAAGGCAAGCAATGCTCTCAACCAGTGTTACTCAGCTCAGATAGTATTGCGGAGAGTAGTGAGTATAAGATGCCGATAGGGTTGCGAGGTGAAGGCAAGCATTGCTACTCCCAGCTCAAGAGTATTGCGGAGAGTAGTGAGTATAAGATGCCGATAGGGTTGCGAGGTGAAGGCAAGCAATGCTCTCAACCAGTGTTACTCAGCTCAGATAGTATTGCGGAGAGTAGTGAGTATAAGATGCCGATAGGGTTGCGAGGTGAAGGCAAGAGATGCTACTCTCAGCTCAGAGAGTATTGCGGAGAGTAGTGAGTATAAGATGCCGATAGGGTTGCGAGGTGAAGGCGAGCAATGCTCTCAACTGGTGTGAGCGTTACTCAGCTCAGAGAGTATTGCGGAGAGTAGTGAGTATAAGATGCCGATAAGGTTGCGAGGTGAAGGCGAGCAATGCTCTCAACTGGTGTGAGCGTTACTCAGCTCAGATAGTATTGCGGAGAGTAGTGAGTATAAGATGCCGATAGGGTTGCGAGGTGAAGGCAAGCATTGCTACTCCCAGCTCAGAGAGTATTGCGGAGAGTAGTGAGTATAAGATAACGATAGGGTTGCGAGGTGAAGGCAAGCAATGCTCTCAACCAGTGTTACTCAGCTCAGATAGTATTGCGGAGAGTAGTGAGTATAAGATGCCGATAGGGTTGCGAGGTGAAGGCAAGCATTGCTACTCCCAGCTCAAGAGTATTGCGGAGAGTAGTGAGTATAAGATGCCGATAGGGTTGCGAGGTGAAGGCAAGCAATGCTCTCAACCAGTGTTACTCAGCTCAGATAGTATTGCGGAGAGTAGTGAGTATAAGATGCCGATAGGGTTGCGAGGTGAAGGCAAGAGATGCTACTCTCAGCTCAGAGAGTATTGCGGAGAGTAGTGAGTATAAGATGCCGATAGGGTTGCGAGGTGAAGGCGAGCAATGCTCTCAACTGGTGTGAGCGTTACTCAGCTCAGATAGTATTGCGGAGAGTAGTGAGTATAAGATGCCGATAGGGTTGCGAGGTGAAGGCGAGCAATGCTCTCAACTGGTGTGAGCGTTACTCAGCTCAGATAGTATTGCGGAGAGTAGTGAGTATAAGATGCCGATAGGGTTGCGAGGTGAAGGCAAGCATTGCTACTCCCAGCTCAGAGAGTATTGCGGAGAGTAGTGAGTATAAGATGCCGATAGGGTTGCGAGGTGAAGGCAAGCAATGCTCTCAACCAGTGTTACTCAGCTCAGATAGTATTGCGGAGAGTAGTGAGTATAAGATGCCGATAGGGTTGCGAGGTGAAGGCAAGCATTGCTACTCCCAGCTCAGAGAGTATTGCGGAGAGTAGTGAGTATAAGATGCCAATAGGGTTGCGAGGTGAAGGCAAGCAATGCTCTCAACCAGTGTTACTCAGCTCAGATAGTATTGCGGAGAGTAGTGAGTATAAGATACCGATAGGGTTGCGAGGTGAAGGCAAGAGATGCTACTCTCAGCTCAGAGAGTATTGCGGAGAGTAGTGAGTATAAGATGCCGATAGGGTTGCGAGGTGAAGGCGAGCAATGCTCTCAACTGGTGTGAGCGTTACTCAGCTCAGATAGTATTGCGGAGAGTAGTGAGTATAAGATGCCGATAGGGTTGCGAGGTGAAGGCAAGAGATGCTACTCTCAGCTCAGAGAGTATTGCGGAGAGTAGTGAGTATAAGATGCCGATAGGGTTGCGAGGTGAAGGCAAGCAATGCTCTCAACCAGTGTTACTCAGCTCAGATAGTATTGCGGAGAGTAGTGAGTATAAGATGCCGATAGGGTTGCGAGGTGAAGGCAAGAGATGCTACTCTCAGCTCAGAGAGTATTGCGGAGAGTAGTGAGTATAAGATGCCGATAGGGTTGCGAGGTGAAGGCGAGCAATGCTCTCAACTGGTGTGAGCGTTACTCAGCTCAGATAGTATTGCGGAGAGTAGTGAGTATAAGATGCCGATAGGGTTGCGAGGTGAAGGCAAGAGATGCTACTCTCAGCTCAGAGAGTATTGCGGAGAGTAGTGAGTATAAGATGCCGATAGGGTTGCGAGGTGAAGGCAAGCAATGCTCTCAACCAGTGTTACTCAGCTCAGATAGTATTGCGGAGAGTAGTGAGTATAAGATGCCGATAGGGTTGCGAGGTGAAGGCAAGAGATGCTACTCTCAGCTCAGAGAGTATTGCGGAGAGTAGTGAGTATAAGATGCCGATAGGGTTGCGAGGTGAAGGCGAGCAATGCTCTCAACTGGTGTGAGCGTTACTCAGCTCAGATAGTATTGCGGAGAGTAGTGAGTATAAGATGCCGATAGGGTTGCGAGGTGAAGGCAAGAGATGCTACTCTCAGCTCAGAAAGTATTGCGGAGAGTAGTGAGTATAAGATGCCGATAGGGTTGCGAGGTGAAGGCAAGAGATGCTACTCTCAGCTCAGATAGTATTGCGGAGAGTAGTGAGTATAAGATGCCGATAGGGTTGCGAGGTGAAGGCAAGCAATGCTACTCTCAGCTCAAAGAGTATTGCGGAGAGTAGTGAGTATAAGATGCCGAGAGGGTTGGAAGGACGAGTACAATGGTGCCTGATAGACGTGGAATGCGTTCCAAAGATCGCGTGATTTTAATGAAGTAATGTGGCCTTTGTCATTTTTTATTAGTGGATGTGTTCGCGCGAGCTTGAGGGCCTCCATAGTATTGAGAAGCAAGATCACAATGGCCTCGCATCCTCACTGCCGAACGTCCTCGTCTAAACTTTCTACACCCCCAGTGCGACCGCAAATTTTTTGAATTTGTAGGGTCCGAACCGTCAAACAGTAATAAAATATAATCGTTTGTTTGTTGTGTGGACGCCTCTTATTTGACTAGATGTTGTGTTTCTAAAAAATGTGCGCATGGTTGAACTTCTGTTATGGCTTCCAGTAATGAATTTAGGGATTTCGTATCATGTTTGTGCTAGCCAGGTAGTGGGGCTGTACATCATTTGAGAAAGGCCAAGATCGACGAAAGATCGACTGATTTTCTTGGTCTCAACTAAGCCACGGACCCACTGTATGTTTCAATGGTTTGTACTCGTCTTACTCAACTGTGCTGTTAGTCTGCTAATGCCGGTGTAACAGAATATCATTACCCTTGGAATATTATTACTCAGATTGCGTTACACGTTGCGAAGCGAACTTTAGGCTGTGCGGGCACGGTTTTTCAGTTTTCTAAAATATGTATAACGTACCCTAGTTAAGCTTGGAAATTGAAACCAGAACTTCTGAAAGTTACAACATTATTTTTTTCGTAATTTTGACTGTACCAGTACCGTAGATATTGCTAGATGTACGCCGCTTCATTCAAAACATAACTTCGCCCAGAAATATACCTTTGTGATAGCCAAATTTTATTGTGGTTAATGAACATACTTTGTTGTAGGACGTTAAGAATTTTCAGTTTGTTATCTTTAATGGTATGTGTGCTATGATTTTTCTCATCTACCGGTACAAAATAGCTCATTTGTACCGGTAGATGAGAAACATCATAGCACACATACCATTAAAGATAACGAACTGAAAATTCCTCACGTCCTAGAACAAAGTATGTACATTAACTTCAATAAAAGTTGGCTATCACAAAGGTATATTTCTGGGCGAAGTTATGTTTTGAATGAAGCGGCGTACATCTAGCAATATCTACGGTACCGGTACAATCAAAATTACGAAAAAAATAATTTTGTAACTTTCAGAAGTTCTGGTTTCAATTTCCAAGCTTAACTAGGGTACGTTGTACATATTTTAGAAAACTGAAAAACCGTGCCCGCACAGTCTTCAGAAGAAAACGTGGGGTCTCAAAATAACCTTTACCTAACCTAACCTAACGTAACCTTACTTATCCTAACCTAACCTAACCTAACATAATCTAACCCAATAAAACCTTAATATAACATAGCTTAACCTTTTCTTTGTTCGCAACGTGTAACGGCTGCTTGAGTGAGCGCGGGTATTGTGTGAGCGCGGGTATTAGTAATGATGGGTAGAGGTGTTTGTAAATGGTGTTATGTTTTCCTAAATTTCGTTTATAGATTTACTTATTTCGATGTTATGGCGGTGTTATGCTTTTTGGGAGATTTTCTTCTGTAAATTTCACCAGAAACATGTTTAAATTAAAAAGGAATTTTAATGTAATTTAATTTATTTGAATTGTATGTACATACTAGTAGTAGTTAGAACGAAGTGTGCTAACATTACCATTACCTGTGTTTGTCTAGTGTGTCTTTACGGTCGAATTAAAAGCGGCAGTCACAACACATAAGAATCTTCTTGTCTGTCACGTAAAATCCCTCAGAATTGTACTCGTTTGCTCTGCTTGACGCCGAATCTCAGCAAAAATAAATCGTTGACCTTCATAACGAAATCATCATTATAATGAAAAAAATATTAGGTCCCCACAATTGTGTTGTAATGACGTTTGACTGTAATAATAAATTTAAATTTTTAAAAATGTTTATAAATAAATTAAAAACAATCGATATTTCGAGTTATTTCGCTCTTTAATACAAATTTCGGTGTTATGACTGGAGATTGACGGATTTCGCGAATTTTCGCGGTGAAATTTTTTATGTTTTTAAGGTGCCTATCAACAGATATACACTTTGTTTATCTCCCCCTTCTTTATCAACACTTTTCGCGATTTCGCGGTCCGCGAAAAACAAACACCTCTAATGATGGGCTATGCGTAAAGATATTCGTGTATTTTGTGGAAAGTCCGTCGTCTGAAAATGTATAATTCTTCTTAACGGGTTAAAGGTACAACACGGAAATAAGTTCTACATTACTCTACTTCAATAGGGCGAAATGAAAATAAGACGTTTTATGAAGAATGGGTTAAAGGCAATCGTGAAAGGCAATCGTTAAAGGCAATCGTTTTTAAAATCATCATGGATTCTTAGTTCTTAAAAATCTACGTAGCCCGGTCTTGATAAAAACCGATAATAATAACAAATACGAGTATAACTATTGTGAAATATACTTATATTACATGAGCGAATAACTAATTCTTAAATAATACAAATGAGTAAAAATTCCGACTCATGTGTTTCGATGATAAACACGTATTTAGGTTTTCAGAATACTAGATGATCTTCATCCAAATAATATGTATTTTGAATCTTTTCTATACTATCTTGTCTTCGACAGTACGCCTACCTTACTTTATAAAAACATATTTCATATTCTCTTCAAACACTCTTCGTTCCTTTGCAAAGTTTTCAACCTTATCTGCATCTTTGAAAGTAAAAACAACTCAATAACGTTACATCTACGCACGAGTAAATATCAGAAGTCACGAAGTCCTCGCTGGATATTCACAGTAAGGTGAGCATAAATAACAAGGTCCAGTTGATGTCATCTTTCTTCTACAACCGGTTGGCGAATATTTTTTAAATCACCAGCAACGTTTAATAGCAAAAATTCTCTTTTTATCGGTCAACTTCATAAACCTCCTAACTATTCTCACACGACGAGCAAACCAAACTTGCATAATGTTAACATAGTGTTTAACCGTTATCTATGGATACTGTTCTCATCTTTCATCTCAATAACGGTTTGAAACCCGGTCTACAACACCAGCGCAGTTGATGGGGCCCACCAAATTGAGGACGAGACAACATCGAGAGCGACGGACTTGGCCGAGAACACAATAAAACGGAGGAATCTATCATTTCATGATTCGTTTTGTTACATCACTTGCGACGCTGGCCAACAACTACATTCTTCACTTCGCGTGTAAGATGCGCTCCCGTGTTTCAAGCATCAATCAACACAACTATGACATGCAACTCTATACAACAACATTATTTCTTGCGTATAAATTTATTTATAAATATTTTTAATCCAATTGAGTTTTGAAATTGATTTGCAATGTGGATACAATTACATTATTATATGCATCTCTACATTCTAGTATGTTTGTTTCAAGAATATCATGCGGCATTAATTTAAAAAGTGATTTACAGAAGGAAACTATATAAATACGAATACATAACTAATGATACAGTTATATACATACAAGGGTGACTGATCAAGCTACGATAAAACGGTATTTGATATTATCACAATGTCATGTTTACTCAGTATCATTCGTTGCGTGATGCAACGACATCAATGAAACTATCAGACATAACAACTTAATATTGCGAGTGCGTGCGTGCGAGTGAGTGAGTGGTGAGTGGCGAGTGGTGAGTGGTGAGTGGTGAGTGGTGAGTGGTGAGTGGTGAGTGCCACAACGATACAATATGTACTGGACCACAGCCTCATACAGCATCAATCAACATCCATCTCAAGGCAGTCCCGACGATTCATAAATAGCGTTTCCTCCCCATTGTTCAGAGGCGCAGTGATAAATTACAAGACAGGGGGAAACACAGTCAGTCTTATAGCAGGGCGATTATTGTGGTGATAATTAATTCATGGATCTTTTAACGATACGTTTGGTGAACATTTCCTTATAACCACCGGTGATAAAATGTCCCTTTTCGAAATATTACGATCTCTTTTGTCAAATGTATGAGCAGTTGTCAGCTCACAGCAAGTCTGGGTGAATAATTAATTACACAGACATAAACAAAATAAATAAAGTACTCATATCACTGCTTCAAATCAAGTTTTGATATGCGTTATTTGTCTAATTTCTTTAGTCAAAAGGAACGACATTTCACAAGATCAGTTATACTGTTGAGTTTCACGCGAAAGGGCCGATTTTAGTCATATCTCAAGAAAATGTTTTCTTATTTATTCTCGTGTTTTCATTTGTTCATTCATTTTTAAAAATTAAAACAGTTTCAAAACTGAATAGTTATATTTAATAAATACATAGATACTTAAATAGGTATATAAATAAATAATAAACGCAGGTATACTCCCGCTTCCAATAACCCTAAATGAAGAGCATCACGTTGTAGAGCGAAGGAACTTACAATTAATACCATAAAAGAACCTTTGAACATTCGTTACAAGCTTCAGAATGTTCGCATCTATCATTATTAAATTGGAGTGTGAGACCACAAAAGCAAAAAACGCTTTCATAAATAAACGAGTGAACAACTTCAGACGAATGAAACATCTTGAACACAACATCCACCAATATGGTGCACCGTATGAAATATATTTTGTGTTCCTCGTTTTGTAAAACATTCGCCCGAAGCTGAGAATATAGGGAAACCGCAATCTCAAAGAAACCCCAATCCCAAAGCCTGAAAGAAAGCGGCTATTATACAAAAACATGTAGGAGTGTGTAGCCACCCCGGTGAGGTGAATATATATGTCATACAACATTAGCTAATTCTGCATTTTAATAACGACAATATCGCATGTTCGTTCATATTAACATGCATAAAGTAACATGTTGATCCGTATACATATAATTTATGTCGCTTTTCATCGCAGGTGTCATGTCCGTCATTAATAATGAGCAGCGGACTTTTAATAATAAAACCATTACTTATTGTACATGAAACCAATGTTATATATTATATGTCTTCACTGGCTGAATAGGCCTACCAAGAGACAATTTTACCCAAATATTGTAATACCAGATTAGTTGATCGCATTCGCAAGATGGTTCTCGTAAGCGTCATAATTATTTTTGGTCATATTGTTTCAAGAGACGATCTCTGGATCAAAAGGAAGTCTCTAAATCAAAGATTGGCGAAGCCAGAGTCAACCAACTTGTATTGGCATCGTATTCTTCGCAAACAACTTTCTACATATTGAGAATAATAATTATTTGTGTTTACTACTACTTTTCAATTAACAGTAAAACAATTTTATGATTGCGTTTATAAATTGTCTCTTATATCTATAGTTTTAACAATTACTATTACCAACGAAAATTATATTTCTGAGTTTGAATTAAATTCTTTCGCTGTTGTTTAGTTCAACAATTCGCCGAGTTTAGCTAAGTTTAAAAGTCAATAGTTGTGTTTGTGTATGTTGGTATCACTTGGGCAGAAACGATAGCAAACCTTGCAAACTAAAAGCAACACTCAGCAAAACCAGGATATCGAGTTAGAGGAAGTGTTGCTTCCAATTATTATATCCGGCAATGCGAGTTGTAGCCGACGCCATTTTGTTCTGTGACTGTTGTCTTTGTTTGTTTTGAGGAGAATACGGTTTGTGTTTCCGGTGCAGTCCCGTTCTTTAAAAATATATAAAAGAAGTTTGAGACTTTCCGCTCGTTGGCCGTTTGGCATAGATGTGTCGTGGCAGCACTTTCTCTCTTCCACGCTAATAAAACGTCCGATAGCGATAAAATCTCGTATTTTATCCGTCTTTAAACAAAACTGACCCAAGACTGATGTCTGGTTTTGTGTTCAAGCCAAAACGTATATAATGTCACGTATCTTGAGATAGGGACGACCAGACGATAAAAGTAAATCCACAGTACCGACAGAAACTTTCCCATGCAGCTCTTTCTATCCAATATGGCGGATGATGGAAATTATGCGACTAGTGCACAATACATACCAGGGTTAAGAAGATGTTTGCCCTTCCACTTATTTATATAAATGTAGGTGGCTGTAGCTTACATTTCACTTGTCCTTCCTCATCTCGCACTTCTTCATTACATATTTATATATTCAAATAAGTGCTAAATAAAAACAGTTATTTGCTTAGTTTTCGATTAAAAAGAATATTTGAAAGTGATTATGGTTGTGATAATACAACAAAGAACCTGAAGAAGTAAGATTTACATTGAAATGTTGTACTTGAATACATTTTTATAAACCTTGCTTAGTTATCTTTTACGAAACTGTAATTAAAACAATTTCAGATCAATAAGAACCTGATTATATTTAACTTATATTTTTGGTTTCTTCATACGTTTTGTGTACGATCCCGTAAACTCTACACAATCATATTTTATCTTTAAGTCTCTTTTAGTGTGAACCAGCAACAATCTTCTCTATACGCCCAGAAGATACGAGGCGGACAAGTAACCTCCTCTAGAGATCCACATTAGGGAATCTTCGTTGAAGATCACTCTAGTAAAAGTTTTTACAGCCTTGCGTACAATTTGTGTTCCCAGACGAAAGTTGTAAGAAATGTTCTTTGTTTGTTGTTGCAATAAAACAGCAGATGGCTGAAAACACAATTTTACATTCCTTGTGTTGGTGAAAATATGATTTCCATTCCATGCTACATGTCCCCGTACCATATCTGGGTGTCCCCACTCTCTGGGTGTCCCCACTCAGTGTGAGTGTCCCCACCATGTCTGGGTGTCCCCACTCTATCTGGTTAGAGTACTGGGCAATACCAAAGAACACTATCAACGTCACCGCCAAACAGCGGAGCCGGATTTGTGTGACATTCAACGAAGCAATAGAACACTTAATAGTTTTTGCCATAGTCTGACACTTATTAGCCGGTTGATTAAATTCACCGGGAATCCCATTATTGCTGCAAAACAATTCAAGGCCGTCCAGCTGACGACCAGGAACACTAATTACTTTGCATAAAAACACACATCGTAGAGGGATTTTCATTAAAACAGGGTTAAAATTATACGGACTAGGTTATTGCACTTTTAATTGGTTTGGAAGTCAGGATATAAAAGTGATTTGAAATAACTCATTGATCGACACAAGTGATCTTAGGCCAAGTATTACAAAGTCCTCAATTCGTTGAATACAGCTTTTTTTTACCATGGCAACCTTCAAAGCTTTTGAAGTGTACCTAAACTTATTTGCTACAAATAACTCGCTTATTAGTTGATCCTAGTCACCTGTTATCTTTCTGCGAAGAGAGCATCTATCTATATCTACAAGTCTATTTAAAATGTTACGTCTATGTAGTCTAATGTGATTAGACAGAAGTTTATTCTAATTTCAAAGAGTTTATTTCCTGTTAAAATTGCTCCAGTTTTCAATAAGAATTTAACTGTGCCGAAGTTGTTGATTAAATATAACGCAGAATACGAGAGAGCTGGAAATGGTATGATCGTTAACGAGCTGGCTTCATACAGTTGAGAAGTAAGTACATAATAATGTTATGATAAAACTTACCCCGCTCGTGCAGACGACTGTAATAAAACTGATGGAGATGAAAACGTTGAGTCGAGATTATTAGTTCGGAGTAGAAAGTAGAGATTACGCGTTCTGTTCTGCAACACTGTCTATATTTCAAAACTAACTTCTCGAAATGAACGCGGACTAAGTGAACGGACCCAAGTCTGGATGTGATTGCGAGCGCTTAACTGACTATATGTCATACAGGGATGGTGAGACGACACTTTTAATCCAGCTAGGGAAAGAGTTTTCTGTTTAAGATTTTAACAATTATCTGTAGAGATTAAGAAAGCTTTTAGTAAATGAATGTCACACTTAAGAGATTGTACCGGATTTAAAACGACACCTTTTATAAAAATGGGAATTTGATTTTATGTTTTGCTATGGATATTTTAACATTTATCTGTAGACATCAAGCTATGAACGAATGACACTGAAAAGATTGTACCGGAATTGAAACGACACCTTCAATCCAAAATGTGAAATTGTTTTTGTTTTTTTCTATAAAATTCGAATATTTATCTGCAGCTAAGCTATGCATAAATTTATGTCACACTTGAAACTTTTTATCGATTAGTAAGCCACACTTTTAATCCAATATGTAGCCTATTTGTTTTCGTTTTTCTAATAAGGATATTTTAATATTTATCTGTGTATAAATGTCCAACTTAAACGATTTTATCGGATTGTAAACGACACTTTTTATCCAATAAGAAAAATTTGTTTTTGTATTTTATTTAATTATATTTAAACAATTACCGATAGCGATTAGTCTTTGAGTATAAATGTCACCTTTAGAGTTTGCACCGATTTGTAATCGACACTTTTAACTCCACACGGTACTTTTTTTCGAAAGTTGCTCTTTAAAAGTTCCGATCATCCACTAAGCTCAAAGAGTGATGAATGTTTAGCCCCGTAAACCGGACACAGCGACTTGTTTGGGTTAGAGCGCCTGGCCCGATCGCGCCTGTTTACCCGCCCGGCGTAACGTTAACGCGCGCGCGAAGACGTCGTCCAACCGTCCACGTCGAGCGTCGAGCGTCGACTGAGTTCGACGCCGGCCGACGCTCAGTGCCGGCGTCCCGACGCCACACACGCGTACTAGACCCACCCCGCAGTAAACTGCTTCATTTACGACACTCAATGGGAAATCATTATGTTCACATTTGTTGAATATAAGTTACGAAGGCATTCAGTTCAAGTTTTGTAGACTCAGTCAATTTTGAATCCTTTCAGATTCCTTCGAGGTGGAGATGTCGCAGCTAGAACGAGCTTTGGGCGTGTCCGCGACCCGACTGCGATGCCCGGTCGAACTGGCGCGTGTGCGTGTGCGTGTGAGTGCGTGAACGCAGGTACAGGTAAGTTCGTAACCAGTATGAAACTATGTAAATGGTTAGTGAATTAGTAGGATGCGATGAGTAATTGAACAACTTAGTATGAAAGAAAGAATTTATAAAAGTAAAGTAACAATATAGAATAGTATCACTTAATTAATTTCACTATAAACTTACCATTACTTACAGAATACCTTAAATAATCTTTAAAAATGAATGATACGTACTATTTGTCTTACTTTATTACTACTTACTTACGTACTGACTATTGACTGAAAAATACTAAATTTCTTAACTAGTTACTTTCTAACTTATGAAACACTTGAGACGAACAATTTAGCAACTTGAAACAATTTAAGTAAAAACTCAAAAAAAACGAATACCTAAAAAATAAAAATAGATAACAGAAAACCTCCTTAACACAAAGTTGCTTCACTTATGTGAAACGTACCGAACATGACAACATGAGAAACCTGAAAGTGAACCTCTAAACTTTGGTGTGTTTTCAACTGAAATAAGTATCTGAGGGATGGTTTATTACAAGAGACGTATTAGGGCAATGGTTTGGCAATTCCATGTGATGTTGCTAGTTGCCACTTCTTCTCGTGTACACTTGTAAGACAACTCTGGGCAAACACACAGTATTTGTTGCGATGTTCGGGTATCGTTTTGTTTTGGCTAGTGGCCACAGTTTTCATTTAGTTACGAAAACTTTATAATTGTTCCCCTCTAGATTACTTATCAACATTTAAGTAGATATTAAGATCAATATAACTTTTTGCTTTCAATTTTCTTCAAAGTTCCAACTAATTTAATTCTTTGTTTTTAAAATATTCTGAAACAAAAATTAAATACAGAGAAAAACTAAACAGCGAAACGTTGGATGAAACTAGAAAGAAATAATTTATATTCACCATCCTGAAACTATACTGGCGCCATCTAGACGGATCTACTTTGGACTTCGCGAAACTCCTAAAGTAAATATTCTGCAAAAAGCATTAGGGTTTTATTTACTTATTAGCGCAAGGCAAGTACGCTAGTTTACTTTACACGTATAAACACTCACAGCTTCACAGATATATACTTAATTATTTAAGTAACAAGTTTGCTCAATAGCAAATTACCAGCAAAATACTTCTTTTTGAACGAACAGCTTTAATGGATACCGGGTCGGAGACATTCATTAAGGAATTATATCACTTTCGCCACTTGAATATCTACTCGGGCTGTTGTAATATTAATTATGTAACATTTCATACTGAAATGAACAGTTGAAATCTGTTCCAATCTAAACCGTATGAAAGGAATAGAGTGATAATAATATTTTGGTGCGTCTGTCATCCAAATATATTTGACCTGCCTGCAACAAATGTCAACATATACAGATAACTGTATTCTTGTCGTCTTATGATTTTAGTAATTAAATCATTACTTCACTAAACATATTTATATATATTGATTTTAGAACTGTGTTATTATGTATTTATTCTTTTCAATAACCTTAGAATGTATTTCTCAATTTCATCAAATACATGTCCATACTTTCTGTAAGAATAAACAATGTTTTAGTATATTTCTTTTGACGTAAATGCTCAAATATATTCATGGTGCAGAACAAAATTAGTTTCAATCCTCTCAAACGTGAGAAAATGTGCAAATATGAAGTATTTACTCAATCCTCGCACGATTGGTCGGTTAATGAGAATGCTATACGTTATTCCTATTTAATGTTTTAATCAAAACAACCCATTTAGTTTCAAAGGAAAATAAATGAATAGTATTTGTTTCATTTTATTTGGTCTATTTCGTGGCAGAGACCCTCAATTATTTTGTACTGTGATGATTTGAACAAACAAATTCATTCAATCATCTGGAAACAGGTATAAAGTTAATCAAGCTATGTGCACAGTTGTCGTCTGTATCTGTACCAGAGGGAGCGTGAGGAAGTATTGGTGCATTTCGTAGCTCAGTCATTTGCCGTCCTTTGGTATCTCAGTCAGTCAGTCAGTCAGTCAGTCAGTCAGTCAGTCAGTCAGTCAGTCAGTCAGTCAGTCAGTCAGTCAGTCAGTCAGTCAGTCAGTCAGTCAGTCAGTCAGTCAGTCAGTCAGTCAGTCAGTCAGTCAGTCAGTCAGTCAGTCAGTCAGTCAGTCAGTCAGTCAGTCAGTCAGTCAGTCAGTCAGTCAGTCAGTAAGTCAGTCAGTCAGTCAGTCAGTCAGTCAGTCAGTAAATTATACGATATTCGGAGTCTCTGACTCCTTCATCAAGCAGCTTCGGGCACTATGACTGGGCTTGAGAACGGAGTAAGGACTTCGAAATATCACGTATGACGTAATTGAAGAAACAAGCGAATGTGAGTAAAATCAATAAAAAGTATATTTAATAATATGTGAGTTAAACAATCAAACAAACTACTACTTTATCGACACGGTTAAGGCACTAATAGTCAATTAACAAGCCGAGCTGCGTTTTATGAAACATATTCAGCTGTGGACATATATTTTTATTACACTCATCAAAGAACCATTGTGATCAACACTTTGTCTTGTTGCCCAGACTTTATTGAGTCAATAGGTTATTATCAGGCACTCTTACAGATAGACATAAAATTAAATCAGGTGCCCAAATAAGACTCGTCTTACTTCGAGGCGTAATAAATATTCATCGAATAAGCTGCCACCGTGTTAGTACCATAGAACTGGGGACTTATAGAATGCACTGCACATTGAGAAGCCTTTCACTCTCGAACACATATTAAAAATCTAGTTTAATATCACGGCTAAATATTCTGGAAATCTGTAAAGAAATATTAATAAAATCGTATTGAAAGGATATAACCTAATCATTGGTTGTCCCTATTGTAAAAGGTTATTTGATTTACCCGTCTGAGCCGGGGGTATAGATTTGGTCTAGAGTAGATTATTCTATTCGTAAGAGGAGACTAAAAGACCGACGTCGTATGACTCAGCTGTCGAGTACGTCGTTAAACACTCAGAAATAATAGTATTATCCTTTAGTTTAAAACATTTTAAACAATAAACTATAACATTTTTTCTTCAGGAAAAATTTATAAACTCATTGAAAATTATTGTACGAAAATAACTATATTGAAAGAACAATTTCAATTTCAATTTCAATTTCAATTTTTATTCAATAATTCCACATGATACATAACAGAATGGTTATTGGACGATTTGTACATTGATATTAATATCTACGGACAGAAGTTATGTCTTGAGAGTCCGTAGACAAATATCTGGTGTGCGGATTATTGAATACTGTGAGTTATATAACTAAGTGGTTTTCACAACTAACACAAGTATAAAAGATGAGATAAATTTAATGATTACGAACATTCTCTGCTATTTGCAAAGTGAAAAAGAGTTGGATTAAAATTCTATACTCAACAAGCAGTGGGACTATATTACGCAGTCTTCATATTTCTGACAAATTAAATGAATTATTATACGAAGTACGTTTAATCTAGTTTGATAACAACTTGACAAAAGATTGAAATATCGCTCTCATGAGTACAATCACGTCCATTTATGAGTTTGCCCTGAGGAAAGCTGTGTTTGCTAGCATGGCATTTACTTTTTGCATAAATATTATGAAGAATTAGCATAGACAACGTGGACATCTCTGAGATAAATAAGTTAAAGTATGCTTGTTTAGCTTGCGAATCATATATTTTCATGGTCAGTTGGTAGTTTTCATGGCCGATGTACAAAGTAAATGGAACAAACGTCCCGATCAACAATTTCTTTGTAAAAAATAAAAAAAAGACTTCGTTGCAAGAAAATGTATACCTCTTAATATCTTGTAAGTTATATATTCGTATAACTTCCATTTTTTTCATTTCTTATCTTTAATACCCGGTGTCAGCTCTTATAACTATTACTAAAACTAAAACCCATCGTCTACTTAATAATTTTTTTTAGACTAATCAATCATTTCTAAAATCAATTTATTATACTTAGTGCTTGTTATTTTACTTTAATCAGTTTTTTTATGATTATATGTAATTCAATCTATTTTGTGATGTTATTGTTTTGTAGTACGATTTGCATTTGTATATAACGTAAGCACTCCTTATATAATAAACATATACCAAACATAATACCTCAAATAATTAAATATTGATACGTTCCTCAGCCGAATGTGTTTTGTTAAGATACAATATTGTATGTTCTACGTAAACCCGTAAACATAAACAACATCGTAAAACATGTTCACTGTCTTTACTAACCAATGCAATAACGTTTCTTTACATTCTCAACGAATTGTAGAAGTGAATTGAAAGGTGAATACATTTACTCTTACAGAATGACTTTACTCGAAATATGGGGAAGGTTTCACCCGCGCTAAAACGCTTCGGCTACGGATATTTAGATACAAAATACGGCTGAGCAAGAGTCATTCAAAACCCTCTCGTCGTGTCGTACTTTAAACGTTGAGAGCCACCAACGCGGTCTTATCTCTTGGAACAGTTCACTCCCCATCTCAAGACTCTAATCAGAGACCTTCACACGTTGGCAGTGGTCGTGGGTGAATGTTAGCACAGCGCACTGACGCCCAGGGTGGGTTCCAAGATGGTTTGCTTCTGGTACGTCATAGCAGTAAAACTCTCAGAAGGGACGATCGCTCCACACGGTCTTCGCAGCGGTTTTCACTTCTCTTGCCGTGTGGAGTGGACCAACCTCGCTCGGAATGTGCACTTAGAACGCCTACCAACAGACGCGCAGATAGTATCACTACAATACCAGATGCAGCTGATTTAGGTTGGTATTTGTCACATAGTCACTTGATAATTAAATTTTCTATGACGACACCATGTACCTTGCTAGGGACGTCTACTGTATTTGAATGTGTCATCAGTTCATGTAATTATCGTTGTATAAGCCCCACGGTGTACTCTCTCCCTCCACCCCTCGCTCTCATTCAATCGCTCTATCTCTCTTTCTCGTATTCATATTCAATCCGAGCTAGCTTTGAAAGAAAACAAAATTAGCATTCTTCTAAAAGGAATGGCTCGCATAACTCGCGATATTTCATTTCAGATTTACAGAACAAAACAAAGATGGCGTCTTTAATGAAAAGAATCTATGTTTACAACGTTTGTAAATTAAAACTGACATGACGATTTTAATAAATTTGTATGAATAATGAATTTTCTCATCTTTCAACAAACAATAAAGTAATATAGTTGGGCATGTTATTGTGTAGTAGTAAACTAATACGAACTTGCAGCTATTTCGCTTGGTCGTGGTCTGAGTCTGTGACGTAGCGTAGGCGAGGTGCGAGGTCTACCTGGATCAGTGGCGTATCCAGGAATTGACAATGGGGGGGGTCGAACATCCCGAGCAGGCAGGGGTCTGGGGCGAAAGCCCCAGCCGCCGGAGGCCAATTCGCCGAAGGCGAATTTTTTTCTCTTCATTTATGACGTTTTAAACGCCTGGAAACACGTTTCAGAATAAGAAAATGTCATAAAATAGGTTGAAGAGAATGTAAGAATGACTACAAAGAAAATTAAAAACCCAGTCACAGAACAACAAAATTACTGCAAAAATAAATTCCTTTCCTATATTTTTTATTTTAATAATTGTTGGCAAGTCTCCTCGTAACTGGTAGTGGTGTAGTTCAATGTAGTTAAATTCAATGTAGTTTCTTATACGCAGTGCCAATCGTAAGAGTAGAGAGAAGAGTAACCCCCTGATCCCTAGTACCCATTAGCATTTTTAAATATACTCCTCCAACTTGTACCATTCCTCAAACTTCTTTTCCGATTGTCCCCGGGAGACAATAGGTCCTAGGCAGCTCTTCCTGACGACCAGGAGCCCAAAGTCGTATGATTTAACGGTTCAGTATGTTATTTAACAATAATCTAAATAGTAGTTTCCTCTTCCCTCCTCCTATCCTTCCTTCTCTCCGCATGTAATTTTTTTTTTTTTGGGGCATGGGGGGGGTTTGAACCCCATAACCCCCCCCTTGGATACGCCACTGACCTGGATCCACTAAAAGAACAACACTCGCCCCGTCCGCTCAGTCCCAACGTGTAAGTCTCATGCCGACCTTTATCTTCAGTCCCCCTCATGCACGATGTTTCTACGAATATCAACAGATGCCTGCGTTTTCATACAATCGTAAAGGCAGTCTTGCGCTTAGTAGAGTACACAAGCTTCATAAGTCACGCCTGTTTTGTTTGAATTTCCAGATAATCAATAAATGATAATAAACTAACACTAATGGATCTTCTTTATGTAGATCTTAGAACATTGCTAAAAACTATAGTGTGTCCGTGGCTTAGTTGAGAACAAGAAAATCAGTCCATCTCGTCGATCTTGGCATTTCACGAATGATGTACACCCCTTTACCTGGCTAGCACAAACATGAGACGAAATCCCCGAATTCATTACCAGAAGTTCATCCATGCGCACATTTTTTGGAAACCCAACGTCTAGTCAAATAATAGACTTTCACATAACAAACAAACATTACTTTTTGACAGTTAGGACACAACAATTTCAAGGAAACTGCGGTCGCACTGGGGCTGTACAAACAACTTATTTTAAATGAGGTGAAAAAAATGCCCTGCAGCGTTCTCAGCTTTGCCTCGGACAAAGTTTACTTAGAGAAGTTGGACTCGTCTACTTCGTAGGAATGTTGGGGTTGGGTTTAGTTGAACACGCCGCGGCTTGCTGTACACTCAAGCCATGGTGAGCTGGAGCACGCGACCCACCCTAATTGTTTATGCAACCGTTTCAATCTAAGTGGGGGAGTTTCCTGTTGGGCGCTTTCCTGATCATGTTTCCTGATAAACACGACCGCGTCCGACTCAACTCACGACGATTAAGGAAAGAGTTTAGTAGTTTTGTTAAACGCTCTGAAATCAAAGCACTTGTTTACAATTCGAAGCTTGGTTTCAATTCTTACGTCTTTTCTACGAATCCATTACATGCGCATATCCTGGATTATCTGTTGCACTTATTCCAACTTTGGTTTCCCTTTGATTTCTTTCTCTTCCCTTCAATACGTTCCTTAGCATTCTTTCGTGACTGAATTGTGTCCAAATGAATGATTCCTCATCAATTATTTGTTATTGCAATAAACCAATAATACAATTGTTATAACTTTTTGTTATCTAAACTTAGTTACTGTAAGGAACAGAATTAATTTTGTATGGCTAATATTGGAATTCTCAAAGGAAATCTGTTTATCGATCGGCTTTGCGTGACTACAAACTCACGATCATGATATGTCTGTAAAGCTGGGATTTGTTACTTTCCGACCTCTTTGTCTCTTCTTTCTGACCGATTTCTGATGTCTCCACAGTTTCTACAACAACTCACATTATCAATTCTCCAGTCCTCACACTATTCTCTCAGCTATGATGATTAATATTCCTTTATGCTAAAAAAATGTGTATCTTACTAAACGGTAACACGTTTTCATTAGACGGTTTTTATAACTTTCTCTCCTCCTTTCTTCTCTCAAGTGCTTCCTTATTTCTCAGTCTATCTTCTCGAGAGATCTTTAACTTTTAACTACATTTCATCTCTTGCATCCTTATAAAACGTGTTTTATAAAATGTTTGGGTGGAAGATAAGGTCTAACAGCCGGTAACCCGCCCCTAAGACGTTGATCAATCAATCAATCTGTTATCACTTGTCAGTATTCGACAGTATCATGTTTTCTTAACACACAAACAAAATGTATAGTTATCAAACTCTGATCATGTACATGTTATTCTTGATTTCAATGCAGATGGTACAGATTTCAATTGTCGGTTCAGGCTGTTTTATAAACGTGTTGTTAGGCCGCATCAATCAATATGGCTGCCCAACGCAACATTGCCTAGTTCCTAATGTTTATTTAAAACAATGTATCGGGAATAAAATAATGCAGTTTGCGTGACGTGAAATTAAGATATTCCTCTCCAAGCGGAAGTCCTGCTACGGGTGTAACTTACAAACAGTTATAATAAGTTGATAGATACAGCTTGAGTAAATACAGGTTGTATATCCCGTTTCAAACTCAAAATCAGTTATGAATCCTGTACAACGACAAATAAAAGACATAGCACGGACGACAAATAATCTCGCTGTTAGAAGCTGATTGTGAAGATGGAATACCCTAAAGTTTGGTACTTGCGCTGTTGCCATTAGTCTCATTTCATTCACATTACTCTAGTTACTGGATGCGCCAATAAGATAAGATGTAACACAAGCGTTGAGAATTACAATCCTATGGTTGGTTAGCTTATCACTGAGCGATAGACAGCCCTGTGACTGTGTGAATGTGAAGCGGTGTAGTGAGGGAGATATCAGAGTATTTGTTCAGTACTGAGTAGTTTGATGACGTCATGCTCACATGGCTGCGATAAATGAAGAGTTATTTTAGTAAAAAGTGTTGTTACAAGCTGTATTCATCTGCCATCTTCTTTAAGGAGTTATGCCGCCAAAATTTGAAACGTGTGTTTTCTTCCCGAAGAAGTTCGTCGGTTAATGTCTCCCGAGGGACGAGTGAGATGGGGGTGACTTTGCTCAGCCACGCCCTCCTCATAACGTGAATCCCCGCGTGAGGGGGAAGGGGGGGCTCACAGTGTTGAACGATAGCGGAAGGAAGAATCTTTTAGTCGTTGACTGTCAAGCTCCATCGCATGGGCCGGATGATGATGGCTGAATGCAATATTACCTTGTAATGTGCTGGGCTTGGCAGTTTGTAAACAGGGTATAATTTAAATCATGATCAACTGATGCTGAAGGTTTGAGGTTTTTATGCACTGAAGAAAAGAAAATACGTTTTGATATTTTGCAAATATACGTACAGAAAATAGTTAGAATTGCAAACGGATTTGAGAAACCCAAATCCAATTCGTTATCTACGAAACTGTTTTGTAACTTTATTCCACAACTTGGAGCATTAATTTCGATACGAAGACTTCGATTACAGAGCTCGTCTTGTTCGTACATAAAGGAGACTCTTTGACGATCAAAGATTCGCTTTGTCCGCAGTTTTACGTGATTTTACCGCTCTTGTTGTTTCAACTTCTCTCTTATGTCCTGAGCTTCAGGGCAATGCGGTCGGCTCAAGGATCGACGAATCATGTAACTGTATCAACATCCACGAAATTTACGTTGTACATGTATTTGAGTATCGTGACAATGTCAAATGTTGACTAGACTAAAATATAAATTTATTTATTCTCTTATAATCGACCAAGACATGAATCACCAGAAGTTCAAAAACTCCATCCCAAAACGGGTATCAAACCCTGGACATCCTACAATGGAATCAGTAATGAACACATGAACACCAGAGCAATGGTTCGATAAGACGATCCCATGCATGTATTCATGCCCTTCATGGAGGGGTTGGCCTTGGGACGTTAAATCAAGGTCATTCTCTAAGTGGGTGAATTATTGTTATGCTAGGAAAATGGTCTCAGCTATTAAAACATCAAATGTTTCTAGTGATATCTCACGAAAACTGCATAATATTAAAAAAGTCGTTTACAACCAAATAGTTCGTACTTCGTAGTAATACTAACAACATGGTCGAAAACATTTTAAATATTGCAAGTATTGCGGTTGTTGTTTGGAAAAACAATTAGATATTAATTATTTCATGGACTTTAAAAATGACAAACGTAAGGATCTAAATGTTGGTTAAAAACCACTTTTTTAATATTGTGTAGCGTTCTAAAGATGTTACTAAAACAGGTTAATTATGGTTGGTTGGTGGTTTTGTTAGTGAGACTACCTTTCCTCGTTAAGTATGCGATTAAGGTTAAGGGTAACTGTATATTTAACTTGATAAAGTCTTGTAATTAATGCCACGTTTTCAACTGATTTACTATCATGAAATGCATATTCTATAGTACTAAAACACTGCTATACGTTATGCTCAGCATAATGTTTCAATGCATAATCTTAATACTAATCTAAATCTTTGGTTATATAATATTATGAAGCTCTAACTTCAGACATATATTATTAGATGTTAAGCATAAGCCATGAAATGTTGAACTCTTTGAAAACTAAAGCAGTACTTCAGTAGCATCTTATCTAAAGGTAATTTCACAGAACGGCATCAGAACTTAAGTGAAAGATGACAAAGTATATACGTAAGTACGTTTATAAGTTACAAGTTAAGAATTTTATGTCACTATAGCATTATCAAACGCAAATACCTTCTAACTATAACTGTTTCGCTGTAAAATGTTCTATATCACCAATCGTGTCGAACAGTTTTAATATATATTTCCTGCAAACCCCATTCGATTTATTTATTGTAAGTATAGTGTATGCTTCAGTGAATAGTTAGAATGTTTTAATAAATAATACAGATCAATAAATATAAAACACCTGTCTAGCAATACGAACCCAAAAATGGATGATGTGTGAGGAATTCTCTACTTAGACGATTATGACTGTGAATACTACAATATCATTCTGATGGCATGACGATATTTCTTATTACTATGACTATGACTATTCCACGCGTATATAATTACGTATATGACTTTGACTAATTGACAATCACGATGCATCTTTATCACTTTAAGAGAAGACTACCATGGCTACGACTTTGACACGGCTCTATGCATGACTATCACTTCATGACTACCACTCGATGCCTATGACTGTGGCTCTACGGATATGACGAGGATACAATTATTGAGGAGTTATTGAAGTGAGACATTTATATTATTGTGAATACTTCTACAAAATGTTAACACGGGCGGCCTAGCTTGCTCACCAGCGTGGGTGTTACAGTAACAGCGCATTCTGGTGATGTTTATCATCACCTGACGATAATCTCGAGCATAACGAGAAGAGGTGTCGATAACGACGATATCTTCTCCACGCTTGATGTATGTCTGAGAGTGTACAATGTATAGTTCGCAACGCTACCGCTGCAATGAAGTCTCGGCCATTACTATCACAAGCGACCGTGGTCTGGTCGAGAGCTCCATTACTTTCAATAACACTTCAAGCTTGAGCGTGAGCACTTCATACATAACCTTGTTTCAGTATTAGAATACACCAGATCTGATTATAACTTACATGTTAAGGTGATAATCGAGTTACATTGTTGCCACGTCTACGTATTATAACACAGAGATAACAGTAAACTGGAGATGACACAATTAGGCTAAGAGGGATTTGTTCATTTAATGTCTATTCTGTTAAGTGATCCAACTGATTCACAAGGGAGCTCAACAATAGATAACTATAGAATATACAACGAAAAAAATGATAGAAAACTCTGAACAATATCTTCTAAAAGGATAGGAAAGGTGATGTAGTGTAATTAAAAAGTTAAATATAATATGACAAAAGTCTTGCATACAGTCTTTAGTTATTTCAAAAGACACATCTAGCTATTTTGCTAGTTATTAAAGTTATATCTCGCTCGCTCTTTATGAGAAAAACCGGCAATTTAAATTGTTTTTACTACAGACACTAACCCTAATAGTTATATTGAGACATTACTGCCTTAATAAGTACACAGTGCGATGATTGGGGTCGTAGCTTTGCGCTTATGGGAGTCAATCAAAATGAAACAGTAATCTGTTTGACCGACGACTTGGCCATCTGCGATATATCGTGGTCGATGTGACTGCGATATATCGTGGTCGATGTGACTGCGATATATCGTGGTCGATGTGAACGAGTTATGACTATGAGGCTCGATAAACCAACAAGTTAGTCGAGCCTCCCACATTGGGGCAGACGCAACGATATGACATAATGTGTTGAATAAACTTACAAGTTGGCGCGATACCATATTAAACAGTTGGCCTTATCTACTGGGTCAATATCGCCCACGGTTTAAACCTAGAGTTGTGTTTTACAGCGACGTTTTGAGTTGTTAACGTGGTTTTGTGAACGTAAGGTTGCCAAAGCTGTGTGAATCCATGGGGACTGCATGGATCGGGAGTAAAAACATATCCGAAGGCAATAGCTTGTTTAAACACGTCGTAGAAAATCCGAATCAAAATAAATTTCTTCTTCGCAGTACATCCACGTTTTATAGACTGCACACCAGATAAAATATTTACCTTTCAGAAAATAACAATCAAAAATGTGTTGAGACCAATAATGAAATGTCTATTTGTTTAGGATACTTGGTACAGGGTTCCACGCACACTTATTCGCGGTAACGTTTTTTAGTGTATGATACAGTTGTAAACGAATTTCCAAATCTATTGATGTAACAGCAATTAGAACAGCAAGCGTAAATCGGGCACATTCCTGACATTCGCCACTTAATTCTTCAAAATGCTACCTTGTTTGTGAAGTATAGTTTGGGTATAACGTTTATGACATAATACTAAACCAATATATTTTATTGGATCTCTACTTTATGAGTTCGTAAGTTGTTGACTTATTTATGAGTGAATTTACCAACCGTATCTTCCTACCCTACCGTATACTTGAAACCGGTATATTAGTAATACCACCAGCGTATGTGTGAGCATATTCTGCAGGGTAGTAATCATCAGGCACCATAATTATTTCTTCAAAACCTGGCGCTCACAACTCGCCCCATTATTATGCAGAAGGTCCCGGGTTTATGCAGAAGGTCCCGGGTTCAAATCCCGCTTCAGGCAGAAGTTTTTTAACTTCTAATGTGGATTCAGTCCCATTACTTCTTGGCTAAGGAATAAGTAAACGGTGACTTTGGAGCCGTCCTAGCAACGAAGCACTCAATAAATTCAAAGTTGTTCTGAATCGGCCTTGTTGATTCTGGCATTTGTCCGCAGGTGTTCGCACTGTCCAATCACTGATTCATATGTTTCGTATTTGAAATATCGATCTTTGATTGGTTATCGCTCACTCGTCGATGGTGTTCGAAGCCTACAGGGTTGGTTTAGTCACTTTAAATTAAAGTCCCTCACTGCAAATCAGTTTAGTTACTGAGTGGGTAGACTCTAAATGTGAATTTATTTATTTATTTTATTTATCCATCCCTTTAGCACAAGACAGTGTCGAGTGTAGGAGCAACATTATACTGCCATAGTTGTTGCATGTGCAATGCCCGCGTCAAAGAGAGATAGACGTAATGCACCCCGCTTCATGCTCTGACAACGCTCGGCGTTGAACGGCATCGAGTTCTCATGCCATGCGCGGCGTACACGAATTTAAGTTCTACTGCGCAAGAGTCTGCTAAGCGCGATGTGTGTTTGATGTATTTGCAAGGTGGTGAAGCTTTACGTCGGCGTTGAAAATAGAAATAGAATCCGATTTTGTCGTCGCTGAAGGGGAAGTTTGGCCAACGAGGAACGTTATAAGCCGACGTTGGACAATGAGAACCCAGCATAAGAGAGCTGTGCGTATAAAGAGAATACAGAGACAGCACAATTACTAATGTACGTGAGGCAACTACATTCTCTCTGTATTGCGAGTAACTTATACGGCTTATAGTGGATGAAAGGAGAACACAGTTGGGCATGGGTTTCATAAGCAGTTGAAATGAACAATTGGGCACTACAATAACAATATGCATCTTAATGGCTGCTTACGGTAGTGATTTCCGTAGCCCAATAGCTTCGTAACCAGTTGAAGAGAGCATTTATCATAGGAATGTAATTTTCTCTAAAATAAAAGCAAAAGAGCAGCGGAAATGGGGATTGCAGTTTTGTAAACGGGGACAATACTGCAGTTTGTGTCGTTACAGGAACAGAAATTGTAGCTTGGACTCATTATCTAGTAGCTTCGTTGTTATCAGTGTTAATGTTTGTCACGTACTAAGTTAAAAGATACACTGGTCTCGGAGAGCGAAATATGCTTGAAAGAAATAGTCCAAATCACGTATTTTCATTGTTTATCAGATGAGGTCGCAGGAAATATAGGTCAAAATGAATCAACATGCATCTGCAGTCATTACAATTTAATTATAAAATACGTCATAATAAACAAGTCACGTGTTTTCTTTTGTGTGAAAAGATTTATAAAGCATATTATATATCTATAATAATTCCCAGTAAGAGAAATTCCAAAATGTGAGGAAACATTCTGTAATTTAGACATATTTTGTAGTGAGAAGCTTTCTCTGTAGAATCATGTTTCCCTCGCCCTAAATCTCCAGCGCAACAGAAGCATAATGATGTAGTGTAATTAAAAAGTTTATGTAATGGACGTGTCACTTTATTAAAAAACAACTGTACCCCCACCAGGTGATGCATGAGTGTCGTGATTACGCTGCCAATAAATCATGTACGCTTTCGGACACGACCATAAGCCTCCTACGCAACACACAGGAGAACATATGTCCAATGTACGTTTTCGGACGCGACCATAAGCCTCCTACGCAACACACAGGAGAATATATGTCCAATGTACGTTTTCGGACGCGACCATAAGCGTCCTATACTCAATACACAGGTGAACATATGTCCAATGGACGCAGCCCACTGTAATCGTGTCTTGGAAGAGTTTTGTTTTGAATATTTGATTTGTGTATCTGGATTCATACTAAACCGTTAAGTCATATGATAAAAATGAGTTTTAAAAGTGATTTTGGCTATCTGACGCAAATCAAAGCATTAATTGTAAGTTAACGGAGAACCCGAGTTGGAATTGCGAGATGCTGTATCACAGTTACCTTTCATTTTAAATCACCAGGCTTAAGTTTGTTTCCTTTTGTGCAACTTTAGAATCGGATCCTAGTTCTGGGACGGGTTTAAGCGAGGGCTTACAATGAGAGAACAGAAACTATTCTAATTACCTGTCTGACATAAGTGTAGGAAGGTTACGTTTATGTTTTTGTCTCTTTCGCTTTTGATCATACCAAACAAAACATTCTCAAAGCGGCAGACGGAGTTGAATCTTTGATCTTCTCTCCCGTCCGACCAACGGGCTGGCAACACTCAGCAGGCACGGTGGCCTACCTCACAGGTAGGTGCCTATCACACAGGTGCCTATCACAGTGCCTATTACAGCTGGCCCATTGGAAATCAAAGGTTGCTGCCAAACTGTTTTACGCATGAAATAAAGAACAACTTCCCTTGCAACAATGTGTGCTGGTATATAATGGGTAGACCATGAATACGGTCCTGAGTGGTCCAGCCATGATCCTAGGACTAAGTTTCATTATAATAAAGTAATTGTTTAGTTTATGAGTTGTTGATGTAGGGTGGTACTGAGAATGCTCCCGGCGTTCCAGCGAACCATGTTATAATTTAGAAAATATTGTAAAATTGTCTGCACAAATTACAATACTGTGTATTGTGAATGATATTTTGTGGAATGCTTTCGGCTGTTGTTCTTAAACAAAATATCGATATGTATATTCATTCATTTCAATATTTAGAATAATAAACTACTCTGGTTTGTTTTTGGTTCATGTATGCAACCGTCGGATGTTACATTTCAATTGAAAGATTTGTTTTTATAATTATCTATTCACATATAGTTTGTATTTGTTTTTAAAGGTCAATATTCCTGGTTCTTTGGTCTTGTACGTTGGGTAAACAATTGAGATGGGTCTACAAAACATATGTATCTAGTTTCTAGTTGTTCACCTACTGAAGCAAACGATTCAATAAATATTATTATCATTAAAATAACATCTTTAAAATGTCCCTTTGTATAGCATTGAATTCTTCCTTCTTTATTAGGTCATTTAAAAAGAAACAACAATTTTATACTGCAAGACGGTTTTGAAGTGAGACAATATTGGCTAACGTCAGTTTTACTTACACTCAAATGGAGAACCGTGTGCTTCGCTCGTGCATAAGCCATAGAATCGAAAGTTCACTGAAATATCACTCACACGTCGGGGAAAACACCGCATACCTTTTGATGTCCCAACCATTCCACAATGTTAAATAAAAAGCGTACTGTCAAATGGGATGTTCAAAATATATTAATTGATGTGTGATAGCGTATAACGGCCGAAAAAGTTATAAATAGCAGAGTATTAAATTTTGTGTGGCAATGTTATCAAATATATAGCCTACGTAACATTTTTGAATAATACATTGTTTTGTGTCGTGGTCATGTTTATTTATGTTAGGAGTCGACACTACGTTAAACTTATTTTGAAATGTATTAATATTCGGAGATTCTTACGCGTTGCGAGCGAGGCGAGGGCGCGAGCTCCAATCAGCGGCCGAGTTTCACGCAAAGAAGTTAATAGTTTCACACAAACTCGGCCACTGATTGGAGCTCGCGCCTTCGCTTTAGGTACGATATTTCTCAATTAAAAACTATATCGTTATAGCAACCACGGACGCTGGTTTAAAAGCTGGAATCATAAATGCAGATCAAAGGGAAAGCAGGACTTACAGTTTAGACCACATCCACTCAAACGTTCTCTCTCCTCGGGTAACATGGACTAGACTCACGCCGAAGAAATTCCCTCCGAACCGTTTTTGACATTTTCCCAAACATATGATGTGATTACCGACTGTGTGTCTCTCATTTTTTATCTGATAAGATTACAAATTACCCGACCAAAGGATGTGTTATCTAAGTAACGAGGTAGCAGCTGTCTTGTGTTCACGTATACTCAGTTCATATTGCACTTATTACTTACTTACTTACTTAGCCAGACCCGACCAGAAGGGGCCAACACACCCGACGCCAGATCGCTCTATCGGTAAACACGAGCAACTTGTGTAATAAATACACAGCTTACATTCTGTCCGCGTGAATTATACACGAGTGCTGAATGGATCAAAAAGCAAAAACACAACCGTGCATATAACATATCATACTCTGTAATAATGTCTAATATTTTAATAGAATGTTCGCATTGACCTAATTTCATTGGAGCAGATTTTTATGCTGCCGGTGGAATAACGCGGAATTTATGCTCTGCGAAACAGTGAGTTACAGGTCAGGAGATAATAAAAATGAAAACTCGTATCTCATTGCGATATATTCACGGTTCATTCTGTATTTGTGAAGCTCTCCGGCTGAACTGGGATTAACAGAGTCGAGTGCACAATGAAACATATATCTAAGTAATAACAATAAAAATAATTTTGTTCGGCAATGACATTATGATATAAATAAACAAAGCCGTTCATTACAACGGGATTAAACATTATAAACATAGGTTTATGTGATATTAAATCACAGTAGGAATATTGAGGGCAAAGTATTATCGAGGTAGACAAAGTACATTAAAAAAGTAAATATATGTTACATTTGGTCGAAAACAGGAAATCGGAATCGTACCTGAACATTTTCTGATTTCATCCCCTCTTTAGCAGTAGATATATAATGTACCGTATTCTAGCAGTAATTAGCACCTGTTCGCCACACAGCATCTCACATAAAAGGTAAAAGATCACCTTCACAACTTCTCTTTTACTCTTTCTTCGCTTTCTACTGCTATCACTGAGCGTTTATAAAACACTATGTGGTCTTATCTCAACTTCGTACTTTTGACTTGAGAGAGTAATAAAAACGGTTCTTCCAAATGCCCTAAGCTGTCGCATCAACCCGATGAGGGTTAACTCTGCCAGGACCAGGGAAGGGGGGGGGGGGGGGGGGAATGTCCTCAGATGTCTGGCAAATTAGATTGTCGTGAAAGGCGAATTTTTACGCGTCGATTAGCAGCCGGGTTATATTCCCCAGTGAGTTGCGATATCCAATTTAGCTCACTTGGCTCAAACTCAAAATCAAGAGTCAATTTATTAAACTCTATGATATTCGTGCTCGATTTGTTATTCGACGGTAGTTATCGAAGTTATGTATGATTGGATGGGGAATAGTTGCCGCCGCTGTGGATGCTAGACTTAGCCAGAGTAAATAGTTTAGCATTAATGGGTGGAAACCTCTATGGGGTCTGATCGCATGACAAAGAGAAACTATTATAAGGTCGAGGTTTGTTCATTTTCTTGTTTTTGATTCGGTTATCAATTACTGTGTGTTCCATAAAATAATTAAATTGCTCTGTATACATTTGGTGCACGGTAAACACAATGTCAAGAGCAATTATGTGTTACCTTCCAGCGAGGTGACATCATATGTCAGCAAAGCCGCAGCTGCAAGTGTGCGTATTAGCACTTTTCAACAATAGCTAGTACAATATTTAAATACATAATTATCATGGTAACTCAAGTGTGGCGGGGGGAGGGGGTTAAAACGCCCCTCTGACAAGTGACCAGCTAGCAAACAATCAGCTTAATTGATCGTTTCTTATTAATTTTATGAAATCATTTATTGGTTACGTGTATCATTTACTAGTAGATAGACGCTAGTTATTCTAATAGGTGCGAGATTGTAATATTTTTAAACCATCCAAGATTGATGCAAACTGTGACTTTGGAATTCCAATGGCAGCGATGAACATAAAGCTAAAATATTGAAGTTCATTTCTGCGAATCGCTTGACAGTAAGCACACGTGATCCAATGTGAAAGGTCGTAGCAATGCTTTGGGGCTATCGACGCTATATCCATATGACTGGGATATAACCATGTGCAAGTAACCAACACTCATTAGGGGGGCGGGGGGCAAACAGGAGGGGTCCGTGGGGGGGGGGGGAATCCTTAGCCACCGGAGGCCTTTTCAATGAAGCCGCTTTCATTGGTTATATTTGACGTTTTAAACGCTTGTAAATACGTTTCAGAATATGACAATGACTTTTAAAAAGCTTTTTTTGACGCGGCCTAGAATTATAATTTGTAATTCTTAAATCATTTTGGAGCCATGGGAAACACATAACAAATGTTATCCATATTCTCAGATCTTTGTCACTTCCTCCTCATCTCCTCAGGGCTCAGTGAGGTTTGAACCCAACAACTTGCAATCCCCCCCCCCCCCCCCCTAACCCTGGACACGCCACTATATATTGATTGAATTGTTGTTTTCCGTCAACTTTCAGAAACATCACCGATTTCGAGTTACTGTTTCATGAGAGTCGGAAGGTTCTTCTCTCAGTAACTCAGTCAAGTGTTGGACGAATAATTCCATTACTATTGGAGTGTGATTCTCCATTAAATATTTCTAACCATCACAAACCACAGCAGCCATCCTTACACCAAATAACGGTGTTTCAACCGAATGATATTACATTATGTATCCAGCTGTTAGTCTCGGGTAAACACCAAACTTAGAATTTGATTTTAGAAGTTCAAACTTTCATCAGTAAACTATACGAAAGTAGTGAATTACTTAACATCAGTTTCGTGTATGACTGTTTTTCACTTAAAAATTATATAAACTATTGAATACATCATGAACAACAGCAGTATAAAGTTAGTAAGGCTTGTTACAACTGTAGTTCTGTCATCGTATGATGGCTATAGCACGTTTCATCCAGTGTTGCCGAAGTAATGTGAATCTGCTATGGAGTCCTCGCAGGCCTAGACTAGAAACACTGGCCCATCTAAACGTCGAAGTGCGTGACAAACGTCTTGGCCGATCTAGCAAGACAGTCTCTATATATCTCTCTCTCTCACTCACTCCTGTTTATTGTCCCTTCACGCACTCTCTCACTCACACAAGTCCGTAGGAAGATAAAACTGCTACACTTGTAACTGATGGGCGGCGAGGATTCAAGAAACATAGTAAGACAAGAGAACAAGCAGCCTACGTGTAAATAAGGTAACTGTGACGTCACTTGCCAGTCTGGTATCTAACTATTCCTTGTGATCCAGCGTGTATATAGTTTTTAAACTTTTCGATTTATTCAGTTCAGTTAATTTTTTCAATAGTTCGTTGAATTATTTTGTAGGGTTCTAACACTAGGCACAGTTGTATGTTTAGAGATGTCTATGTGCCCATAACGAGGCATAATAATAATTTAATATAAACTAAAGGGACGAACCTTTTACTCAAAGGTATTTAGGGAGGTTCGATTCTACCCATCGTTGTAAGTTTTCTGAAATATTGTGAAGAAGACCATTTCATGGTCTTCTTCTGTTCTTTTCGATACAAGTTATTGACTGCTCTACCGGATGTGTTGCAATCCTAACTAGACGCATGCACAAGTTGAGTGTACCCGTGGAATGTGCATGTGTCAGGATTTCAACACTTTGTCGGGAGCGAGCAACGAACGGGTATCGTGAAGAACACCTGAGTCAGGTAGATTTGGTTTTGTGAAATGGACAACGGTGAGACGGAGAGAAGAGTTTTGGCTGTGCGAACGGGAGGCTGGTTGGTCGGAGAAGAGTGGAGAGCGGGTGCGGACAGTAGAAGGGAGGCAACGAGGACTTGACCGGGGATCCGACCGAGGGGCGAGCCAGGACCAGTGGATTGGCCGGGTAGCTGTTCCAAGCCTACATAAAGGGTAGGATGATGTTTCGTGAGATTGTGTATTATTTTTATTTAAATTAAATTGTACCCACGCACGCCGAGCGCACAGTGCAACAGTTAAAGGGATGACCATCTAGGGTAAAGGTTTAAGAACAATACACGTAACTCTCGTATTTTGGAATCTGTCTTTTAATGGTGTCCACCCTGCATGATCCATGACCCGCAAAAAACCCGATCCTGGTCAAGATTAGGGGAAAACTGAGTCCCGTAGCTTAACATCAGCTACGCTCCCCAAGCCAATCAAGGCAACAACATCTGTCTTGGGGGCTCAGTCTACCCCTTTTCTTCACATGGTGGAGGTCGCCGGTTTTGTAGGGTTGTAATACCATAGGTATTATGGATTAATGCAGGTGTGATTACAAAATTATGGTTGTAGGAACGGGTTACGCGTTTTGATAAATGTAATGTTGTGTTGTATTTTTGGTCGGACACTGTTGCGAGGGTGCGTTGGTGGCGATGTTGTTCTAATTGTTCAGGAGTTAGCACGTAGTGTGATGATGATGTTATGGTGAATGTGTTATGTGCCACGTTTTTTTTTTATTTGTTGTATTTTAATAATGCTATGCGTTGCGTTGAGGGTGTCTTTATGGATTTTAGTTGTGTACAGGCAAGTGAGTTGTTTTTCGAACGTTGATGTATTGTAGGCGGTGTAGGTTTGTCTTGAAGCTAGGTTTTCACTTATGAGTGGGGTTCCATCTGATCGTGCGTTGCGGGCGTCTCTTCGTAATTTGGGTGTGCCTAATACTAGCGAAAGGCTTTCTCCTGCGGAAAGGTTGTTAGAGTGGTGTCATCGTCAGCAAAGACTCGAGAGTGGGGATCTAACGGATGAGGCGTTATTGACACCCCTTCCTGAGGACAGTTCTGAAGACGAGGCAGACTCTAGGGTTGAGGAGCATATTACATCTAGAATGGCTCAGCCACAGGGCGGTGGGGGCGGATTTGTGCGTTTAGATAAGTTTCGGCCAGGTGAGGATGATGCGGAATTATGGATTGCTGATTTTGATAGGGCTGGTGATGTGAACTCGTGGTCGGATGACAAAAAATTGAAGGCTTTGCCGTCCTACTTGTCAGGGGGGCAGGCAGATTGGTATTCGGCGTTGGATGCCAGAAGGTTGGCGGAAGCTCCTGTGCTAGCAGACGGGTCTGTGCAACCATTGCTGTGGTCGGATTTGAAGGCCCATTTCATCAAGACTTGGGGGGTCAAAAAGGGGGACTTCCAGTATTGGATGGGGTTGTTGTGTGCTCGTCTTCAACGCCTAGGGGAGAGTGTGTATGACTACGCATTTGCCAGGGTTAAGTTAATGGATAAAGTGAACCCTGCGATGTCCAACGGAGAACGGGTCCAATGGGTTATTCGGGGGTTGCGCCCTGACTTGGCAGAGGCGATACGGCACATGACTTTTGTTAATGTGGATAAGCTGTTAGATGAGCTTGGTGATATCGAAGAGTTCAGGAAGGGTGCAGCCGAGTGGGGGAACAAGCAGCCGGTGGTTGCGCCTGTCCACGTTGAGCATCAAAGGGGGCAGAGGACGTCGAGTAACCCCGTGTTGGCGGAAAGTGGCGCTGTCGCCGAGTTAGTAAAAGCGATGACAGCCTTGATGGCAAAAGTGGAGTCATTGGAGAAGGTGCAGACAGGCCTTATGCAGCAGAAGGGCGCTCGTGAGCAGCAGGGGTTCTCTGCGTCTCAACCGGCGATAGGGGGTGGTCAACAGTGTGGGTGTTGTTGGCAACAACAGCAGCCATATCAGCAGCAGCAACAACAGCAGCCACATCAGCAACAGCAACAACAGCAGCCACATCAGCAACAGCAACAACAGCAGCCATATCAACAGCAGCAACAGCAACAGCAACAACAGCAGCCATATCAACAGCAGCAACAGCAGCAGCCACAACAGCAGCAAGGGATGTTTAACGGTTATGGGGGCTATCAGCGTGGATATGCACGTGGTAATCAACGTGGGGTAGATGGACGAGCGGTGTGTTATTTCTGTAAGAAGCCTGGGCATTTTATGAGGGATTGTCTTCAATTGAAGGCTCTGCAGGCAGGAAATGGATCGGTCGGTGAGTCGCAGCCAGAGCAACAACCCTCAACGTCCACCCCTACTACGGGAAACTGAGTTACTCATCGGGGTGCGAGACGTCTCCGGTGTTAGGCGATAGAGTCTCTTTGGTTGAGGAAGTAAGGAATATTCAAGAGGTTAGTTTTAAGGGTAGGTGTTTTGCATGTTATCGTGTGGGGCACAAGAAGCGGAAGTGTTTTATTAGGAGGGCGGCTGTCCGGCATAGGGCAAAAGTTTTGCGACGTATTCCGGAAATTATAGCTGTGATATTACAGGGGTCTGTTGATGTTGTCGTACCAGAGGTTCCTGTAGAGGAAGAAGTTGTTGATGATTTAGGGGTTGTAAATAATGCTCAGGGAATGGACGAGGACGTTATTGTTTCTGATGGTGAGACGGACTTGGCTACTCAAATAGTTGATGTTATGGTGAACCGTACGTGGGGATCTTTGAGGATTCCTGTGAGTCTGGGAGAGGAAGTATTTTCCTCCCTTGTAGATTCGGGGGCGGGGGTATCCTGCATTAGCGCGGATTTGGTCCGACATTTGGAGTTAAGCCCGGTGAACGGGTTGTTATTACGTACGGCGGATAACTCAATTTTAAGGGTGGTTGGTCGCGTCTGTGGAATTGGTTTGGTAATAGCAGGAACTGCCTTCCCTATGGACTTTATTGTGGTCGAAGGACTGTCCGTTAAATGTTTACTTGGATGTGATTTTTGTGTAACATATAAGGTTGTTATAGATTATTGTAATGGTACCGTGTCCATGCACGGAATGGATGTTGACGTGACTGTTAAATTTAGTGGATTGGATATACCGAACGTTGTCGATCAGGCTCCACTACTTTCCTCTTCAGAAGAGGGGGAGTCGGACAATTACTTATTCTCTATAGATCTCACGGAAGCTGAGCCCTTGCTGTTGAAAGCTTCCAGCGAAGTTGTTATTGGTCCAGGCATGATGGGTCAGATAGAATTCACAGTAGAAGGAGGTCTTCCGTATGAGGTCGGGGTCTTTGAACCTAGGGTGACTTGGATGGAACGTAAGGGGTTGATTATTCCCCCAATGATGCTGTCATTTACAATGTGCGGAGTCTTACCGGTAGCTAATTTTTCATCGCTCCCAGTATGTGTGTACAAGGGTTCGGTATTAGGGGAGGTTGAAGGCGCGGAATTGGTTGCTATAAATAAGGAACATGCGCTGGAGGTCCCGGACTCATGTGATGCGAGTGTAGCGGCCATTTTGCCTCAGCAGATAACGAGCATAGACAACCTGGAGACGAGTGCCGCTGATATGCTGACTATAGAAACAGATATTATGAATTACGATAGGCGCACTCGGTTATCTCAACGGAATGTTCCGGCTGATATTGCATCACTTAATGTGAATGGGGACATGCCGGACATTGAACGTGACAAGTTGCTAGAACTGTTGACGTCATTTCATGATGTTTTTGGCTGGTCGTCGGAGTTGATTGGAAGGGCTAATATTGGAAATTGTGATATTGAATTGAAAGATCCCAAGCCTGTACGTCTGCAGCCCTATCGTGCGAGTGCGGCAGAGAGGGAGGCCATTGTTGAACACATTAATGACATGCTTAGGGCTGGTATCATCTCTCCCTCCATGTCTGAGTGGGCGAGCCCTATTGGCTAAGGTACGTGAACCTTGTACAAACTGATGTTTAACTGGTGTTAAAACTTGAAATATATTCAAAAATATGTGTAGAGATGGTGTAACTATACAAACGCTCCTTCATTTCTTTCACGTAAATTTATTTCATTGCCCTGTTTTCAATGTATGTACGTTTTCAATTTTGAAATTTAGGAGATTTATTGGCATTTTATTTCCTTTTGTTTGGTGTTGTTATCGTTCGTTGTTTGATGGGCAGTTAATATTATAAGTCCATGGAATTACATTGTGTGGTTGCATTTATTGTCCTCCTAATTGAACATGAGTTTGATCAAAGAATAGGATCACATAAAATAATAGTAACAAAACCTAAACTCTGGTTTTAATCAAGCATATTGCGTTGCAGCCTTTGAAAGGATATCGATGCTAACGTAGCGTCCATAATAACATGCAACACTGTGCGTTCTTCTGCGTTGTCCGGCAACGGTGTATTACGCGGGTACGCGCTCTGTGTTGCCCCGGGGTCTGTCTGGTGTAAAGGGAGCTAACTACACTAACTACACCGACTAGGGGTTGCGCGCCGCTACACCACACGACCTGTGTGCTTTAGTTTAACGTCGATATTTTTTATTAAACATGACGTGATACGGATGAAATAAAAAATGATTTCATTGCTTTCTAGTTTAATTAATTTTAGTTGAATTAATTTAATTTTCTTTTTCAACATTTTTCCATTGTGAAAAAGGGCCAGCTTGGATTTAATTTACAGAGAATTTAATTGCACGTTTTTATTGTCATTGGACAAAAGTTCGTTCTATCTGTAAAGCCATCTAACTAAAGCAATACAAACCACGTCTGGTCCAGGGGTAGTCATGTCATGTCATGTCATGATGTCATGTCATGTTGTCATGTCATGTTGTCATGTTGTATGGACGAATAAGCGGCGTGACGTCATATGGAGACCTTGACTTTCAATGCGTCTTACAACAACCACAACCAATTGGCAGTCTCAGGGTGAAATGCATAGTCGTTCCTCACGTGCTTCTCAGCTCAGCATGTCCTCCTTCACATGGCAATGCTGCTGTGTGATTAGTATAGCTGGCCGAGACTGAGGAAAGGCTAAGTTGAGGAGCACGTGAGGAGCGACTATGCATTTGAACCTATAAGAGCAGAAGTTAGTCGTGTTTAAAAGTGGTACTTGCGTTATCTGTGGTACTTCTTTTCTCATCCAATAATACTGCTTCTGTTGGTAATCAAGCGGGCCGTAGAAGTAATAGTTCTTATAGAATGTCCAGCTTTACTAAAGCTAAGTGCCTGAAATAAATACAACTAAAAAAATATACAAGCCCAAGATTTTAACACTTACTATAAATAAGAGCGATTTAGATGTAAAAATATGAAATGGCGACTCAATATAAATATTTTATGAAGTGCTCACTAATTAATAAAAACAGGTAGCACAATAATATTGTGATTTGTGAACCAGATTGTGTTTCTCGTTCACAACATTTCTCCTCTTTACCAGAAAGTTCTCGTCTGTGATAGGATTAGGGCTACGTGGTGTTGTATTTCCCGGGAAATAATGAGACATGGCTATCTAAAACGAGGGGGGAATGTATTGTGCGTTGCGCGCGTGCCCGGGAGATACTTGTAAAGCAGCAGCTGATGTTCATGCACTCGCATCCATTTCCCCCCGGGCTTATATGGAAACAATGTGAGCTTCACTCTTCTCTTGATTGTGAGGCCATACTTGAAACCTGGACGACTCGTTCTCATTTATCATCAGCTGAACACCGAAGATTAAGTGGAAGTTCCATTCAAATATTGACCTCATTTTTAGTAATATCATTTACCAATAGATGTATTTAATTGTACATGTCATCGTACAGCCACAAACGTATACCGTAATTAATAAACAAATTGTTCTGTCCACATTTGCGCTTTGTGTTTGTTTTTTGTACCATCCAATTTCATATCTGTCACGTATCACATGTTTTATAATAACATACAATATTACTAAACAAAATTTAATTACAGTGTGAAATGAATTTAAAAAAACATTTTTGTTAAATACTCTAATTGAATATGAGACAATTAAGCAATGCCTGATGATATGTACTACGGTGTATGTAGGTTGTAGTGATTTTATTATGATAACTTAGTTTTATTCCATCAAATATTTTATGGAATCGACTCAAAGTGTTCTTTGAACATAGCATAGCAGCCCAACCTAACCCCCACTGCAAATCAGTTTAATTACTGAGTGGGTAGACTCTAAATGTGAATTTATTTATTTATTTTATTTATGAAATATAAATCAGTTTAGTTACTGAGTGGGTAGACTCTAAATGTGAATTTATTTTTATTTTATTTATTTATTTAAGTTCCTAAAGTTTCAAGCACTGAACAAAAACTAGACGCTTTTAATATTTTCAAGAAATCTGTTGTTTTAGTGACCTCAAATTTTGTAAAAAAAAATGCCACACGAATAAGCTCAAGCGTAACAACAATTCATTCTGTGAGGTACGAAAATCATATTTAGTGAAGTATATGAATGCAAAATCGCAGTTTTGTGCACAATAGTGGAAGAAATCTTCAAGAGTGGCCATTCACTCTATAGAGAAGGATTTCCCAGAGCTTTATTCAGCTAAGAGTAAAAAGTCTAAGTTCTTAGTTACCCCAACTAGCTAGACACCATTGAAAGACTGACTATTATTAATTACTCGAAAATATCCCACTTTATCCTACACATCTTTGATTGACCAAAATCAAGAACTTTTTCGTTCGCGTGCGCGGTTAGACTCAGATCCCATCGTATCGCCATTACTCAAACCTTTCCATTCACAAAGCACTGCTTCCATTTCGTCTTTTGTAAGTCCTGGAGATTCAAGTCTCTTCTCTTTTCACTCATTTATCTTCCTTTCTTTCGGATATCACCAAGGAAGCCTATTGGCCCGGCTACAGTCTTCAATTAAAAACTCGAAGTTCTGCCTGACCAAGAGTCAAGTAAAGTTTTGATGCGATTATCCTCATCGTAAAAAGGTGCGACAAGTGTTGGTTCCCACGGAGCTACCGAGGTCGCAACGTCATAAATCATGAGCTGTATCGTGTGATCATACACAACCGCAACACTCGTTACATTTATTTATTTATTTCGTTGAAGGTAAATTTATTGCTGACCTGGATATTAGACTTTTGCTTGAGAACACGAGTTCACCACTTGTGACGTCATTCGCAGCCAGGTGCTTAATCGTAGATACGTCCAGTCAGTTCCTTACTGAGTTGGTTCAAGCAATTTTTATCGCTTTTATTATTATTTTGTTAATGCATGAGGTAATATACGAACTCTGATGTTACCGGCGTAAATACTTGATCCTGGTGTGATGTCAAGAATTTCGACGTGCTTAATCGTAGATACGTCCAGTCAGTTCCTTACTGAGTTGGTTCAAGCAATTTTTATCGCTTTTATTATTATTTTGTTAATGCATGAGGTAATATACGAACTCTGATATTACCGGCGTAAATACTTGATCCTGGTGTGATGTCAAGAATTTCGACGTGCTGATCGTTTACACATTAGATTAAAGTAATCATTGTTCATATTTGCTCCAAACCAAACTTACAACCAAAAACAGTAACATTTTACGGTCGTAGCCGATTTCTCAAAGCTCTTCCTACATGTATGGTGTAGCCACCACCTGCTGGGTTATTTGGCTTTCAATTCATTTTTTGTTTACATTTTATAGTTACGTCCACGATTGTTTAAGTTTTGAGTTCATAAAAAAACGTTGAACAAAGATAATAAATAGCTGTGTGGAAATAAATATCTTGTTATTTTGGGGCACTTAGCATCATTTATATATCGCAATTTCAGGAAAATTGGATTCTTAGACAGAAATCTATTTCGCTATTCTGAATTAACAGGAGATTAGGCTTCGTCATCACTTATGGAAACTTTCTGCTAAGTACTTACTTAGTATCCTTTTACAAGTTTTGTCTGTCTGCTAGTATGTCATTTACTTTAAACAAATGAGTCCACTGGCGTAAACATGACGTGTTGCAGCATATTATCATACTACCCCCCTCCCCTCCCCCCCCCCCCCCTTAGATGAGCCCCAACACGTACAACGGAAGTAATGTTATGTTGCACTGCACCATTGTGCCAAAATATGGTCATCTTTTTGATCGCGTAAGCAGACCAGAGAATATATGAACGCTTAGATGCGCCGCCGGTGACAAAACGAACGTGCATGAAATGGAACAACCTTCCAATAGTCGTTTGCGTTCAGAACTATGTTTCTCTGATTTATCGGGCGTTCATGCTAGAGTCTGTTTTTTGTAAACTGATCTCGCGTAGGTATAAAATAGAGTTACATTCACAATACAGAACCTACGGTTGTGGAATAACGCCACTGAAATATAAGGTCAATAACTTAAAGCCTGTGTTTTCTTCGGCATTATATAAACATACGTGTATACTTTTATGGGTTTATAAAAAGAAATAAAACTACGATGGATTTATGGTACTATTTTCTTGTAAAAATTTGCACTAGTCCGCCTAAGTTATCTACATATAATTTATAAATATATACCACACTGCACAAATATTCATTGCGAGATGAAATATCACTCTAGACTATAAATGGACAAGTGTTTGTGAGATATAATATAGGTGCCTAATATTTAACTTTGAACCTTGATGTATTGTCTTCATTCTACAAAACGAAACATTTAACTTAAATTTATTCTATGTATTTGACTAAAATATCAAGAAACTAGTCGGAAATATTGAGACATATGGAATTATATATAGCCTACCGTTCTCCGTGCATACTAACAGTGCATTTTGGTTACCGAAACTAAATGTCTAGCTAGATATCTATAAAATTTATAAAAGTAGTAACAATAATCACGGTTTGTTAATTATTATATAGACATAAACTATATGCATGTTACTTCAACGTTTATAAATAAGTCTTTAAATCGTATTTCCTAAGCCACTCCAAGCATAATTTCATTTCATTTTGGACTTCATTACATTTTATTTCAAAAGAAAGTGAGCGAATTCAAGAATCACGACAATGTTAGTTTATTATGTAAGTTATACTTCGTATGTTCTCACTTATATGAAGTCGGCGTTTCTGAGATACAAATAAAAACTTTAAATTCTCGCAACTTTAATATCAAATCTCCCATTCATATACTTCGTCGTCTATTCTGGTCTATTCATGTATACTTACTCGTCAAGTCCGCACGTGACATGATTGTTGTGACATTTAACCGCACACATTTTGTTTCGTCGAGACGTCATGCATAAGATTCCATGTTTCCAAATAAATACTTCTTTCTACTTTTCTATGGAATGGCACCACTGTGACTAATGTTACTCTGCTATAGTTAATACGTTACACGCCATACAAGTGTTGCGCTGTCATGCATCATTAAACTACATGATGCATTACTTTGAAATAAAAACATCATAGTTGTAAAAGATTTCGTTTTATATATAGAATTATTCTGTGTATCTCTTCTGGACACGTTGTTGTTTTCGGTACTTATCACATTTCAGAATCGTTAGCGAAATTAAATTCTCACTTTCTCGTGTAAGACGTTTATGAAAGGTTACAAAAATAGTGATTAGAGTACACAGCTTGTTTGAGGTGTACACCAACTAGAAGGCGAATAGACATGTCTCAGTAGACATAGTTTCGCTTAGTTACGGTCGACCATAGGGACAGTTTTGTATCCAATTATATAAAAGAGAAGTTCAGCAAATGTGTTGGACACTGTAGAGCGTGTTGAACACAAATACATTGAAAAGCGTGAGGATTATCGGTTTTATGTTCGGACGTTTAAAAGTACATTTAATGTCAAAAAATGTAAATAATTAGAGACTAGACACCGATATTATCAGATCTACAGATATTTTCAAAAAAAGTTTCAAATACATTTTACGTTTGGATCAAACTATGGAATTTGAAATATTATTGAAATTGTAACTTTTTTGGAGAAAATCTGAGAATCTTCATAATATATAATTTCTCAACATTACAAAACTGTCGTATTGAATGCCATTTCACAGATAAGAACAAACAACCCTTAAATTTTGCGCTTTTCAAACTGTTTAAAAAATAATACGGTGTATTGCGAACTATGGTAAGAAAGATTTACTGACTAGGATAACGAACGATCTCTCTCAAAAGTCGCTAAACAATGTCATAATATACATACTGATCCAAGTGCGTTATCTCACTTCTTCGCAGTGGCAAACTATAGGCCCGGCACAAATAGTCCTACGTCTCCGGGTGTATTTCGCACTTGCAACAACATTATTTAGGGATGGTATGGGCTTCATGTTATAGTTGACAAACAAACTATTTACTTAAGTAGAGACTTTGTTACTTTACACTGAATAAATATATACCGTTAAACTCTTTACACTGAATAAATGTATGCCGTTGAACTCTTAAACATCTTGAGTGATACAAGAATACAAGATTAAGATTTTAATGATCACATTGGCACCATCCTCTTTTTTCATTGAATATGTTTTGTAGGTATGTCTTTCGGCTGTTTTGATCAAGATATTGGTAGAGACTTGACATATTTCAACAGTTATATTAGATATATTCCTTTTTCTAATATTGTGCGAATGTTTCAACATATTATAGTAGGCCCACACGATTACAATATATCCACATTCTTTGGATCATTCCCAGAACGATATTATTGGGTAATACATTCCTGATCTATAGTGAATATTGAATTATTGTGCGTATCTAAATTCTTAGCATTCTCCTGTCGTATCTGCAAAATAACAAATTCCATTGTACTCCTAAGCCGTATCGTATAGGCTAATCTCTTATTTGTGTTGAATACATGTTCTCACGCGTTTACAAAACGTATGGATCCTCTGCCTACAGAAAATTACTACTTAAATAATTTATTGATGAAAGGATAAAGTTAGTTCTCCTAGTTGGCTGCCCACGGTGATTGTTCGTGATGGCTAATTGAATACATAACACACCTACAAAAAATGTCTACCAAATTCCGCATCTCAAAAACATTTCATTTTTAAATTCAATGTATCGTTGATTCCCTGTGGCCCCACACGCGAGGGCCGAGTACCGGGCACTTCCATCGGACACTCCACTGCGACCAGGTGACCATGTGACCACGTGACCTGAACGATGCTGAGGGGTCACAGCAACAGGAGCTCATTTGCCAGCCCAATGAACCACGCACGAACCATCAAGGATTGACGCCCGCTACTCGTTGGAGGGAAATGCTATTTAAAAACATGTTTTTTAAATTCAAATTCCGATACAGAATATTTACATTACATTTCGCATAATAACGCCGTAGCTACACACTCGTCACACATGCATTTGTATTGATTTATTGATTGAGATTTACCTTTTTTGAGTATTGTCTGCGATGGTGCTGCTAATCAACGTTATATCTTTGATGATAAGCGACATTATCATGACAAACTGAACGTGATGGTAGTGCAGTATAGAATTATAAATTAATAAATATAATTAATTCCAAACAATACAGTTTTAACTGTTCAATATTCCAGACTTTAATTACAGCCATATTCATATTTTCTCATTCAGCCAGATTGTCTATATACGCCTCGTGTGCTGCCATGAGCAACTGATGTTTACAGTAACAGCGAGCACAATCGGGTAAACCAGGTATTATCTGATACTAAACGTCTCGCTACAATAGATATAGATACCATATAAACGCTATTGCTAAATGTGCAAAGTTTGTATGCATACACTAAGAAATAAGCAATGTACGAAATTTTGAGAACAATTTTAAACTCGGCTACAAGAATACGACTTCGGGCAGATTCAAGAGTTTGTTTTGTCACCCCTGTTCTGTTCTGTGTAGTGTTACAATGTTACGGTGTATGACAACAGAACAACTTAGCGTAGACTGAATCGACGCGTGTTGCTGAAATGTCGACGCTAACGCGAAATGGCGGACATTTAAAATAATTACTTCACACAACGAGAATGAAGAAGCTTTACTTTAATGAGAATTTAACTCGTCGGCAATTAACGTTAAGCCTTTGATTCTAGAGAAAATAAATGAAAATTAATATTGTGTTGCTTGGAAGAATTCCTGCTCGAAGTAAGATTTTACATTCTAAACGAATTCACTTAAAAGATTTCCTTACATAATTGATGGACTTCTGTTATCTCATTATCTCACTCATGAGTCATGATGATGTTGATGAATGGAAGAACTTTAAACTCGCTCAGTTTCCCTATTTGAGTCAAGTGCTCGTGTAACAAATGAAATCACCAAAACTAAGAAGAGTTTCAAACATACCTTTATTAATACCTTTTTCTTCTTGTGCCAAGATAGCTTAATTCTTAATTCTTACTACCAATTAGTTCCATAAGACGTTGTTTGAACACACTCGTATTGAAGTATACAAATTATAAACTGTGTGTTTATGTAGCCTACATACATCTTGAATATAATATTATTCGTGATATATTTATCATATTCTACGAAAACTATTTTTGTGTCATACAGCTAATTATCTCATTGTAATAGATCTAATTCTGTGGAAGAAAGATACATACGATGTGATTATAGATTTCATGTTCAGCAACACAGGTTCCGCTTTTAGTTACTATAACATGTAAATGTTCTAGACACAGTGTCTTAATGATGTGTAATACTGTTTTTTTAGTTTCTACCCGTCATGCTCTTTAGTTAAATATTACACTTAGCTTTGGTCCTAGTTTGAGTGTATTAAAGATAACTTTATAGACGCATGTTGGTTGCTGCTCACAACAAGCGCCTTAGGCCTGGGTTTACAACGTGTTGGAGAGAGTCTGGAAGGCAAGCAGGAGGGTCAGCGCGACGACGCTCACGCCAGACAGAGACACAGTTCCCCCCCCGTTTGGCGTCACAGCCTCAGAGTCCCTGGAGAAGTCCCGCCCGAAGATACCGAACGTCATCGGTGACGCTTCCCTGACGAGAATCATCTCCCGCGTCACCAGACCGTCATCATCGTGCGGCAGCGTCATCACGACATAGTCGTCAACCGGCAGAGGCAGCAAGTTGTCCGTGACAGTGTTGCCAAACTGCGTCCCGGCCTTCTTGAACGCGCCCCGCACGCGGATCAGTCTGAACAGTGTTGCCGCGACAGCCGTGTCTGCGCTGAAGACCTCCCCGCACGAGGCGAGGGTGTTGTTGGTGCACGCGATGACGGCGCAGATCTGCATCCCCCCATTGGCCACTCCGTCGAAGCTGCGTACCCCGTTGAACACGGCTAGACGGTACGCGTAGGCCACGCCCCCCGCGCTGGAGGCGCTCCTGGTGGCAGACACCTCGAAGCTGCAGCACAAGCCTCTGTGGCACAGTTGCCGCGTGTCCGTGCGCGCTGTTGCCAAGTCGAGGAGGTGCGTCGTGTAGGGAGCGAGGTTGTCGCGTTTCATGTATATCCCAGCGGTTGGCGGTACTGCGGCCGGGCTCGGACTGGCCCGCGGCTTCTTCGTGACGTCACTCACCAGGAGGCGGGTGGAGGGGGTGGAGGGCATGACGGACGCCAGAGGACCGAGCCGGCCCGCGTAGATGCCGCTGCCAGCGCTGCCTAGCGAGGGGTGGTTGTATCCCGCCCCCAGGAAGTTCACGTCCATCTGATGGGCCCACGAGGCCTGGGTCTGCACGGCTGAGGACAAGAGGCAACGTATGACCCAGGGAACGAGTGATTTACGAAAAAGCAAAGTCCAATCGCATTACAGTGAATGTCTTAGCCGGTCAGTGTCTTATGTCTTACCAGTGAGCACCTTCTTCTCGGCGACCAATCACATCGCGGGGCTCTAGTATGACGTCAGCACGTGACACGCCGGGCTAAGTCAGTGTCTTATGTCTTACCAGTGAGGAAAGGAAGCTCGGAGAACCAGGCCGTGGGGAAGATGACGTCTCTGACCTTCTTCTCGGCGACCAATCGGATCGCGGGGCTCTCAAACATGATGTCGAAGCACGTGAACATGCCGAAGGTCACTCCGAAGTCTGTGTCAAAGGTGATGAGGTCGGCCTTGGGAGGGGTTCCGATACCCGCCTCGCCGAACAAGTTGAATTTCCGGTACCTGGCAACAGTTACAAGATAGTGTTTAATTTAAACATTTAGGACAATTTAACCAGTCGAAAAGTAGGTGACTCGTGACCTCGTGGTGACTCCAGTGTCCGCTAAAGGGGCTCCCGTGCATATCTTTAGTCACCAAATTACTCATTCATCGTGGTCTGGCTCACGTCACGTTCACAATGTTCCGTCTCGGTCTTATGTTCTCATTCATACCTATCTAAACGTCCCCCCCCCCTTCCGTCTTTGTACCCCCTTCAATCTCTCAAATGATTTGGTTTCCTCTTCTGACCTTAATGACCATGAAACGAAGATAACGCTCGAAACTAAACATGCGAATCTGAGCTTATTATTTTGTCGTAAATATGGCTTCATCCGAGAATATTTATTATTAAAAGTGTATAATAAATAATATATTATGGATAAGCGAAGTATCTAGACAAAATATTACAAATCAGAAACCCGATTGAAAACGACTTATTTTGAGATTGTCTGTGATTTACGAAGCAGCAGTTAGATTAAACGTCACTGGCAATGTGCAAGTGACATTTCTACGGGGAAGGGGGGGTTCTTATGTTCAAAGAGACGAAGGTATTGAGATCACCTACTTGGAAATGAGAATATGTATGAGAGAACGACAAATCGTATATAATGCTTCCCCGTTGGCTTCACCCCAGATATCTACAGTCTCTCCCCTATACACTGCCAATATTTCATTTGCACACAGTACACATCTAACACTATCACTAGCCTCAATTAACTGTTCCATGTATTATAAACTTCGTCTACCTCAAGTTTACCTTCCGCTTTTCATTGTTACCTCAGTCGGTATTTCGTCGAGTCTCAAAATGTCTGCAACTATAAAATGGCCGATTACTATGGCATTAGACATAACTATACTATCAAACGCTGATATTGAAATTATTATTAACAAAATAATGTTTTTTTCTTAAGAATAGATGATGTACCCCTCTTCAATATTTGGTACTTTAGTTAGTTTGGAAGTTGGGTAGGTAGGCCTATCTTCAAGCGCTGTTTGTAGGATTCAATCTTAGCAATCGGCTTGTGTTAGTGAGGAAACTTGATAAGAAAACTTCATTAAAGATTATCTGTGGCCGGATTCGAACCCGTGACCTCTCTAATCAGCACCTCGCGTGTACCCCGCAGATGCTCCACCTGTCTGATTGATGCGATAACACTGCGAGGCTGTATCTATGTAACAGCACCGTTGATTGGACAATGTCTACGACGTCTTACGGCAACAGACCGAACCCTTCTCACTGAGACGTCGGGTCAAAGGTAATGTGTGTTATTGATGGATTAGCCCGGGATGGTTTGTTGGGCATCTGGACGGAAATCAGAAGGGGTCTAGGTAGTTAATTAACATTCGCTTTCCTATCAAACATTACCGAGTTGTTTGAAGCTCTCACGGCTGTTGCGTGTTTCATGTGATCTGTTTTGTCCCTGGTGGGATACGCCAGTGAAATGTCGAGTCCATTTCTCAATCAAGACGACGACACAGCCCGGTTGAACCAATAACTAGTTAGCCTGGATGAATATATGTAAGATAATGTTGCAGATCTCTACTACAGACTGAGGGACAACGTACTTCCAAGAGCAAACAAAGAAAGGTGTGTAAAGATCGTATAGGTTGACATAATTTCAGCAACGGAAGAATACGAAAGAATTAGTAGAAGTGAAAGGGTAAAATAATAGAAGCCGGTCCGGAGTAGCCTAATCTTGGTATGCAATATATTCATTTGTTGGTCTCTCACAATGTGTTAGGCCCGGTATTATAACGGCCTGTTAAATACTTAGTCCGGGACTAACTGGTTATCTCCACGGCAACCAGCAATCAGTAAAGCGTGGTTTCCACGGATTACACAGTTTAGTCTGGGACTAAATATTTAACAGGCCGTTATAATACCGTATACCTTAGCGTACTGGATTATGGCCGCTTTGTGTGATAAGAGCTGCGTTTGATGTATCGTAAGGGAGTGTGGCCACCAACACGTGAATATCAAGACGAAGAATAAGAATAAGAAAGTGAAGTCTATAGTAATGTCACTTGCTAATATCTTGGAAACGGATGAACCAATTTGTTTGAAACTTTGTAGACGTTTTCCGGCGGATTATTAAGATAAATTAAAACCGTCTAAAATGTGATAAGACTTTCCATTGTTTAGATATAATTAGTTGAAAATTGTATTTTTAGGGTAAAATCTGTAAATTGCGGTATATCGCAGGATTGAGCTGCTTCTCGTATACTATGTGCGTTATGAGTGATGAGTTGATAGTAAATTCTAATAAATTATATATGAATGGAATGTGGGATTATAGTTAGGCCTATACATATATATTTAATGAGCGATATTAGTGGTCTAATGAGTGATGTTAGTAATTATAACTGATTGTGATCAGTGATGGTTAATTTATATTGCGTGGCGAATGTTGAGTGTCAGTGAAATGCTGTGAGTAATTAGCGATTACCAGCGAGCGATGTTTGATCACCCAAGGAAGGTGACGCGTCTATGAATATGTCACGTGAGCGGCCGCGGGAACAAGTCGTGTAGGTATCCCGGCCCGACGGAGGAAGTGACTTCATAAAATATCGAGCGAGATAAGTTACGCCCAGCGCTCCAGCAACGGATTGATTTAAATTATTCACTCCAGCAAAGGTCAGCGGAACAAATCAACTTCGCTCTGCATGGAAACGTCAGGAGCGAAATGATTTCAAGCCGGACGGTAATAGTGTTATTTATCGCGCTCATGTCTGTGTAAATCTGGTTGACATTGGTATTAAAAGTCCGGCTTGGAACAAACACGTGTCAGAGATGGATGGTTGTCTGTTGGTTGGCTGCACATCCTGGAGGCGCAGATTAATTCTACTCGAATAAACATAGAAACAATGTCAGCTGGAATATACCAGTTATACGCAAGAATTATTTGCAAAACCCTTTTAAAAACCTATCATTTTCATATTATGATGATATTTAAAAAGTTTAGTATTTGATTATTAGCTATGCTCACATGAACTTCGTCCACAAACTGGTACCAATGATTTGCATCTACGTTACAATGAACTCCAAATAAAACTTATACAACCCGGATTCAGTGGGTAGCTCTTTGTATTTCATTTGATTATGCGGTGCAAATTTCCACATTTATAAACCGACCAAAATAACTGTACAATAATGCATGATTAATATAACTTTGATTTATTTTATTATTCACCATTCATTGTAAAATTACATAGCTGGGAGGCTTTAAGTCCTGTAGGGTATATAGTTAACCTTCCCTGACAACGTTCAAATAAGCCTCAGTCCGTAAAATAATTATCATTTTATAAATCACTTTGATATTGTGATGAACAAGGAAAAGCGTGATAATAAGATTGGCGTTTTCAAGATCAAATAAAAATAATCAATTTCAATTTCGCGCGATTTCAATATTAAGACTGTCTCGTGTCCCTCAACAAAACAATAAACCTCCTATGTCTGACGTCACATATTACAATCATATTGGATCACACGTCCCAGAGTCGTTGACACGCTGGAGGTTGGTATGGGTGATGGGTGGGGGGAGGGGGGGGTTGTCGGCCAAACTTCTGAGCTTGATCCCTACGTGTTGGGCATCGAGAGTCAATATTGGTATCCCCCGCGCGTCCCTGTTCTCAAAAGATACCCCTCGATTGGGGCGCTATTGAATAGTCCCGCGCCCAGCTCGCCCGTGGACCGCGTTACACCACGGCTGCAACGCGTGAAGAACGCCAGACTAACTCAATTAGGTGGCTTATTTCATTCTGTTGTTATGCCCATCAGATGTGTCTGGCTCGCTCTTACGGTCTCAATCTCAGCGTGTGATATCACACCCACACTTGCACACCTTATAGACTCGCCTGCGCACAGTTCCAGATATAAATAAATACATTCACATTTGGAGTCTACCCACTCAGTAATGAGACTGATTTTCAGTGGGGGACTTTAATTTAAAGTGACTAAACCAATCCTGTAGGCTCCGAACACCATCGGCGAGTGAGCGATAACCAATTAAAGATCGATATTTGTTTGATTTATTTTATTTCAAATAACGTTATTCTACTGTTACGTAAAGAAAAAGGAATAAAGTCAAATTTTTGGAGCCTCAAATTACCTCAAAGTTTTTTCAATATTTGTTGGTTGAAACTCATGACCACTGTTTGGTCACGCAACAAGCAGTTTGACCCGTCCAGCAGGCTTCACAGATAATATTCTAAAAAATAAATTTGTATAAAGTAGCCTGCATGCATCCACCATGCAAATGTACTGTCAGTGGAATACAATATTGATAACCAAGACTGTGGTGTTCAAATAACAGTATACTGTGTTCGATACCTCCATGGTTGATCATCATTGGCAACAATTTGTGAGCTGAGACTATTTGACCGAGCAGATAACGATCCTGGAATCGGTTAACAACGAAATGTGCGATTCTAATTAATTTGTGCTTAATTAAAAAGAGCATTTATCAAGTATCGAGTTTCTATTGGCCCCTAGGCCAATATAGAGTCCCTGGATTTAATCATCGTGGAGTATATGAAACATATTGGAAACATTTTAAAAACAACAATAAAAACAATGCATCGCAAATGAAATGAAAATATAAATGTTTACTTTGTATTTTATAGACTGCAAATATAACATCGGACATTTTTTGGTGTGTAAAACATAAAACAGTCGTTTTGCCTAAGGAAGTAATTGAGGTGACTGCATTGGAATCTACTTTGCCGGCTTCATCCTTGCATTCCGCCTCAGTCCTCTCCAGTGACGTCACTACTAGCGCTCTAGATTCCTTGTGGCGATATTTGCAAACTCTACGATGGACGATAGATGTCTGATCAAGCTGAATCAAAGTGGAATTGAAACAGAATTGAATTACTCTTAGTATGAAGAGAGTTGCTACGAAGATAAGATAGTTCCTAATGGAAGTACAAGATTGTAGAAATGTTTATACACTTGCAGACATGTGTCAATCAGTTAGTTAATATATATTGTAGGTCACATCTCTTCAAGCCAGTATCCCATCTTGGGAAAACTTTTGATATGTCGGTCGATCATGTTAAGAAGATCCTGCAGTGTTCGGCAAATATGATTTGACGTCATTAACGCACGCGCCACGGTCGCTGATTGGCTGAGCTTCGTATTCGCGCTCCTTACTAAATATAAGACTACAGTAGCTTTCCTCATCCAGTATTAGCTGGACAGTGTGGAAATACTGAGTGTTACAGCTAGATGAAGTGAAGAGTAGGTTAACATTAATGGTGTAAACGGGGAGGAAATCCTGTTAGTATAAATATAAAGTTATGATTAATTGTTTATATTATTAACATATTTATTTATATTAAAAATAGCTCAACCATGTCAATTTTTCTTTCGAAAACGAAATGCACAACTCAACTGATATCGTTTGACTGATTGGGGTTTGAGAGCCCGCTAGGGTTGAATCGAGGAGCGCCCGTGCAGTGACGTCATTGTATGCTCACTGGTTTCCATGCAGCGATATTTTAAAACTCGATTTATTAGCCACTAGATATCCAATCAAGCTAAATCAAAAACCTATAACCACGAAATGGTATAATTATTGATATGATGTGCGGCTAGACCAAGAAGAGACATTGCCTTTCAGGATAGTTCATGAGTTCATTAAGACTTTAGAGCTTGAGATGATCACGTGATCTCGCGACGCCTAAAGCCCATGAAAGTTGCACCTGAAGCTTTGGCCCAGGACTTCCAGGATGTTAATGTGACGTTGCTTACTTGGTATATAGAGTTGTATTTCAACTTTCGCACATTCAGTTCACCTACATAGAGTGGTTCTGAGGTCTCACGCGAGACTCACAACTTGTGAGGTTGTGAGTTCGATTCCTTCTACCAACAGTCCTGGCTTGATGTTGTCCCAGAGTTTTCTTTCCTAGTCATAATATGCATACTGGGACTGAGTCTTAGAAACGTTCTCATGATATATCTTCCAAACTATGTATACAACGCTCAAGAAGGGTATAAACGCCTCTTAACATGTTTCCGTGTATATACTTGTATCGGACTGGCTATCGAGACCTAGATAAACGATCAGCCATCTAATAGATTTTGGCTCCGTTTCTGGCAAATCAATATTTTCACAGTCATCAATATGGCATTGCTGGTATTAAAATATTAATCCCACTGCTCGTAAAGGACTAGCGGTAAATGGGCAGATATCCAACCAGAATTAACTAAAACCCATTATGCATTGATTGCACCAATAATTGTAAAACGATTTTAGCAAATGTAGATTAGTAAACTGTTTATTTACAGCTCTGTATGGTATGGAATATCCAGCAAATTGGTTCCATTGTTAATACGTACTTTAAACAGTATGTTTATTTTTAGTGTTCACTTTCCAATCTAGTATACATTAGTGTTCATACCAATTGGGCTAATCAATGTTTAATACTTGCTTAGTGGCCATGGTCGATTAGGCGTTGGTCTAATAAACCGTGGTTTCTCAATGCCGGGTTGGAATCCTATGTGCGGGCTTTCATATTCATAACAACCGATACAGTTAGTTAGCTCAGTGGTAGTCGCGAGACTTTCATTCAACAATTTTATTTTTTATCGTGCAGATAGTTGTGCGCATACAACGTGTGCAATATGGGGCAAAGGAGTAGCCGGACTTGGAGTAAACAATAAGCCAGGGACCCAAGTCTTGAACAAACATCCGGTGTTTTAGGTGGTCACGTGATCTAAAAACATGTTTTTTACCCAATAGCTGCCTCGATCACGCTCGTTACCTCCCACAACGTAAAGACGGCTCAACTCTCGTCTTAGTCGTTCATAGCCATCATTATTATCGTTATCTTATTCGTCTACGCAATCATTCAGATTCTTCTCGTCTTGTTGTCTGACGCGGCTATCAAAGGTGAAGACAACGCCATTAAAACAAACACGTTCTAACAACTATTGACTGAGGAGGAAAAGATAACATACAATGTAGTACCTCACCTCTTGCAGAAGTTTTGATTTTTGTTCGAAAACATTTACTATTACTAATTTTATTTTAATTACTACATTATTTTCCTATTCACCAAATTGGTAACTTGAGCCGTATAGGCCGTATAGGCCTATAAAACAAAGCACATCCTAGTTACGGAAGAATAAAAGTGATGGTTCACGCTGAGATGCTAACCGAAGGAGCGTGGCAAGTATAATATAGCTACATCTGATGGCTTGGGTTTGTGTGTGTGGGCTTCTTGCAGTTATTCACAAATTTAATTTTTTTTAATACACAACAATAATATTTCGTAGTAATCTTTGCTGTGGGCTGCACAACAGCTTTACTTGATGTGCCCGTTTCAGTCATGATTGCCGGTGACTGGGATAGAACTGAGCTACATTTATCCGTGTTGGACCATTCGATTAATATCATCAAGTATCAGAATACTTAATATCTTGGACATGAAACTGGGTCCCCCCCACCCCCCCACGACACGACACGCTGTCTCTTCGTTATTCACAGTCCCGCGTCCCTCTCTCCCAGAGATTCAAATCTGTTCGGTTCAAGTCTTCCCTACCTCTTGACTTCTTATCCCCCCATATATTCTCTACGTCGGCCTTTTTTCTTAGACATTCGTTATACGTGTCCGTAACCCACTTTCCACTCTTACAATCGCATTCGTTTCTCATGCGACACTTTTTCTTCTAGTTCACATAACTCTTGTGCGACCCAAGCGTTATACACGGGCTCTCATGTAACATGAGGCACTCTTGTAGGAGGTACTGTTATGCATGTTAAACCTTATTTATTGCAAATAATTACATTGTTTTAATAAATTATTATTAATGTTTGTTTTATTTTATTTTTTGACGTACTGGTCCTACCTGGCCACACAGTTCCCTGCCTATTGAAGGGTTGTGACGTCACGCAGCACGTCAGGCATGATTCGCCGTGGGCCCTATAAGCAACAGGTATAATAGTGATTGGTCCTACCTGGCCACCACAGTCCCCTGCCTATCGAAAGCCACGTTAGTGTTGTAGAAGAAAGCCCTCGACTCCGGACACGTCTCGTTGTAGTCCGAGGTAGTGACGTCATCGCAGGGGAAGATCTCGTACAGGTTGATGATGACGTAGATCTGCTGCTGTCGGGCGGCACACGAGATGCGCCGGAGATTGTCGAAGTTACCCGAAGAGTCCTCGCAAGGCCGGATTTTGGCGGAGGGTGCGGGTACCCGCGAGAGGTGGCGCTTGTTGTAGGTTTCAAGGCCACACTCGGGGAACACGATGATGTCTGCGTTCTGCGGTCAGGAAACACGATGAGTGACGACGTGGGTAATATTGTGACTCCCGAAACGTATTCACACACTTGATAAAAGGAACTCGCGCTCAACGTAACACTTCCCATAAGCTAATTATATCATAGAGATTGAAATGGTTACCATTTTTATCTCTATGATTATAACAAATTCATTAGGAAAAACAAATGGTGGATTTGTTCAACACTGTTTCCTGTATATGAAAATATAAATGTGTGTATTGGTCATTAACGCCAAATGAAAATATAAGTATAGTGACCAGGGTTGTAATGATTGCAATCAAATGTTTAGTAAATAATTGTCAGTGTCGCTTTTAATGTTGTAATTATCTCTGTATTATATGAGCAATGGTGTGTGCATTATTCCACTGTGAGGTGATCCGTCACGTTTGCTTGTCACAATAATATTTCGTTCATGATACGCGATGTAAATCTGGTAATTTCTGTTGGCTCTACTGAAATGAATGAATGCTAAATTCACACATGCAGCAATCAACGATATGTTAACATACGCGTGTATATGTTTACTTTTCTCCTGCATTAGCTGTGTTGTGATCGCGGTTTAATTTCCGTTCGATTATGAACGCGAGAGGGTGAATGAGTGCAACGTTCATTGGTCGAGTGATGCAACATTGTTGATAGAACATGTTCGACTCTTCAAGCAAAGCGTGGGGGGATGAACGACGATGTTTACAGATGAAGGGTGAAGACGCTTAATATAGTGACCTAAATGGTGTAAAAACAGAAACATGACAAAAAGTGGGATTGATGATTTGTTGACATTGGATGACATAGTTTGTCCACTTGTTCACCGTCTGAGACAGAACTTTCCTTTCTGTAAATCGATTACAAAACATCTGAAATTTGACCCATGAAATTAAATGGTACCTTCTTTTTTAACTAAGTGTACTAAGTGATGCCATACCCTTATTTCGTTGTTATTACCGTACTTTCTCACATGTTACTCTGTCTGCCTGAACATTATCTGGCATCTCGTGCCCTACACGTAACCGATCTTGAATTTCTTTTCTTTCAAGACTCAATTTGTTGTTTCATCGAGATAAAAGGTAATTTATTAGGTAAAATGCTCTTGGTTGCGTCCAGTGAGTACCGATAGCAAAAAGTGTATGCATTGGGTACCCGTAAAGTCGACCTGCAGAAACTCGACAGTAGATAACCCCTGATTGTGCGTTATCTTATCGCATTTATCGCCAAAGGTATAACCCAACAGTGGATGACCCCCTAACCCGTGTACTGATAGCGCGTTATCTTATCGCCTTTACCACCAAAGGTATCGCGCCTACTGTTCGAGTTTCTGCACCAGAGATAGATAGCGGCTTCCTTTTACTTCCGTGTAGATGAGTTTCTGCAGGTTGACATTCTGCGTTCCCGTGTGCATTTAGAAACATAAATGAAATTGTGACTGTTTACTGTACTTTCTCTCTACAATATGACACAGATTCAATTTGTCCAGTTTGGTCACGAGGGGGAAGCCGAGGGCTTACAACATGGCGCTTGTATGGGACTGCTTGATGCGTGTACTGAATAGCCGCTGCTAATCAACAGTATCATTGCTTGTGTATCACTCACACATGCATTATTTATTTTAATCATCTCTATCCAATGTAGCCACTTTATTGGCTGCAGTGATCGATAAATCGTTCATCTTGTAAACGTGTTCACATTATGGCTTTGGCGTGTGGTGCGTTTTCATTCCATGAACCACCTGTACTAGCCGTCTATATTAGCCTCGTTACCACAATACGAGGCGCAAAGTCCAAACATCATGAACTCTTATTCATATGTAGTGTTGATGAGCAAACCCGTTGACACTAACAGCAATCAAAGCAGCCTAACCGGTCGCTCAACTATAGCCCTGGATCATGAAACTGTTAAACAAATACGTCGTTAGTTTCCCGTTGATCAAACTACATACGCGCGTTTAGGGACATTTATTTCGAGTATGACACGTTTAAAGTGAGAAGTAGATCCGATCCGATGAAGCAGTGAGTTCTGAACCGATAACCGTCGAGTGATCGTATTCCGCGCGTTTCATTAGACGAGAAACTTCACGTGGTGATGTACCAATATCTCAAGATAATGCTGTTTGCGCGACGGATTGGGGCTTCGGTTCGGCTAGATGCAAAGCTCTTCTATGGGGGGGGGGGGGGGGAGAGAGTTTCCCCGCGAGATTGACGAATTTATCTCTCCAAACTTGAGAAATACCCTTCATCTTTGCGAGAGTACCGGAAAGAATGGTTGTGTGTGTGTGGGCGAGGACACCCATCTCGGAGCCGCAACCAACACGACTGTGACGTATTAGCATGTATAGGTGGCGCACGCTAAGTTGTCTCTCGCAGACGACAGCTGGATGAAAAATACCCGCAGAAAAACGTCGATATTATTGACGATATAACAATCACATATTTGCTTTCTCTGTAATTTATGTCATATAGATGTCCGACTAATAGATTAAAATACATTTTAATAGTCCATAATCATCCCATTTCTAAGGGTTGCTAAATGTAATTACTAAAAATAACTTTTCAGGGCAGAGAGTCCTATTGTGTTTGCTAAGAGCGCATTAATGTATAAAACCTAGTTAAACATCTATGTAGCCAGGAGATAAAGATATATCAACCTTCACAGCGCCAACCAACACTCGTGAAGACGTCACGGACATCTTTCAAATACTTCCTGATTTTAACATGTTAGTTACAAGTTGCAAGTTTCAAACAAACTATACTCCCTTTTACCTTCTGGAGAAGAGCATGTATTTCCACAGACTCTCACACCGTATATATGTTTCTTTCTATCTTTTCTTGCAATATTCTGTTCCATTTGACCTCGTGAGTATTGAGAGGAATGAGAAATCGCTGTGCGTGATTCGCGACGTAAGACATATTTTGTGTATCAGCTCCATTAATGTATCTTTTCGCGATGTTATATGCCCGTGTGAAACACCCTGTAGCATAACACAAGCGTGCTAATGTTTCGTAACAGCCTGTGTATCCTACGTCAGCAACTGGACTTCATTCCGTCCCCACGCGGGACGAGAGTTCGACCTATCGAACTCGCCAGGGATTCCCCTTGGCAACTGTCCTACTTGAGACCCGGGGCGCTCTGCGTCTCGCGCGAAGTGTTGGCGGAACTGTGACAGGCGTCATCTCTATCTGACGGCGAGTGTCGTTATCGTGTCCGCCTGTCTTCTTCGTATTCAGTGGCCGTTGCCAGCTCAGTCCGTGACCCATAAACTTTAACCCTCGGATTAAGATTTCTCGACATAAGTAGCTTCAGAAGCATTAGAATTTAAGGTTTTTAGTCGTATCGTTAAAGTGGCATTCAATGTCAAAATTTTGAAATTATTGGGAACTATAGATCTATAATATCAATATCCTTATAATTATTGTATTATCAAAAAAAAGGTTTAGAACTTTGGATGAAAACTAATTCACACACGTTGTTAAGTTTATAATGTAGTAATAGTAGTAAGTAGTAATGTGAATTTGTGTCGTGAGAGAAGTTTGAAACTTCATACAAACAAAACTAGCTTCTAATAAGACAATGTGGTAACTTACATATAAAGTAATTAACTAGTATTATTCAATTGTTTCTGCATAATATCTCTCAGGACACGTTTAGTTTGTATTATTTTAATAAGAAATTCATTGGGGTCGTAGACGAATAGATGACTACAACAATAAAAACAATTCGTAACTAAGAATTTTTTTAAAAAGTATTCCTTAATTCTTACATTACCTAATCAAGTCAAGAAACTACTGAACAAGTTTCCAGCTACCCGGAAGACAAGTTACACGATATCCGCGATAAAGGAACTGGGAACTCTATTTCAAACACTCGGACTCATATCGAACCGTATTCATCCAAGTGTTGTGATTGATGAACCGAGCTTAGTTTTCTTGTGGCGAGTTGAGAACTGGGTCGACAGAACTGAACAAAACATTAATGGAATTCTCTCCCCCCGTGATCTCCTGTAAAGTCTTCCTGTTCGTACGGACCAAACCACTTGGCCACATTACCTAGAGTAGTTTGAGATAATAGTGATTCTCAGATTTATATTTGAAACGAGTCTAAACGTTTTTTATATGATTGGCATCGTAAGTTTTCGATTGGTTGCACAAACTCATGCTTGGCTAACGCATATCATCAACTTTTCCTCTACTTATTCACATAGAAATAACTAGAGTACTTTGTTAGTTCGTATCACAACTTTTTGATATACTCCACTATATTGTGTGTTGTGTGAGGGTGATCGAGGGTGGCGGTGGGGGCGTTACTTTTATATAATATCTTATTTTCAAGCTAAAAGTTTCACCCAAGATGATGTTTCGCTAAAAAGTATTCATCTACTTATTTACATGGTAATGAAAAATGTCTAGATAAGTGACAATTGCACAAATCCAACTCAGGAAGCCCGATTCATCAATTAGCCAATGTTTCAAATAAATAACTTACAGCTGTGTGGCTCGTTGGTTTTGTATACATTTATTCTTGCTTCGAATGTAGAAGGTCTCGGGTTGATTCCTGGTTTGGACTGGATTTTTTAAAGTTAGAAAATGTATTATAATCTTTTTGTGTGATACTAAATCGGTGACTATAGAGCCGTCATAGCAACGATCAAAGCACTTAATAAATGGCAAAATATCCCCCACTGAAAACCAGCTGTTGTTGTTAATGAGTGGGTAGAATATGTCAACAAATACAAATATATTTACTTAATTTATTTGCATACTACATGGTAACTTACAGAAAACAATTATATTGAGGTTTGTGTACACTGCAACCCTTCGGTACATTCACCCATGTAACAACTGACAGCCACCCCACACACAGTGGACGTGGACCGATGATCTTTTCACATCTCCATCCCCGTGTTTGTGTTTTGATAGAGGGTGTTACAAACACAGTCACATTGTTTGTCAGACCGTGATCTATATTCAGTGGTTTTATGCCCTGGTCACATCTTGCAGCAGCCACACGTCCGTCATCACATGTTAATACACACCTCACGTACAGGGTAGTAGTACTGCTAGGATGGACGTAATTATGACACAGACTATTATGAGTTCTAAATTTACAAACAAAAAACATTTGCAAATATTTGCTATTATAACATTTTTATGAATTTCACACAGTTTTTGTTTGCGGCGCACTTAACAACTAGGGCATACACTGTCGGCTTAGTAATTTTATATTGAACACAATAAATAGAGCAAAGCATGAGAACCTACGTTTTTTGTATACGTATATATCTACAAAATTACATTTAATGTAAATATGGTGGGATGATTTGTGACTAGATGTGATAAATACCTACAGATATTTCCAAATGAAAGTATGCACAATGCATTGTGATCGGATAAAATAAGACAATTTCAATAAACGACGAATGTACATAATATCAAATTATCAAATTTCCTCCAAACGTTATAGATTTGGCTTTCGCTTTGGAAAAATATCCGTCGACGCTTATGATAGCTATCACTGCATTATTCTAACATTTTAAAATCAGGGTGTTATTTTAAAGGTATGAACCAAACACGTTACATTCGAGCAATTTAAAACGTATAGATAGATCAATAAATAAAGCAATATAATAGTATGTATTGATTAAATTTGCCTGTTTAAATGTCACTCTGTTGTTGGCCATATTATTTTCATCATCTCAATTAATTGATGTATTTTTTATTTGTATTTCAGGGCCTAATAAAAATTGATATGTGACGTTCAACCATTGATTGAGTTTAATCAATGGTTCAACTATGAGTAATTGCTTATTATTGTTGCTTTGCGCACACGATGTTCCATATCATAAAAAATCAAAATGCTGATAAGTTATATTATGAACGAAGTCCAGGCGATTTATTTCATTTAAAATTCATTAGAGCTAGATGCACTTGAAACTTGAAACATCACAATTTCCTACTCGTCAGTTTTGTAAGGAGCAAGTAAACAAACATACTTTACTTTAAAACACTGGGTTGTGTAAAACGAGGCGTATTTCAGGCAAGATCACTTAGGGACTGTATTTGGACTTGGGTGACTCAAGAGTATGTTGTCATTCTCCATATTTGCTTTTCACAAACCGACAAATAGGAAATAGCCCAGTTCTATTGTACATTTCATGTGATAAGGTGAATCGCATAGTCTTTGATTACTCGTTGAGTGATCTTTGTTGTTGTACATGTATTTACACGCCTAAAAGATTACATTATTCTCTGCTTTATGGCTGTGACGGTGACAATAAACGCTGTGATATAAAACGAAATCACGCGTGTCAATAACTTCTTATCTGAACGCAAGGTTATCAAGTCATAGGCGAGATATCAAGAACAAAGCAAACCATGACTATGAGATCGACAACAAGAAATATAACTATTTATGAGAGCTCATCAGAAGAGGCTGAAAAGAGAAATCCTACTTCTATATGCTATTGAACTACTCTATTGTTTATACGTAGATATTTAAACGTAACCACATGGTTCTTGATCTTGAGCGGTTGTGTGCCTATATATAAACGCATAATGCCATAAACTCGAATGCAATATTTTCATATTCGTAACAGAACAATAAGTAACATACTTTTAATAGAGTTTACAATTTATGGAAGACTGCACTTTATTTGCCGTAAAAATTTAAAGTACGGATAATATTAAAAATGTTGTTAAAGATAATAATAACACTAGTTTTATTGTGCATATCAACATAATGTAGGTAAATTCTGAATACAAGCTGTAGTGGGTATGTAGCGGGTTTCAAAAGGGGAGTGTGCTATTAACGTGACTTACGTGTGGACTCTTAGCGGCTTGACTGATCAGGTCGACATAGTTGTCCACATTCTTCTGAAAGGTCTCCGTATCGTTGCCCGAAGTGTTGGGGCTGTATTCGACCACGGCCGCTGTGTAGAACGAAGACTCGGGCGATGAGCGCTGGAACAGAGACCAAGCTAAGCCTCAACATATTGTGCTATTTCAACTATACTTCCAACCCTATCTGGGACTGGGAAATGTGTCATCTGTGTTCGTATACCCCTTACTATACAACAGCATGAATACAAGGTCTTCCGACAACCCATCCTACAATCACCAATAATTAGACACAACACGATGGGATTTTAAAATGCTATTCTTGATATATGGTAGCAATGAGACAATACGACTGTGTAGTTTTTTTGGTCAGTGAGTTTTCATACAGAAACATAATCTGTAAATATGATTCCTCCTCATGGATGAACATGACAGTTATATACGAGTGCAATTGGGGAAGACCCTCTTACTTTCTCTCTCACTCAACGGTTTGTGAAGTCCTAAAAATGTATAATATTTGACAAATATCCATAGTCACCAAAAAAGGTCGGTAAAATATGTAGTGTATAAGTATTAAAACTAGAGCTACGTGAAAATAGCGTTGTATGTCAGATGCTATGTAACAGTACAAGTTTTAGACGCTAAAACCGCTGTGTTAGTGAAAGTAAAACTGTTTGCTCTAAAGATTGCACATGGGTATTGAGATTTAATTTGAGACAATCCCCTAACTACGTCATTTTCCATTACAAGTGGAAGAAAAGTGATGGCAGTGCTAAAACATTCTATATTATGCCCAATGAAATATTATCCCACCAAATGTTCAAAATCGAAGTGCAATTCAATTATTTATCATTATAAACAAATAAAGTGTTTGTCAACACAATTATTTACATTTTAATAATATATAAAGTACATTGACTGCACGTAGCTTCCTACATGTCACTATTTTGGAGACGTCGTATTATTTTTGTCACCGTCGAGCATGCACACATTTTACAATTTCATGCAAAAGTTCTACAAAAAAGTTACAAAGGTTTTCAGCGAGTATCTAAAAACATCATCTATTGGCGTCTTATCATATCGTCTCTCTAAAAACATGTTTAAATCACGATTATAAGAAAATATTTATCAATTTAACCTATGTTTTAGCTGCTAGCGCTGCCTTTTGACAAGCAGTTTCCAGGAACGGTGTTAATTTTCAAAGAGCATATTTCTCTGATCTCAGTGCTTAAGCTACGTCGCTGCTATCGCAAGAGAAACTAAGCTAAGATAGAATGCACAGAACACACTCAAGCTAATGTGAACAGTTGAAGGTCAAGTCAAGGTGAAGGGGTAGGTAGCGAGTTGCTCCCAGGCTTGAGAAGGGGTATGGAAATAGCGCAGCGGCAACACAGGGATCAGGAGATCATGAAATAGGAGGAGAACAGTCCGAACATATACCCGTCTCTGCACTGTACGCATTAACTCTAATGCAAATTAAACATGAATCTCGGCAGCCACATGAGATTCAGTAGCAATATTAAATGAGCACAGTAAGCGTGTAATGCGATTTCACCGAGATGCATGGGCGAGAAGTTACGGCTAATCTTGTAGCGAGCGACGAGAAACCAAAGTCGCGGAAAACTCTCAACACGCCGCACACACTCGCTACTCTGCCTAAGCCCGGCTTGATTATGTAAGGAATAATTGAAATACGAACCTGTAGACTGTTGCTCACGGCTGACATGACCCCGATTGCAACACACATGAGATACACCCTAGGCTGCATGATGTTGGATGCTGCTTGCGAAGGTTGCCGTATGAAAATGATAACAGAGCGGGACTCTCGACTCAAACGCTCACGAGGTATAATTGTTCGACTACAGAATGACGGGAATTCCTGGCAAGTTGTAAGGCTCAATCAGTCTAGAGAAGATAGTGCGGGTCACGCTGAGATAAGGCTGCTTATTGCTCTGAGATGCAATTAATCTGAGTCACATAACTTAGTCAACGTAGTTTGATTGTTTATGATTTCACGTTCATAAACTTCACAGTAAAGGCAATAAATAAGCTAATCCACGTTTTGCACCACGGTGTATAGAATAGGTCCAGCGTATAACAAATAACCTAAATAAACATACTAAATTATTGAAGAGAAAACCGTTGAGAATCGTTAGCAAACAACACGGGTATCAAAGATTACAAGATCAATAAATTGATTTCAAATTTAGATAAATAGATGTAAAATTTAGAAGATGTAAAATGCGAGATTGGAATTTAAGAATTCATCGTTCAAAATAATATGTCTAAAAAAGAAAGAGGAAGAGAAAAAGCAAAAGAGAAAGAGAAAGAGAAAGAGAGAGTGTACGGGTCCGTGATTTTATCTAAACACGCGCGTTATCGTCTTTTATAATAAAATGCAATTCCATTGACTTATGTAATTATTTATCAGGTTTGAAGAGTCGATCAGTCGTGTTAACATGTACATCTCGATTTGCGCTCTTGACAAAACCCGCCGCCTGATAATATCAAGTGTATTCTCAGTTTGTTCCATTGACCATCTTGAGCTTTCGTTACGAAGGTTGCGTTCATTTAAGCTATTTTAACAAGGGTTTTCGCGTTTAGAATATTCGACGAGGATAATAATGAGAGACCAGGCCGGCACAACGATATTGAGTTTCAGCTGCATTATCACAGCGTATTGTAAGTGGCTGCTCAGTTATCATAAGGACTTAAACGTTAGCGCCTGCTACACTTTCTTACTTTCATTTTTGATAAAACTCTAAGAATTCCACTCCTACATAGAACAGTTTTCTTCTTGGTACGACTTCGTTAAAGAAAAGAAGCCAATTAGGATTGAATTTTCCCAATGGGCTGCTTATTATGCATTACAGACTTCGTTTGACGTGTCAAATCTAATCAAGACGGTACGATTACTTCAAGAAATTCAGTCAGTATACTCAGTTTGTTTTAGGATGTAATAAGTAATAACAATATATTTAATAATGTTACAAGTCAGTACTCAGTTTTCGGACGTTCATTTTCTTTCTGGGTCTATCCCTGTACATACACACAATGCGCGAAGCACGTTTTGGCGAACGTTCTTAAGTAAACATTTAGTTTGCTTGCATAATGGACACTATACAGCATTTTACGCCGTTATGCGTGACCAGAAACATAAAATGAAACAAAAATGTGTTTAAAATTAGCTAGCATTGCAGAATGGCCGCTACGGAATTTCGTTTTCGTGTGAAACAGTGAATAAAAAGAAACAAACAACATGCCAGCTACATAACAACTAAACAGCATCCAAAACAAAATACAGGATCGCCTATAACATGCAGACGATGCGGGAATGCTGCATGTTATAACTGCTACACCCTGGCAATGCGTGACGCATGTTATTCGACCAATGTCACATGACCTAGCTGCTCTAGACCTTGTAAATGTAATCTGTATGGTAAGTTAATAATATAAATACAGTTTTTAGTTTTAACTAACTATTAAGAAACAATCTGGCAGTTGATGGTGCTTCCTGAACGGATATTAGAATGGACTTATCCAGATGTTGAGTCAACAGAATACACTTGCAAATATGTATCAAGCATGGTGGCAAGGATTTACAACATTATATAAAAAATACCAAACGTAAAATCAAACAAAACCATTCCATAATCAATAAGAATAGTTCAGTTAGCCTAGGCTCTAGTTTCCACACCAATGTTCCACATAGCCCAGACCAGACCTGTACCTTAGCGTATGCGTCACTACAAACCTCTCGCAATGATGTAAAAGATAAACTGTGAACCCAACTTTAGTATTGGTTTATTATGTTTGTGTTTCAGTTTAAATGTCGTCTGTCTGTTTGTGTGTGAATGCGAAAGCAGGTCTGCAATGCAAATGTACAATTTGAATGTTTTGTCTCAACCAATGAATTCAAATTTCAAAGTAGCGACATTTTAGTTGTACCTCAACGCGTTCTTCAATGACTAGGGATGAACCGTCGGCAACCATCACTTTTTTATATTATGCAGCAATCTCAAGGTATTACTAAAAGTGTTCATGTTGTGCTTTAGACCGTACACCACCCATAGTTTCTACAGATCTTGTGTAAAGAAGCCGGGGCTTGCGAAACTATTCTCCAACTAGCGCCCATGACTCTTGAACGCAACGGAATGTGACGCTACTAACGGACAGTGACAGAATGCTGCCTAGTCGGCCGTAGATTAGACCCATGTGATGGATCACAGGTCAGAGCTGACATCTTCGTCGTCAGTCATCGCTGACGGTTGGGGTCCTCGCTAGGACTGTCCTTATAAGAGACGATCCTTGAGCGTTGGTGAGACACTCAAGGAACTCGGTGGAAACTGACATGGAATATTTCCAGTACTATGACGTACCTTATGTGAGATTACAACAGATTTTTTTCCCACAAAGACAAAAAATTATTATATTATGATTAAATTATCATCACTGTTAGCAAAGATTACACATTAGTAGCTTGATAATGGTTGTAATTATAAGATATACCTTATGCAATCATATATTGAAACCATGGTGAAGTAAATAACAAAATGAAATTCATAGTTCACACAGTTCACAATAGCTACTCAACCTTCATCTCTTCCTAGATAGCAATTTGATAGGGAACTAAAATAAATCTAGAAGATATTGCGAAAAACAATATGACAAAATAAGAGAATGGTAAATATTTCCGAAAACGCCGATGGTAGCGCCACCGTTTGTCTACTATGGGCAAAGTCGCATTCTAACGGAGCTTATCAGAGTCGATATAGAAGTTCTCTTCCCAGGAGCAAAACAGTAGGCCTTGTGGGAGTAGGAATAAGGTATCTTGATTGTATAAGATTGAAAGGTAACACATGACACCACGTGCTTCTTGTTTTCGATGCAAATGAGAGTATGAAGATGTATATAAGTTCACTGCTCCGTATAAAGTAGCTCCGCCTCTGCCGATGGTGTCTTCCAAGTCCAACCCAACCAGCTACAATTATCACTTACTGTGCAAACACGGCCTGTTTGAACAATGTCAGTGATGTTTACACACCTGTTGTTCCGATCGACAGAGTTCATTGGTTGGTATTGCATTGGAATACAAATGTACACATACAAGAGCGGGGCAACAATAGAGCGAAACCTGATGGAATAATAACCGTAATTAACTATCGAGCGTTGTGTAGGCCTAGTCCTTCGCCGTCAAAACCACGTCTTTGGTCAGCATTATTGTCAAGCTTACATCCAAGAATCATTCCGTGTTCACCGGAAATTATTTTATTTTCAGATTGTTTTAATTTTGTGCAATTTTGTATAAAATGGCCTGCAACATAGATGTTGTAAGCAAATGGACAGCATAACCTCACGTTCCCATGACTACTGCAAGCGTCTGCCATACTACGCTACATTCACAACGTGTCAGTCAAGCTGGCCGTGTTTCGTTTACAAGACTTTCTATTTGTAACCTATCGAACGCACATGCTCGATTCTCTTTAGGAGGCTCCCTGTTACATGCGAGCAGTTTCACAAATAGCACACACAAACTTTAAATTATAACAATTTTTAATGAGTTTTCATCAACTTGAATATTGGTTATCATGCTTTCATCAATTTTAAAACTATACTTTAAAAACAATTTAAAAAACATGAAAAACAAATGGGTTAAAAAATGATTTGGAAATCGTACTATGATAAAGATACAATATTATGAGGAGAACATCAACAGAACTTTCTTCTTCCAGTTACTCGCCATACTATAAGTTATAGTATAAGTGGTAATATGCTATAACCGTTCATCAAGAACGAGTTTTTACACAGCGAGCAATGTTGTGTAGATGAAGCTGAGTCAGTGGCGTGCCGTCCATGGAAGCAATGGAAGCATTGCTTCCATTTTATTTTTAACTAAATTACCTATGTATACCCTCAATGCTGGCTAACAATATCGCTTACCAGTAACACTAAAATAGAATAATGAACCAAACTTAACTACCCGAATTATGCGAAATAACTGACAGCGCCATGAAAAATCCTTGTACCATATTCTACAAGTTTGAATTCGAGCGCCAGGCCTTCGCTGTGGGCCAAGCGACGAGGGTGGCCGAGGGTTGACGAAGAAAAGCCGAGTGGAAGCAATGCCTCGGATTGCCTCCACCCAGCACCCGTAAGCCAGACTGTTCCGAGAGACACGTGGGTTTGAAAGTTGTTCGTGTTTTTACCTCTTTATAACCGTAAAACTGTTTCGTTTATTTTCTAAATTCATTCAGTGTGAGAAAGAATGCGATTCTACATTGATTAGTTGATTATTTGAGTATAATTGTAGTGTGTGACAAATGTTTGCTGTGTTGTTCATCTACGCGCGAATAAGCAATATGAAGGATTGCTTCCGAGTCTGCGGGCTCGATCGGATCGCTTGCTGTGGGCCAAGGATCTAGGTCTAGCGCGGATGTGGAGGATCTAGGTCTAGCGGGAATGTGCACTCCTTTCTGAATTTGTACTATCAACTTTCAATAACCATGAATATGATTGAATGTTATGTAATCGATGCATTATTTGCGCGCCCATTTAGCACTCGATCTTTTCAAGAAAAATGTGCAATTATTGAGAGTGGCCGACCAACATCATCAGCTCTGCCAAATCTCAATTCAAAAACCAAAAAATGCACTCGGCATTTAAGCACTGATATTTTATAATGGATCAGATTTTTGTTCGTAAATTTCTAATGGTAAATTGCCTAAAACTCGTTAAAAGGCTCGTACGGCAATCACGATAATCCAAAAAAATCCGGGGCTATGCGCCCCGGACCCGCATTGACTGGGGGGCCTTCCCCCCAGACCCCCCATGCATGTATTAGGTGGGGGGGTCGGGGGTCTCACAAGTGCCATTGCCAAGGGATTACTTAAAAAAGTAGTTGCTTCCCCCATTAGAAAAGTCACGGCACGCCACTGAGCTGAGTAGAGGTGACCCGTTCAGGCAAGAACCGTTTGCGTAGTCATAACGTTGTTAAAGTCGTTAGCAGTTTACCTGTGTTGCAATAGAGACTTCTTCTCGGCTTCAGGCAATAAATGCAAAAGTTCTTTCGCATCCGTTGCCGTTACGATTTAATGTGAGACGGATTATTATCATCATATAGTGCCAGCAACCAATTTCCTATTATTGTTTTTCGATATCTTGTTATAAAAAAGACTGGGATAGAGAGCAGTAAGCGAAAAAGGAAGTTTTCTGCTCACGTCTTGTGCAATTATTGGTAAATCCTTAGTCTGACTTGTATCGCTTGGACTTTGGATTCTGTGGCGCAAACAGGGCCTCGCCTGCTTGAGTCGCCCAAGACAGAGAGAGATAATACAAGTTACCTGCAGACTGACAGAGACGGAGAGGAAATTAATTGTTTTCAAAACGTACCCAATCACTTGGACATTATGAAGTCGGCCCCTTGGCCGTCTCTTACGATGGGCAGAGTCGCCATGGGACCAGTTGTACACTCAGTGAAGATGGTTTATTGTATAAATACTTCAGAGAATACATTTTCGTTGCAGACATTCCTGATTTACATACCTATTTAAACCTACTTTTGAAAAGTTGATAAAGTTCAAAATAAGGGAAAATGAAATAAAAAATATATGCAACGAGACGTATTCATGTTGGTCAAAAAGAAGAAATGATCATTTGTACCATATAATACGATCTAAGGTAAAACGGACTTACAAGAGTGTATCAGCAATTACCCTAAGCCCATACGGAGACGACAGTTGTAGCTAGCTATTGTAGTGACCCTGTTGAAAACGAGGCGAGTTTTACCTGATTTCATGCAATTGAGGTTCAGTTCAGTTCAGTTCAGTTTATTATCAGTTGTAAGATTACATTATACATTATCTAGACAACAGCAAAAAACAGGCACCTTTACAATGGTAACATCAACTTTGTCATGCATCAGTCATAGAGATAAATATATACCGTTTACATATATAAAAAAGCAGTAAAATACTACATAAACACTACATATCACTTAGATTAAATGGCATTTAATCACGGATAGCGCTGTGAGACGGTGAACAAGGAACTGATTGTCAATTCTCTTTGAGTTTGTAGCTAAACCGTTTATGCTCGCGTTATTCTTTGACGAAGTTTGTCACTTACTTATTAATACGTTTACCTAACGGTGGATAATAGTTTTACCTGATCTCGTGCACATGCTTGTTAATCACTTTAAAGCTTATATTCATTGACAAGAAACCAGAGAGCACTCAATTACGTTGGATATTACATTTTGTATTTCTATGTGGGAGGAAAACTTTTATTATTGAAACTTAATAATGTTATGTCGGCATGCACGACTCAATACTTTCGTCAAACTTATTGAATTCAAGAACAAAAGTGAATTAAAAACAGTGTGGTACAAAACTGCAACCTTCTTTTAATTGATGCTGTTTTGTCCTTGAATTCAATAAGTTTGACGAAAGTATTGAACCGTGTAATGTGGTTTAAACATTCAAACAATTGTAACATTCCGGAAACAAAAACGTTGCATTGACCCAAGTTCTCATACGTGACAAAACGTACAGTCGTGCGCAATTATTAGGCCTACATAAGTGAAGTGTCCTGAAACTATATTTATTATTTATTTACAGGAACAATAGCCCTATAGGATTATATGTCAATGTTTTTATTTTGTGTTATGTTGTTAGCACTCAATATTAAAACAAGCTATTTTGGGAATCGAAATTATTAAGTCCAGAATGAAAGTATCGGGTATTCCTGTTAACTCTGGGTAACCTGATGTTTCTTCTGTAATCACAGAGCGTGTGTTAATAATACTCCAGTCTTGTTGTCTTATTCACACGGAACATAGGTACATAGTCTATACCTTCTGAGCTGCCTTACTTAAGAGCTTGATATTTGATTGGTTGATGCCTTGTAAGACAAATCAACCGGATCATGTTGCATCAGTCGGTCCTGTTTTTGTCCAACTTTATTGCGTGTTATTGTGTGTTTTCTGAATTGGCTTTCTTTATTTCCCGTCCGTTGAAAGGCGTTCTGGCCGGCCACAGCTGCTTGGAGATGACAGCTGAGAGAAATAGCTGTCACTGTTGTGTGGAGCTGCCCTTCTGGCAACGTTTTGAAATATCACTCCACCATCTTGTTATTTTTTCCTAGATTTATTGATAAAGAATAGAGTGCAGTCTTTTATTCGATGGAGTTTTGTAAGAGCTACAATGAAACACAAAATAAAACAACTGGCACCATTTGATTGTGGATAAGATACAGTTGTATTGAGTGTTGAATGTGCACGTGCAATATTGTAGTGTTGGACAATCATTTGTTGGTAAATAAACTGTTATGAAAGTATTGATGCTTGACAGTCTATAACTTCAATTCAAAGTATATCATGGCTGGTCTGCTGCATTTACTATATCAGTCTGCCTCTAAATTTTGATTTTGAATTGCCCTTCAATAGGGAAGGCTCACACATTTTTTTTATTTGCTTACTGGTTACCTCAAGTTAAAATAAACGGGAACTTATTGGTTTCGGCTCGAAAGGTGCATTAACATCGCTTTAACAGCACGTCAAATATATTGCTGTCAAAACACGCTCAGAAACGGACCTGCGCCATCTTGCTCGTGATTAAAAGGTTCTGACGTCATAACTCTGTTAACAATCATTTTATATCATACAAATAGTACTGAAATCCCACAATTTAGTAGATTATTGCTCTCATAAGACTTTAACTGAATCAACGTTATTTTTAGTTAGTAAATAAACACTGCTTAACATTAATTTACAACAATATGTTAAATAATTGCATTATTGTAGACACGTTTTGGAAAATACTGTATCAAAATGTATTTTCTGAAGAAAACAGTGGTATAAAAGACATTGTTGTAAAGTCACTGCATCCTAGATATTGTAAAATGTCCAACTTAATATCCTTGATATTATTAAGAATACTTCATGGAGGCAGTTGTTGACAAGAGTTATGAGCGGGAAGTTCCAAATTTCAAACTTTAAATGCTAATAGAATTGGAAATATATACACTTTTTAGATATAAAAATTATGTAGTCCGTATTTTTAGATAATGGCCTTCCGTTTTTAGGTACTTTGAGGAATATTTATTTTTCATGAGCCTTCCCTATTATCCCCCCGAGCCTCAAAATGATGAGTCAAAACCAACTTATATCTTGGTTTCTGTAATCCTTCTTCCCTTTCCCTCACAAATAGTTCCTCATTTGCCACGCTTATCCGTCCAAGAGATCTTGTTGTAAATGAAAAGATAACTGACATAATCGGTTCTCATCTTACAGAGTGGTACTTTTAACGGTTACAGAAACTAGAAACTAATGTTATATGCTAAGCACAATTAGCTACAGACAATCATTCAAATGTTCACAAGTCATAATAAACTTTCATTTTAATAGCCACCGTCCACCAGGGAAAAATAAATGTAGCTTGTTTCGAAATTGATTTACGTAAGAACAAAATCTATTGCATTTATCATTCTAGAAGAGACGGCTGAAAGAACCGAAAATTGAAAACCGAATTATTCATATGACATTATGAGAGTTATTCACATGAGATCTCCGCACAGTTGGTATACTTTCCGGTTTGCTTACGGCTTTGAATCCGAAGACAGACACATTCTAGGTATGTTTATCTCGTTGTAAATATGAGCGGTGTTTATCAGTTCGAGATGATAATTCAGAAAGGAGACAAACAGCGGAAATGTGTGCCATGAAATTTCCTTGATCAAATACAGAATCTAATGTTATGAGTCGAGCTTTAATGATAGTTGTGACGGTGACAACAAAGCGAAGTAAGTTACCCAGATAACACGCCAGAGAGCTACTGAGCTCTAGGGTTCATCGTGAGTATAGGCCACACATACACTCTCGTCTTATTGTCGATCCACTCACAAGAATCTACATGGCGCACACAACTGATACCATGAACGTTTTTAAACTAGTTTCCAAAATAACAAGCTGTCTCACGATTAGAATTTTTGAAACTTTCTAATCTATACTTTATAGTTTTTGTTAACCATATTGGATTAATCATCTTTTCAATATTATTACAGTTGTCACAAGGTTATATAATACTGGGACTATCCCCCGCCTAAAGGGTTGTATGCCGCACCACAGGTTTACATAACGGCGAGCAACAACGCAATTTCCTGCCTTCTCCATTTACGTATCTTACCTTTCGTATTTCGTAGCAGTGCAGATATCAGCAGTTCGCTGCGGAAATAAGGGTTGAACACGACACTGATGTAGTTAGATACGAGAAATGCTGGTTTGAGGCTCACCGCATTCTAAAGCGACACTTTCGCACGTGATTCTGAACCGCAAATAACTTTATAAAGTGGCACGTTCGGGACTTTTCATACTCGATTTTAGCAAACGCTTGAGGATTTCTGTGCGTATGTTCACAGTTTTATCCATTCTAGGTTGGGACTTTGACTGTTATGTGTGGCAGAGAAATGTTTGTGAGGAGACTATGGTGCATATCGAACACTAGGAGGGTTTGTAATCTTCATACACCGCGTATGACGGACATAAGTGAAAAGCACTTCACCCATAAGTATACCGATCAACCCATTAATTGGGAGTGAGCACAATGCACAATGCACAATGCACAATGCCCATTTACCTTGGACTACTTCGTTCACTTGATTATATTTCCGATCTGACTTGTTTATTTGGCGGATGAAACCGTCGTTATCACTAGTTTCTGATAGGGATGCACATTTTTAATTTTGATTGTGGTAGTCACCACCATTTAAGGAACATATTGTTTACATTATATACAATCTATTCCTAAAACTGTGGCGATTTCTTCAGCGGAAGATGATTATATTTTTACCGTCGAGGTAGCCTCGGCTTGGGTCATGCAAAGCAGGGGGTAAAGATCCGTGTGTTGTCATCAACTATAAGTAGTGAAGTGACGTATGAGACAACTACCAACCTAAATCTAGTTGCATCTCGTTCTCATGCCTCCGGTATTGTAGTGATACTATCAGCACGTCTGTTAGCAGGCGTTTCAAGCGATGCTGGTGCACTCCATGCAGTGGGCAACAACAAGGGTGTATCGGGAAAACTAGGGGTGAATTTCGTTGAAATGGACCGCGTGGAGCGACCGTCCCTTATGACAATTTTACACCCCTCGTTGTTTGTTAATGCGAGGTAACTTTAGAAGTTTGTTCATACCTGCGACTCATCTTGCGTAGTATATATAGTGTTATAGTTGGCACCACTTGCTAGTGCCACCAGGGGACTCGTGTGGCATCAACGCCTAATGGTGGTGTAATACAACAACAACAACAACAACAGCGATTTGGTTAAGGGTGTATGTAAAGTACCAAACCAACCCCTTACAACTGTTTACTGCGCGCTTGTGATGGGCTGTGTCACTTACAATGTTAAATGTATAACTTAGTATTATTGAGGCATAACAGTATGTAGCAAGTGTCGCACTTGACATAAGATATTTTGCAAAGTGTTGCAAATATTTTGAAAAAGGAAACAAAGTTGTGTAACAGTTTGATGAAAAGAATAGTTCGTTAGTTGGAACGCACGATGGAATATTGGAGTATAATAATTTTGTATATAATATTAAAAGGAATATTTACTATTGATATGTATTTTGCTGAGAATTTGATCGAGAGGAAATAAGGATAAAAATTGCAGCAGCTGCGCTATGTCCTTGATACATAACATGTATAGCCCACACATTATTATGGTCAAGATAACAAGATAATTCTATGGATATGGATGGATAAATGAAAATGTTGGTGGAAAAGAGAGAGAAATAGGTGCGTTTTAAAGTTTAAACTACTCCGGGGATTAAAAACACTGTCATCTAAAATATTCAGGTTCCCGAAGTTCCATGGGCGTGAGTGTTCCCAACTCAAAAACTTGTTTATGGTAAGAGAGGTGCTTGTTTTGAGATAGAATTGTAACAGGGCAGTTCCTTATTGCCTTGTTTTTGAGGATAGCGTTTTACACAGTGTGCTTAGTTCAATGTTGTATCGAAACCTTAGCGTGTACCCTACCTACGCGCAATACTCTCAGAATGCTGCAATCGTCAGTGTTAGGGAGGAAGTCAGTACGATGTAGCGATACATCTACCTGGCTACAACACTACTTAGTTGGCTCTCTCTGGTTTGCATATCCGTGCTGCTACGGAGCCGACGCCAATTACACCCTTCATAACTTATAATCATGTAATTAGTTCAACACAAGTTGAGTTCGCTGCTCAACTACATTGGACATCTCATTGAGTTGATTAAACGTTCAGTCTGGTGATGCTATAATGAAATTTCATTCCAATTAAGTAGATGCATTTATAATATATTTTTCCGTGTCTGAAATGAGTTGATGATTGTTATTGATTACAACTATAATTATGCTGCAAACTGAAATGGAAACTTTTATTAAGTT